>CM065472.1:22448393-22928240 GCA_032872505.1 Leptopilina syphax | reverse complement strand
AAATAAATAAATATATATATATATATATATATAGATATATACTATATATATAAATATTTATGTAATGGCAGATTTCCACGACCGATACTTTTTAAAGTTCTATATGATACTTCTAATGCTAGAGAAACAATCTATACAAAAAGAAAATTAGATTAACCTTAATTACTAATCAACAAAAAACGTTAATTCCATGATATAATCGGCAGATACCACGACCAATCGGTGAAAACACCCTATTTCCACTTTAGCATTCTCCCAACCCAATTTTTGTTTTTTATGCTTATTATAGACCACGGCCCGACCCCGGTAGTTAAAATATTTACCCCTTTAACCTCCCATCTTATAAAAGCAAACAGCACCTGGTCAGTGGAATATACCAGATCCACATACAAAAATTTTGATATTTCAAACTTAAAGCACTATAAACAATAAAATACATCTTTTTCAAACATATTAATGAGAAAATAGGGGCAGATGAAATCTGAAAAAATTATGAATTCATAACACAATTTAATAATAAAATTATATTCACAATCCAAACTTGTACAACGTCAGGTACCAGAACAATAAACCCACAGATTCAATGAAGCAGATTCGTTTTCTAATCCTTTCATAAAAATCCAATGATTTAAGAATTATTTCACATACGAAATTTACATAAAATCTATGAGATTGATTTGTCCCTGTTTTTATAATTAGAGCCAAGTGTAAATTATTCAAAACGGGAGTAATAACAGAGGTTTAAAGTAGCCCCATACGTTTTATAACATAAACAGAAAACCATTCAAAATAGTATAATTCGTTGACGATTACAGGTCGTCGGAAACTAACCACAGCATAGATAAGGCGCGGGTCGTTGGAAAAATCCAAAGATTTCCAGCATTATACACATATGGAAATTGGATTAAAATCTATGAATTTTATATCCCCATTTTTAAAACTATTTAAGAGCTTATTGTTCAACAAAAAATGCCTTTGTACAATATACTGATAAGTTAATCTCACACGTGTTTTAACAATACAGAAATATCAATTCTAAATCTTAAATACTTGTACGAAACTGGTCAAGGAATCTACCACAGCATTAATTATATCGGTCCCGTTGAAAAATCTAAAGGTTTCCGAAAATTAAATCACACATAAAAAATGATAAAATCTATTAGATTTATTTCCCCATTTTTCTTAACTAGTCTAAGTGCCAATATTATATCAAAAAAAGGAATACCCCCCAAAGTTTAAAGTCACCCACAAGTATATAACATATACGGAGAAATCTTTCAAAAATGTATATAAGTCAATAATATAAACATAGATACGCGAAACACTAACCACTAGCAATTAGAACAAAAAGCGAGTCGTTGAAACCATTCACAGTTTTTTCCGGGAATTATCACACATAAAAAAATAATGATTAACAATCTATTAGATTTATTTTCCCACCACCTTATCACTAACTATGCTAAGTGCATATTAAACAAAATAGGATTAACAAAATGTTTTAAAGTCACCCACAAGTATATAACAAATACAGAAAAATCATTCAAAATGTTATATATGTCAAACTGGTCGACGGACGGAACGACCTTACCACAGCATAGACAAAAGACGGTCGTTGAAATAAAATCTAGATGGTCAATAACAGCCATCGGCATTTAAGATATAAGTAAAATCTAATGTTGGAATGGTTTCTACTCTCCATATATCAAACAACCAACTCCTATATTGTTTCTGACATAGAGAGTAACACACGACTTTAAAAGCAGCACTGCAAGGTTTGTAATCAGATAATAGGAAATAATACCATTCAAAAATTAAAATTGAACAAACAGTACGTGGTAAACTACCACAGCATAGATAATGCTGTCGTTGAAACATTCACAGATTATATTCGAATTATCACGACATAAAAAATGATAAAATCTATTAGATTTATTTCCCCAATTCGTTAATCTAGCTAAGTGCATATAAATTCAAAAAGGATTAACAAATGTTTAAAGTCACCCACAAGTTTTTAAGCATATATACAACCAAAATCATTCAAAATATAGGAAGGAGTCTACCAGATTTGTGATGACACCTCCAGATTGAGTGAGACAGTCAATTTTTTTTAACATGCAAATATTAAAAAAGGCCGATTGGTTTATATACAAAACATTTTTTTTTTAATATGAGCCACAATTTTTCGTGTACGCCGACAGCGGATATATTAACTGTTTTTTTGTTAAAATACCAACACTGTGTGTGATAATTGACTAAAAAGCGTTTTTTTAATATATGCAAAGTATTTTTTTTCCAAGTTAATTAATTGGAAAAAGGTAAATGTAATGCATTTTCTTTTAGTGTTTTCCTTATATTTTGTGAAGCAATATTGCATTTTTCCAATCTACGGTTGAAAATAATTTAATTTTTCTTTTTCAAAATAGCGCCAATTTCTGGGTGTGAGACACAGCATATCACCAGTTGTGAGACGGTGTCAACACCCATCTGGGCAGCATAAAAAATATGACTTTGCAGGCATACTATTTAAATGTTGTTTTGATTTTTTTTCTAGTATTTTTGGGCATGTCAAGTGGAAAAAAAGTCAATTGATTCAGAAGAAATCAATTTTAATGCTCTTGTTGAAGCTATTAAATTGTGTTTATTTGATAGTCATATTTTGGCTAATAAATATTATTATTTAGTAGGGTGAAGTGGGGTAATGTGCAACGTTTTTTTTCGTTGGACGAAAAACATGTCAAATAAATAAATTTTTGAATATTTCAAAATTGAATGACTTTAGAGGCATTATAATAGAATAATTCCTGCATTATTAGATTTTCAGAATTTTAACATTTTTCCCTACAAATTTTTCGCTTTTTCAAAAACGTCTGTTTTTTGCATTTTCCTGTAAAATTCAGGTATGTAATGCAAAAATATGGATGAAAATCTCTTTACTTATTAATTTTAGGCTTTTTCATTGCAAACTAATCGAAAACTGCCAAAAAAAATTTACTAAGGTACAGTTGAGCTCAAAAAAGTGGAGATTTCACCAAAGAAAAAAAATTTTATTGGTTTAATTTTTTATTTATTCATAGATGAATAAGGAATATAATTAAAGGAAAATAACTCAGGAATTTGTTATTCATCATGTGAATTACAGTTATTGCACGTAAAGTATAAAAAAGAGAAAAGTGTTGCACATCACCCCAAATATGATATTTTGCGAAAATGATTTGTACGCAATACAATGCAATGGAAACACAAAATATAAACAGATATTTAAAAACACCTAAAAAACCAACAATAAACACATTCTCATCTATAAAATAAATTAAAACCCTTCATGAAACGACTTCAAAATATAAAGCGCGAGAAATATTTCAAGCTCGAGAAATTTAAGTCAACTTACGCACAGCAAACCGTGCTGCGAGCTGTCTCGTGAGTTATATATCAAAAACAAGCTACCCTATATAATAATATATATATATTAATATATTTAATTATTTTTACTAAATAATTATTTACTAACTTATTAAATTTTAGCAATTTTTAATCAGTGTCTCATAACTGGAGACATTTTTTTTAAAGCGATGTGCTCGGAAAATGTATCGTAAAATTTTTTTGTGTTCATCGAAACACTAAACTTTCTTTTAATAAAAGTTGCGTATTTCTGTTACCTTTCGAACGGTGTATTTTTTCTGATAATTGTACAACTGGATCTTTCAGAATTTGGTGAAATCATTTTAATTATGGTTTCATTTGCTGTTAAAAATCACTTTTTAGTTTGAGGTTATGTCAAGCGATCGACACTCCTGAATCAAAAAAATCTGTAAAAAGTCGAATAGGCACATTTTTCACAAAAAAAGTCGCACAATCCGAGCCCTGTAATATAGACTTTATATTGTTATCTTATTATTATTATATTTATTTTTATAATTTGAATATATATATATACATGAATTAGTAAACTTATAGAAATCCATGTTCATTTTAAAACTTCAGCTATATATGCGATCGTTGCGCGCTATACGAGAAGAATTCAGAACTATGAACTTCTTTCCCGGACGTCACGCCCCTCGCGGATAAAAATTGTACTTCGGTTGTAAACAAGAGCACATGACATAACCTACAGCAGTAAATTTTTGTAAATTTAAATAGTGGACAAAAGCACTTCTCCTCTTTTTAATTAAAGAAGGACATAAATTGTCTTTACTTTAAACCAAGGGTTTGTTCTTTTAAATATTTGACTAATAACTATAAATTGTAATTTCTTGAGTTCATGAGAAGGCCTGGACACGGTTTGTTTTTAATGAAATTTATTCAAATTTAGGCCTTCTCATTACTCAACAAATTAATTAATTCGGTCAAACAAAAGTCACAACTTTAAATTGTAATATTTGTTGCTGCCATTTATTAAGAAAATAGTTTATGAATACTGAAAGCAAATTGTTCCACAAAAAAAATAAAGAATTGCTGAGAAGTCATGTCATTTGTGAGTTGCATTTTAAAGAAATGCATTTAAGTACACAAACACTAATTAACTGTTACGATTTATGAAAATACCTACATAAATAATTTATGTAAAACACTGAAAAACTTTTCAACTTTAAAAATATTTAATTTCTATAAACACATCGAGCATCTGACAGTAGCAGACGATATTTAGTTTACTTTTTTCCCCGTTAGAGACACTACTGTCTAGGAGAGTAAAGAATCATGAATTGAGATACATGAAATTGGCACACATTGTATGTACGTCGTTGAATCTCCTTATACTACTCCATGCATAGCATAGACAAAGCGGTCGTAGAAAAATCTGATTGTCATACAGCCATCGCATTTAGATATAAGTAAAATCTATGCGATTGGTTTCTCTCATTTTCCAACAACTAACACTATATTTTTCTGACATGTGTAACACACGCTTAAAAGCACACACAAGTTTGTAATGAGAAATAGAAAATAATACCATTCAAAAATTCAAATTGACAAACTGGACGTGGAATCTACCACAGCATAGATTACGAATATGATGTTAGTTTATTAAAATTCAATATGGCGGTCAAAAAAGAACAGAATTTTTCTTTTTCTCTTCTCTTAAGTTTCAGTCTCTACACCATTTCCCTTGTTAGCGTTTCTCCATATCCTTTAAAATCTTGGTGAAATCTCTCGCCTTGTTCCTCGCTCAAGTCTCCTAGATTTTCAGGAAATTCATTTAAATGTCAATCCAAAAAGTGAATTTTATAACTCATCAAACATCCCAGCTTTTTAAAATTCTCTACAATTTTTACTACAATTTCTCTATATCTGTGGCTTTCTTTATTTCTTCGAAATTCCAAGCAAACTTCTTTAAAACTTGTCCAGGCTGCTTTTTCTTTAAGCTTCATCGTTTGTACAAATTTTTCGTCAACAACAACAACTTATTAAACTTATTTAAGGGGTTACCCCCACTTGTAAGCGCAAAAAAATAAGCCTTTTTTATGAATTTTTTTAAAGAAAACTACAAAACCTTTTTAATCTATAACTATATCATCTTAAAGAACACATATTGAACAACTTTTAGTAATTTTTTTATTAAAAAATATACATCGTTAAGTGTCCAAACTGCCGTCAACGAAATAATATTTTTATTTATACGGTTTGCGGTGACCAACATTGCGGCGAAGTGAATCATCGGAAACAAAAAATGTGGATAAATTTAGTCAAATATGAGTATAAACTAGTCTTTAATCGAAGGATTTAAAAAAATAGTGATTTTTCACAAAATGGCTGACAGTCTAAGTTAAAAAGTTCGTATTTTAACGAAAAAAAACGTCCGTTTTTTTGGCTATAAAACGGACATTTTTTTCGAAAAAAGGAAATCGAACGATTTAAAGACTACATTTTTATGTATTAAATAAGCCTGCAAAATTTCAAGAAGATCGGTTTCATTAGTGTCTGAGTAATCTTGGTCACCGACTTCAGAAATGCCATGTCGAGGAAAAACGCGTTTAAAGTTTTCAATTTCAGTTTCCACGAAGAAAATAATTTTTTTGTAAAGTTACATAGAGTCAAACTCCGGTAAGTGGGAGTACGTAATAGTTTGGTTTCCAGATGTAGGCTGAAAAATCATGGGTGGTAATTAAAAAATAGATAATTCATTTTATCGATGCATTTATGTATATACAAATCAGTATATATCCAGTCTCTTTCGTCTCTTTCAAAGCTCATATCTCAGTCAATTTTGTTGGAATTGACTTGAAATTTTTCAGGACATACATTCAGTTACTTATGCTTCAAAAAAATGCAATAAAAGAAAAATCGATTTTTTCAAAGTTGCAAGTGGGGGTAACCCCTTAACTTATTAACTTATTAACAACTTATTACGTATCTGAGGCCCATCGAACACGCCTTCTTTGATTGTAGCGTCAGACAGTTTCGTAAACTTCTTCGACAAATACTCAAAATATTTACCATTTTTGTCCAAGGCTTTCTCAACCTGACCAACCGCCGATACTGAGGTATCCCTCCTCTGCATCGTAAACTTTTTTCCTACTTTTGACATGAAGGCTTAATTTTAACCTAGAAACTTAGCCGAGAATTCGTTGCCCGCCTACACCACGGGGAGGTGTCCTAGTTGCGAAAAAAGAAAATAAATAAACACGAAAACTAATTTTACATAGGTCTAAACACTTTTTGAGATTGTAGTATCACATAAATGCGATTAAATTTTAGTAAAACATTTACAGTAAACCATTTCTGGATTATGAAATATTCAGATTTAAAATCAGCGACTTGAGGAAACACCTAAGTTCCAAGAACCAAGAAAATCTGAGAACAATTTCATCGTAAGTCGTACTGGATCCGCCATATTGAATTTTTATAAACTAACATCATATTCGTAATCAGCGACCCAAAAAACCCCCGAGTAACGAGTTTCAAGTAAATGCGAGGAATTTTTAAAAATCTTGTCCGCCATATTGGATCCGACATTTTGAATTTTAAAAATCTAATGTCAGATTCTTAATCAGCGACCCCATTAACTAACTCCCGAGTAACAAGTTTCAAGGAAATCTGAACAATTTTTTTTAAATCCACCATTTTAGATCCGCCATTTTTATTTTTTTATATATTAAATTATTATGTTATTTAAGTCACTGAATTCAAAAAAACATTCAGAAGAAGCAAAAATTCAGCTTTATTTTATAGAAATTAAGTAAATTTCCATAAAAATCAGTTTCTCAAACTTCACCTCCCCACCAAGCCTGTAAAAAGAGAACACGAACTAACTTTTAGGTCGGACAATGTTTTTCTCTTTCGATACACCTTAAGGAAGAATACCTACCACATGGCAGTCCTGGCAATCTAAATTTTTTTTTGTGCCGGTGAAATCTGATCGTTGTACAGTCCGTAATTAGTCCGCAACAATCCGCATTTATGACCGGTGAAGAATTCTTCTAAAATAAGGACGGAATTATCCGAAATTAATATGTTAAGAATACGGAATCTGTCCGCAACAATCCGAGTTTAATCTAGTTAAAAAAAACTTAATCCGTAAAATGTCCGGAGCAATCCGAACTCTGTTGGCAAGAAATCCGGTATTAGTCCGCAACAATTTGAAATTAAGTGTGTCAAAATCTTATTCCGAAACAATTCGAAAGCTGTATGCAACGAATCTGTAAATTATCTGCACAATTGGATATTAAAGGGGGTGAAGGCCCAAACGGTGAAAAATAGAATGTTTTTAAGAATTTTTTTTTAACGATCCCTGACGGAAGAATGGACTGAAAAAGTACTGAAATTGTACTGGCCTCCAGTACAATTTCAGTCCGTTTTTTTTAATGTTTCGGTAGACATTTTTTAAAGTGATGTTTCATGATTACAAATATCTAAAATTCAGTATAAGAATTTTTTAATTAAAAAAAGTTATAAACTATCTAGCAAACTGTAATTGTTACGTAAAAATGGATATTATTTTTGAATTTAGGTTCACATGAATATTTAGCATACATAATAATTACTTGTAAAGAATCTGAGTTCAGGAAAAACAAATATAATGTTGAAATATAAATAAAAAATATTTTTAACATTAACAAAGAAATATTCGTCCTTCAACTTAATGACGGTCAGGCCATAAACATCACCTATAGCGACCATTTTGCAGGTAATTTTTTCCAGTACAATTTCAGTGCTGAAACGCAGCAAATTTTCACTGAAATAGCACTGAGCTCTCAGCACTAATTCCCCAGTACAATCATAAATAATTATACAAAAATGTCGGAAAATGATCCGCGTTAGTCTAACATCAATCCGAGCGAATTTATGGATCCTAAATCAGCCTGGAGTAATCTTAAAAATGTCTATGAATGAAGTCCGTAATTATTCCGCAACAATCCGAAATTATGTGAGTTAAAAAATTTATCTGAATTAAATACGGAATAATCCGAAATCAGTCCAAAAATAAGTCTTATAATAATATGGAATTTGTAAATATGTACAACCCAGGCAGTCCAAAACAATCCATATTTAATTCAATTCAAAGACTTAATCCGGAATGATTTTTGTACAATATTGAATTTGTATATTAAAAACAATTTGTATTAAATGCAGATAAATTTAAACTATAATTATAATTTCGTATGAGAAAAACCTGACCAAAACTAGATTTATTCCGGATTTAATCGGAATAATTTTACATTTGCATGTTGAGTATTCTCAGACTAACTTCGGAAAAATTCCGGATTCAAAAAGCCAACTTTATATTTTTCTGAAATGTGTAACACATGTTAAAAGCACACCCCAAGTTATAATCAGAATTAAAAAATAAAACCATATCACACATAAAAATTGATAAAATCTTTGAGATTTATTTCCCCATTTTTTAACTAGACAAGTGTATAGATAAGGCGGTCGTTGAAAAATCTGATGGTCCTACAGTCATCGCATTGTAAGGATGCTTCGGCGATTCTAGCTTATTTTCCGGGATCGGGGGATGAACCCGCAATACCTGAAGAGGTGGAGAAGTTGGTAGATTTATGTCAATGGCCACGTCGTATGGGTGTAGGACTGACATTAACGATAGAGGCAGAAGACTTTTAGACTTTCTGATAGATACGAATTTAGAAATTCTAAATGATGATAATGAGCCAACTTTCGTTACTGTTAACAGGAAAGAAATGTTGGTTATCACGATCTTTTCCAAGTTTGTATGATCCTAGGAGTACTGATTAGGCTTTATATATTGAGGACCTCAAGGCCTCCATGGATGACTTCCCCACCTCTTACGGAACGGATGAAGAGTAGGAACTAGCAGCAGAATATGTGTGGGATTCAATAATCTGCTCCTTTAAAAGTAACAGTGCAGCCAAAAAAGTAAAAAAAGTAAAAAGTAAGCTTCTTGGCTTTATTAAAGCCAAGAAATGTAAGAATCAGCAAGCATGGGATGCTGCTCGTAATTTTTATAAGAAAGAGGTAGAGAAGGCACGGGGTATTAAATGGAGGAGTTTTTGCGAGGGAATCGAAAAAGTGCGAGAAGCATCAAGACTCCATAAAGTACTAGCTAGAGACCCAATGAACAAATTAACTACCATTAAGCTACCTAATGGGCAATTTGCCAAAGATAAAAGGAAGTGTCTAAAGTATCTGATGAAAGTAAACTTCCCGGACTTTAGAGAAAGATTGCAGCATGACTATGACGTGGGACCCAGTAGGACTCGAGGAAATCGGGAACTCTGGAAACTAGCAGCCAGAGTTATGACTCCGGATGGGATTGATAGGGAATAAAGTGTATTAGGTTACCTCTGTGTAAAATTATAAGAGCGTGTATAGCTCTTGGTTATACAACGGAGTCTTGGAAAAAGACGAGGGTTGTATTCATTCAGAAGGCCGGTCGGTCAGGTTATACTGCCGCCCAGGACTTCAGACCAATTAGCTTAACTTCTTTTATATTAAAAGCGTTAGAGAAACTGGTGGATAATTTTATTAGACAGGAATGTCTAAATAATTTTCCTCTCATCCGAGACAACATGCTTATAAAGCAGGTTTCTGGGTTGAAACCGCCTTGAATTCTGCAGTAAGTAGAATAGAGGGACAAATTAATAGTGGCGTCCTATGCGGTTGGCACTTTTCTTGATATTGCAGGTGCCTCCCCTAACACCTCTAGCAAAGTTATCTGTAGGGCAGTCAGAATGCGAGGCGTGCCCGAGACGCTAATTAAGTGTATCGATAGTATGCTTCGCGAAAGGGCCCTAGAAGCAGAGTACGGTAAGGCTAGAGTAACAGATAATGAATCCTTTCTTTACAATATTCGTAAAATATTTACATGGAATTCATAATAAGCAGCCCTAAAAACCATTGACTAACAAATTTGAGAGTCACTGAATTCGAGTTCAATGTTAGTTTTTCAAATTTTAAAATCGCTTACCAATTTTTTAAAAGTCGATCAAATTTGTCTCGAATTTGTAACTCAATGGTTTTCCGGGTTGCTGATTACGAATCCGATGTCAGATTTCAAATATTGAAAATGATAAATCCATTATGGTGGACGAGTTTTTTTTAATCCACCCCCTGGTAAAAATTTTGGACTAATTCCCGGATTAAATACGGACAGATTAGTATGGATTAGTCCGAAAATTGTACGAAAAAGGCCAGAAAATGAATCCGCGCTAGTCTGATATCAATCCGAACGAAAACCGGAATCCGAAAACACTCTGGAGTAATCCTGAATATCTACGTATTCAGTCCGCAACAATCCGAATTTATGACCGGTGAAGAATTCTTCTAAAATAAGTACTGAATTATCCGATATCAATATGTAAAGAATACGGAATCAGTCCGCAACAATCCGAGTTTAATCCTGGTAAGTAGCGTAGAATAGAAAATAATTCAATTTCCAGAAAATATGCTTGAAAACAAGAATTTTGAATTATTCTGAATACGCGAATTTACCTCGAAGCTCTATTCCACGGGAACCATCAAAATTTTAGAAAAATCAATTCTTCTCTATTGCTCACGTCGATTTGCAGATAGAAAAGAATCCAATTTTTCTATTTTTATTAATGCGCAAAGTTTTATGGTATTAAAAGTTCTTGAAAAAAATATGGAGTTCTATTCTTTTGAATTGACTGGATTGACTTCTAACCATTTTGGGTAGTCAATTCAAAAAAATAGAATGTTCAACGAGTAAATATGAAATGTTTATTCTTCTCAATAGACTGCTTCGAATTTCAAAAGCGCATTAAAAGGAATACAAATTTTTGACAAACAATTTGGAAAAGCCTAATCTTTCCAATTGTCTGTAGGAGCTTCTTTAGTTATTGTCTTAAAATAAAACGCAGTGACAGTTATGTTTCGCATCGTGTGAATTCCATTGTAATTTCAGTGCTAAACTATTAAAATTAAAGATTAAAAACTAGTGAAAATATGGTTAAAAACGCAAAGTGCTTACGATAAAATATATAATGCTCTTACTGAAAGGAATTTTCATATGTTCAATGTTTAACAATGTCAAGTTTTGAAACCTAACCTCACTTTCTAGTGGAATCTTGAGTGGTAGTGAGTCCGTTCAGTGGAACAGAAATTTCTACTGATTTGCTGTCGATTCTGATTCTTTTGAATGTGCGTTTCATATTTTTGTGATGTCAATTCAGAATAATATATTTTTTTGAAATTTTGGTGGTTCCCGTAGAATAGAGCTCCGAGGTAAATTCGCCTATTAAAGAAGAATACAACTTTTGAATTCTTTTCAATTCTACGCTTCTTACCGGGATCTAG
This sequence comes from Leptopilina syphax, assembly GCA_032872505.1. Taxonomy (NCBI): domain Eukaryota; kingdom Metazoa; phylum Arthropoda; class Insecta; order Hymenoptera; family Figitidae; genus Leptopilina; species Leptopilina syphax. Next base: position 22,916,510 of record CM065472.1, on the reverse strand, counting down.
TTAAAAAAACTTAATCCGCAAAATGTCCGGAGCAATTGGAACTCTGTAAGCAAGAAATCCAGTATTAGTCTTCCACCATTTAAAATTAAGTGTGTCAAAATCCTATTCCGAAACATTCCGAAAGCTGTATGCAACGAATCTGTAAATTATATTAAAAACAATTTGTATTAAATGCAGATAAATTCAAACTATAATTATAATTTCGTATGATTATAAGTTGCGTATTAATCAGACTAACTTCGGACTAGATCCGACTAATTCCGGATTCACTGGTTATACACAAACCGCATTGAGTTTGGATTCATCCGGACAAATTCCGAGCGACAAAAACCTGTCCATAAGCAGACTGTTTCGGACTAGCTGCAGATTCACTGGTTAAACCAACCAGATTATTCTGCGTTTACTAGTTGCATATGATCGAACTAACTGCAGACTAAACCGGACTAATTACGAATTCCATAGTTATAAAAAACGGTATGGATTTCAAACTTAATTAATGGTAAAAAACCCCACAATAAACCGCATTGTTGCGGACAAATTCCGGATTTATCTGAAATCGGTCCCACTTTTTATTCAGGGTATTTACTTACGGTAAATAAAATATTTAATTCTGCAGTCAGTTTGTTTTTACAAATTTAATAGTAGGTATTATTAGTTATCTTGTTTCAATATTAAAATTAACACTGATGTGTTATTTTCTTGTCATTTCTTTTCGTGGCACTTCATAAATTCTATTATGGATTTGAACTTCCATGCGAGCTTGGTATAGTAGTTAGTGTATTCGATTTCGGTGCGATATAATGTTAGATAGGTGTAGGTTCGAATCTCCAAGCGTTAGAAATTTTAAGTTAATGTAAATAAAATTGCGACAGGTAAATCGAAAAATATGATGAATGTAGCATAAAGTAATAATAATTAATATGTAAAACTTGTATAATTATTTTTTATTAACATTCACTAAATTGTTCGGACTAACTTTTGACTGTTTCGGACTAATTCCGGATTCACTAATTAAAATTAACTGATTAATTTCGGACTTCATCGGAACCAACTCCGGTTTTCATTAGTTGTTCACAAACCGTATAGAATTCGGATTTTTCCGGATTAATTGCGGGTGACAAAGACCTGACTATAAACCGCATTGTATCGGACAAATTTCGGATTAGTCCGAAATCTGTCCGGTTTTTTAAACCAGAGCCGAATTCGCACCTATTGAATCTACTACTCCTTTGAATTTTTTAGTATCTTTAGCGCTTATAACTAAATTTTTTTTAAATTTTTGATGCCAAATGTTGAAGGAATATTAAAAATGAAACAGTAGTTTTCTTTCACTAAATCCAGTTTTACATTTTTCATCTTTAAAACAATCGAGGTACACAAGGGGCTAAAAAATTTTCGCAATGTTATAGACTCTCAATAAAAAAAAATGAAAAACAAAATATTTTTTATTGTTTAATGAGGTAAAAATAGTAAAAGTTACTTAAGTGTCCACAAATCATCAAAATTTTTTCGTCAAATTTGATATTTAATCGACTGTAACTCTCTTAATTTTCGTTAAATCTTATTCTGTGACATATAAATCAAAATTTACTTTAACCACTTTATTGGCAGGGTGTTTCCAAATGGCGTTCCACGTGCCAAGGCACATACTAGCAAAAACATCAAAATAACGTTCCTAATAAAACTTTATTTTCAAAGAGTGTACACTACTTTTAACAACTACAAAGCTCGAACTTAGATTTTAAATTAGATGAGATTGATTGCCCGCAATTTGTAACTAGCCAAGTGCACATTATTCAAAAAGGTGTAAGGCAATCTCAAGTTGCAATTAAACATAGAAAAGAAAATCATTCCAAATGTAAACTTGTTAAGCTGGTCGTGTGAAACCCTAACACAATAGATAAGGCGGGTCGTTGAAAACCCCAAAGGTTTCAGAATTATGATACGTTGAAATTGATAAAATTTATGAGATTTATTTCTCCCCATTTTTTAACTAGCCAATATTATTCACAAATAGCCATATTATTAAAAAATGTGTAAAACATTCTTAAAAGTAGTGCACAAGTTTTTAACAAATATAGAACCATACAAAAACTAAACTTTTGAAACTGGTCGTGGAACATATCACAGCATAGATAAGGCGGACGTCGAAAAATTCAAAGGTTTTACAATCATCACATATGGAAATTCATAAAATTTGAGATTTATATCACCAATTTTTTAACAAGCCAAGAGAATATTATTAAAAAATCTGTAAGACATGCTAAAAGTAACTCACAAGTTTATAGCAACACAGAAAATCATTCAAAACCTTATGTTGTCCAAATGGTCGTGGAATCTACCACATCATAGATAAAGCGGGCCGTTGAAAATCTTGTGGTCATAGAGTTGTCGTATATAAATCTATGAGATTGATGTTTCTCATTTTTAAATAGTCAACAATATATTATTTTAAAATGTGTAACACATGTTAACGTCACGCTCAAGTTATAATAAAAAATTAGACCATTGAAAACCTAAATTTGTCGAACTGGACGTGCAAACTACCACAGCATAGATAATGCGGTCGTTGAAACATCCACAGTTTTTAGAATCACACTCTGTATGTTAAAAACTTGTGGGTGAATTTAAACATGTGTTACACTTTTTTGAATAATTTATGCATTTGCCTAGTCAAAAAATGTGGGAAATTAATCTCATAGATTTTAATAATTTTTATGTGTGATAATTCTAAAAACAGTGGATGTTTCAACGACCGCATTATCTATGCTGTGGTAGTTTCCACGTCCAGTTCGACAAAATTAGGTTTTCAATGGTTTAATTTTTTATTATAACTGGAGCGTGATGTTAAATGTGTTACACATTTAAGAATAATATATTGTTGACTATTTAAAATGAGAAAAATCAATCACATGGATTTATATACGACAACTCTATGGACCATAAGATTCTTCAACTACAACTTTATCTATGCTGTGGTTGATTCCACGACCAGTTCGACAAGATAAGCTTTTAAAAATCTTACCCCAGTAAGAAGTAAGGAATTAACAAGAATTCAAAATTTTTAATTCTTTTGAATTTCGTTTCTGACCAATTTTTTTCATTTTCATTTGGAGAAGCCGAAAAGAATCTAAGTTTATTCTTTTGAATTGAACCGAGTATCACACAGTATTTCGGAATTCACAAAAAATTCAAAAATTAAAGAAATATTAAAACGGAATTAATTGGAATTCACTTTCAAGAAATCTTTGCCTCAAAAAAGAATACATAGGAATTGGACAGAAACGGAATTCAAAAAATATTGATAATTTAACATTTTCTGTAAAAAGTTAAAAATGTTCCATTCTTTTCAATTCCTTACTTCTTACTGGTACCACAAATATTTTTTAAAATCTAATAAGTTTTTTGCTATTTTTATTTTTTGTAATAAAAATTAATAATAATAAATGTATTTAAATAAATTTATAACATTAAAAATATCAAAATCCATCATGCTTCAAACAATTTTTGTGTTAATAATAATTTTTTTTAGCTCTCTAGATGAAAAACTGTTAGCTCTAGGAGGGGGGGGGGGTACATGGTCATTTTCCGTAACCGTTTTAATAGGGTTCCTACCGGGTACGGAACCCTAAAAAGTGGAGAGGTTTCAATTTTCAAAAGAATTTTAGGTAATTTGTGGATGGCCTCTAACGAGACATAAGGTTTAAACGCGCTTTTCTCAAAATAACGTTTTTTTAAATTGCGGACACTTTATCTCTGAATCTACTGAACCGATTTTAATAAATAATAAGTCGTTTTGTTTGTTAGCATGTCCTGTGTTCACAGGAAACATGCATTATTTTCACCAGAAAATAAACAAAAAATTAAAAACAAAATTTGTTTAATTGTTTAACAATATATTTTTAAAAGTTTGACTATTTATATATATTATATATAAATTATATTATATATTTATAAATTTTTGAAATTTTCAGATAAAATAAATTCTATTTTTCAACAAATATGTGTTCATAATTTAAAATTGTTAAATCCTTTCCTAAATTTTTCCTAATGATTTAAAAATATTAATTTATTAATATGAAGTATGTAAATTGATTCAATTTATGTGTTAAACATAATTATTATAATTATTCAATAATTTTTTATTATTAAAATAATAAATTTCAATCTTTTTAATAAATTATAATTTTTTCCTCTATGCATGTGCAAATATATAACTACATTTTTTGCGTATTGTAATTTAAGATTGATTAGTTTTTCTAATATTTACTATTAATTTAAAAATTATGAAGTCTAAAGTAATTAATAAAGTGAGTTTTTCTAATTTCTTGCTTTAAAATTCGCGAATTTTTTTAGATTTCATATATTTCTCAATTACACGGAGAGAAAAATCAAGCGTTTGTAGTATGGACAGTTAACCTTATTTTCGTAAAAGAATGCACAATTGCACATGCGCAATATGCGTAAAACTTTCTGCTGTATTTGTATAAATTTCTACGTTATCAGCATAAAATTTCTACCTTTAACGCATGGGACGTCCGGCTGCGGCTACACCTCTGCAGGCAGCCTCTGCATTTTTATGTCGGAAGTTCATGGTTCTGAATCTTCTCGTATAGCGCGCAACGATCGCATAGATAGCTGAAGTTTTAAACTGAACATGGATTTCTATAAGTTTACTAATTCATGTATATACTATATATTCAAATTATAAATATAAATATAATAATATTAAGATAACAATACAAAGTTTATATTACAGGGCTCGGATTGTGCGACTTTTTTGTGAAAAAATGTGCTTTTTACAGATTTTTTTGATCCAGGAGTGCCGATCGCTTGACATAACCTCAAACTAAAAAGTGATTTTTAACAGCAAATAAAACCATAAATAAAATGATTTCACCAAATTATGAAAGATCCAGTTGTACAATTATCAGGAAAAAATTAGGTTGGACCAAAATTTGATGTAAAATCATAATTGTTAAACATTATGTGTTTTTTCTTTAAGGGTGAGTAACCAATTTTGATAAATAATAGCTCATTCTACTCTTTGAAACATTCTCTACATTTCCACTCGTTGAATTTTGTTTAAAATATTTTGTTCAAAAGTTATTTAAAAAAATTTTTTTTATTTTATTTGCTTAACTATTGAACAAAATATTTTAAACAAAATTAAACAAATGTAATTGTAAAGAATGTTTTAAAGAACAGAATGAGCTACTATTTGTCATAATTGTTAGATCACTTTTTAGTTTGAGGTTATGTTAATAACCTCAAATTATAGTAATAATTAATTTTACTATAAAGGTCATGTTATTCAGTGGCCACGTGCCTATTAAAACTTTACTAAAATTATTGATAGAACATTAAACTCTTTTAATCAATTTTATTATAACTTTTATAAATAATTAAATTTTTTGAAGAATTTCTTTGTTTTTTTTAAAATTGAATCCTTTAGTGAAGTTTTATAAAAATTGTATTAAAAATAATTGAATGTTTTCGAAGAATGTTATTATTTATGAAAATAAAATTCATTGTCATAATTTTATATTACCTATGTATTATTTGAAATTATTTTTTAATTTCAAAATACAGCAAAAATAAGGTTAGGACGGTTAGGACTTAATCAAGCGACTATATATGCGATCGTTTGCCATCTACAGGATGTACACGTACTACTGATGTACTTCCGACAAAATGTTGCGCCTTTCAGTGAAGTACATGCATATAAGATTGGTCTCCTTAAGTCTATACTCCATGCTGCCTGCCTGCAGGTTGTCATGGTAACGTACAAGAGTAAGAGAGTCAGTGACTTCAAACTTCTCCCTTACTCTCGTTGCTCCTGCCTGCGCAGGCAGGCAGCCTGCAGAGGTGTAACCGCAGCTTCAGTTTACTACGATTGCAAGAGATCCATGCTTTTTTAGTATATGTTTAATGCAACTGAGGTATAAAAACACGCCTTTTAAGCAGGGAGTTCATACAAAATTAGCATAGGAAGTCTCCATACTACAAACGCTTGATTTTTCTCTCCGTGTATCAAAACATATATTTGTAGAGCAGGACGCTAACAGCGTCGCCCTCGCGGTCAATTTCCGCACATAGAAGAGCAAGTCATTAAGAAACACCATTCGTTTTGCCAATCGGACCAACAGTGAATTTGGGCTCTGCGCACACAAGCTGTCTGCTAAATCAGCTGATATATGTCATTAGTATGTGCAGAACTCAAAATTCGTTTCTGGCGCAACTCACTAAACAGCCCGCAACTCTCTATACATTTGGAACGAAGTTTTGCTCTCCTGTATATAGTCTTCTTGAAATTCACCATCAGTAATGAAAAAATCGACTAAAATAAAAAATAGCAGATGTTTCAATATTTTTTTTTTAAAATACACTATGTTTTTCAGTATTTTTCTTGTCTGCAAAAATTTTGTTTTTAATTCCTTCCAAAATTTCCTATTTCGTCGGTTGGGTGCAGAAAGGTGCCAATTCAGACTTGTCGTGAAAAACGTGCCGTTTCAAAAAACACGTGAGAAACCTGCCACTTCAGCTGCGATTTGGAAAACATGCCAACTCAGAATTGACGTTCATTTTTTTCATTTTTGGTACAAGAAAGAAGTTGTCCATCAAGTAATAAATAATCAACAAATTAATTCAATAAATTAGTAAAAATATTCCTTTTTCAAAGAAAAATAAAAATTATGCAAAATGCAACTAAAAAAATAATTTTTGTACAACTTTATAATCTTTGCTTCAAATTTTTCTGTACTGCCAAATGTCAACCTAAAATAAAAAAAATGAACGTCAATTCTGAGTTGGCATGTTTTCCAAATCGCAGCTGAAGTGGCAGGTTTCTCACGTGTTTTTTGAAACGGCACGTTTTTCACGACTAGTCTGAATTGGCACCTTTCTGCACCCAACCGACGATTTGTGGATGCTCCATCAGTAACGACTCCTTAAACTTTCGACCCAGCTTTCTCGAGCAATGCTATCGCCTGAATAATTAGTTTCGTTAAAACAATACCTTCTGTTGGTCCTTTGGATGTGATATTACAAGTTTTTTCATTATCAACCAATTTATTTTTGTCTAATTGAACTTGTATAGATAACTCATTTACTGATTTAAGTTCATCTCGAGTTTCCTTAAATTGTTTTTTAAGCAAATTCAATTGTCCTTCTGACTTAACTGCCTTTCTTGTAGAAATATTCAATTTTTTAGCCAATAAATTGTCTTTTCTCTCCTTATTTGGACTCCATTTTAGTACGATGCGTTGCAAACATTTTTGGTTATGAATTCTTATTGTTCTCTTGGATAAAGTGCTTTTTCCTTTCAAACAGTCAGGACAAGTTCGAAATTGTTGTTGCTTTGTTGTTATAAGGCAACAATTTTTATGTCGTAAAAACTCCAAGTCCATCTCGGGTTGCAAAAGATGTTTCAATATTTCGAACGGAATCTGGCGATGCACATCCATTGCAAATTTTTGATTTGTGCATTTTGTCAATTACTTCTTCTAATTCTTTTGTCGATGAAATATATTTTGTGGTACAGCCTAATTTTTCAGGTTTCACATTAATATTCATAACATAAATATGCATGGACATGTCCTGAAATAAGACAACGAGTGGTACAATGAGAAAACTGAATGGCTTTGATGTCACGTTCGGTTATATCGTATCTTGATCAAGGTACAGGAAATTTAACCGAATTTTTACTTGAAGAGATTGTCTCAAATAATTCTAATCGATCTATTTCTGTCAAATTTCCAGTACTAGATGAGTTTGTTTCATTTTCATCTGAAATAGGCACATTAAGGAGTGTCTCTGGAGCCTCTGGAGTAAGATTGTCGACTTTCAGCGGGGTCTCTAGAGCAGGGCTATCGAGTTGTGTATCTGGAATATCAATTTCCATTTTATTTTGCTCGTCTACGTCTTTCGTCGCCGCATTCAAATTTTTTTCAGAAGTGTCACTAATTTTTCTTCTCTTTACATTAGTTGGTTCTATATTCCTTTTTTTAGGAGGCTTTCTACTTTTCGACGTTTCTGTTAAGTACTACGGACAATTCGGAAATATCGATGTCAATGCTCCTTTCCTTAAACGTGGTACTTTGTAATGTTCCTATAACAAAAGACACAATAAATATTAACTACGTACTACGTAATAAAAATTAATATTTTTATAAATAAAAATTAAGATATTCCCCATAGTTTATAATTCAATTAGTATTTACCTATAAACGTTATGTACACAATACGAAAATAATACATAGACTTCTTTGAAAATATTTTTAAATGTTTATGATCAACATTAGTTAAAAAATTATTATATAAAATATTCTTTAAATATTTACAATGTGTATTCAATTCTAGTAAACATTTTATTTTATTAATAAATTTAAATCGAATAAAATATACTTACTGTAGCCATTACGTTTCCTTAGGGTCCTTAACGTCTCTTTTCCAAAGGATATCCTCGGGAAGAAAATGCTTTTCACATGCCACTTGGCCACTTTTCACTATAAAATTTTCTCGACGAACAGCAATTTGCCATTTTTTTACATTTTCCTCTCCTTCAGGAACAGAAAAAAAATTTAATTTTTCTTTGTGTTTTGAGGATGCATAACCCGATTTACAATTTGGGATTATGCACGAACGTCCCTTATATTTCGGCATATTTCAAATAAAACCTTTTTCAGCTTAAAGAACATAACATTTGAAGTGTCTTTTAAGTGAAATTTTTTTGCAGAATTATTTATATTTACCGAATAAAGTGAAATGCAAAATATTTACACCATTTACAAGTATTTCGCATGTATAAAAACAGCCTTTTATAGAGCAGGACGCAGACAGCGCCTCCTAGTGGTCAATTTTCGCAGATAGAAGAACAAGTCACTAAGCTGGTAACTAGTTTTCATTATAAGAGCAGGGAGTCGGACCAGGGTGATTTCTATGCAAGACACCTTCCTTTTTAAAAAGCAGTTTGGATTTTCTGTTTCTGATTTGTCAATCTTGAGATAAACTGTCCGCAATTGGGCAATTAACTTTTTGGAGTTTCGATCTGGATGCTGTCTGCAGATTATGATATTAAATAAAAATTAAAAACAAACTATTAATTCTATTCTCCAAATATGTACTAATATAGACAAAAAATTTTTTTTCATATTTATAATAAAAGACCTAAGAAATTTTTATTTAAATTTGGTTTTTTTAGAGCCTTCTAAAGTGTAGTAGTTCCTTAATAAACTATGCAAGGTGCATGTTAATTTATATTTATTATTTACTTCAATTAATTTTTATTCATCTTTTTCTCTTGTTTAAAAAAAGTTATAAAGTATAAATAAAATGCAATAAGTTACAAATTTTTATTTTGGTTAATTTTGTATTGATTTGGTATAGTTATAAATTAAAGTATTCAACTAATTATTCCTAAATCTTTATAAATAAGATCAGACTTTTATCTGTACATTGCATAGAATTTGAAAATTCATGTATTTAGTTTTTCTATTCGAGTAGTAAGAATTCCAAAAATGGAAATAATAGTACATTATGCAACAAGGGAGGTACGTCCGAGTTTATGTACCGAGCACAATATTGAAAAACGAGTCGTAGCACGAGCTAAGCGAGTGCGAAGACGAGTTTTTCAATATTGTGCGAGGTAATAAACCAGGTTACCTCCCTTGTTCCATACTTTGCTTTATACAACAAAGGCGTATTATGGTTACTCTATGCTACCTGTACCGGTGCATGCTAAGTTCTCCCATATAACCCAGCTGGTCAATAAAGTAACCATTATTGCCATAGGGAGATAAAGGGTACTTTATTGACCTGTGAGCGGTCAATAATATACCCTTTATCTCCCTAGGGCTATAATGGTTTCTTTATTGACTGCTGGGTTATAAGGGGGAACTTAGTACGCGCCTGTACAGGTAGATAAAGTGACCATAATACACCTGAGTTGTATAAAAAAATTATGTATGTGTGTGATTTTCAAATAACTGATTTTTTGAATAAGACGTTTTTTCCGCTAAAATAGTGAACCAAATTTGACATTCATTACATGTTTTAGTACATTTTTGTTATTGAAGTATATGTTCAAAAAGAAACTATATATAACATGTGTAGATAGAAAGTAATTAACAATTTAAAACATGAAAAAAGTGCTCGTGTACGTAGAATATCATTATAATAAAAATATTTTTATATGTAAAACATCTGGTTAGATTTGGGCTACAAAGTACTTAAAAGATTGTTTGAATATTTGCTCACGTAAAAATTTCACAACCAAATTTTAAAAAAACGTATGCCACGGACCTGACAATTTAACCCTATTTTCTTAATTTTAACTATGATAATGATTAGTTAATGAACTGAATATTAAGTATCTTTAAGAAGAGACTTATATTAAGTGATTTATGAAATGAATGGCAAAAAAAATAATTTTATTAGTCATTTATCTATGGGGACATGCAAATATGACAGTTATTTGAAAATCACCCATGTATGTGTGTATCTACATCAAATCTTTGGCCCAAATTATAAAAAAATTCGATAAGAAAATTGATTTTGAGATTGATTAACCCTCTCCCGTAAGCGCCTACTTTTCCCATTTAAAATACATGGGATTTTACAAACTTTTGGTTTTTTTAAAGTAATTTTTCTACTTAACAACATTTTTTAAATCGGTTTTTTAATCGGACAACTTGGATTTAGAAGAGTCACTATTTCTACGTTAGTATACGGAAATGCAAGAAATAAAAAATTTTTTTGCGTTATTTACGGATTTTCGAAAGTGAAAAATACATGGTTTTTTGAAGCATTTTAACAGGGGCCTACTTTAAAAGCTTGTAGCTTATTCAATAAGTATCGCATTGTTATGCTGAATTTTTTCTATGAAGTTTAAACCCTACTAAAACAATATATATAAAAATTTTTGAATTATTGCATTAACTTTTTGTTATTATTTGAAACAAAGATAAAAAGTCATCGCCTTTGCAAATAATAATACGGATTTGAGACAAACTGTAAATTACGTACAATATGGTATTAAAAATAATGCCATAAAAATAAATTGTTTAAAAAAATTTTTTAATGAATTATTTAGAAAAAAGTTTTCAGTTTTTTTGCTTTGTTACCCTATTAAAGCAAGGTGCAGGCAGTCTTGCCGATACCTTTAGTGCAGATCACTCGACAAAGGTTTTAAAGTTGTAAATAACTCGCTATAATAGAAAAATCTTTAAAAAAAGGTACAGTAGTGGACCGCTTGGGACCGCTGCCATTGAATTTCCTGTCGCTGACAAAAGGGTTCATGACCGTCTGCACCTTGCTTTAATGGGGTAATAAAGCAAAAAACTAAAAACTTTTTTCTAAATAATTCATTAACAAATTTTTTTAAACAATTTATTTTCATTGCATTATTTTCAATACCATATTGTACGTAATTTACAGTTTGTCTCAAATCTGTATTATTATTTGCAAAGGCGATACCGTCAACTGGGGCTATTTTGTGCACGCGAGTTTTTTAATGAAAAAAATTATTAAATTGAATTATTTTAATCTGCTATTTTGTAAAATGAAAGTTTTATTACATGACAATAGAGAGCACTAAATTTTATTATTTAATTCTTTGTCAATTAAGAGAAAAAAATTCCTAAACACGGAAAATTTGTTTAAAAAATTTTGAAAGTTCGGAAAAATTATACCAGATCTTCTAGAGTTTTAATGTGGCTCATAAACTGAGTTAGATATTTGTTGTCAATTGTGTTGTGATGATAGATACGTAATGAGCTAACTTTTTATTCATTATTTTAAGAGAAAAGTGGAAAAAACTGAAAAACCAAGATTCCATAGGGCTATTTTGTGCACTTAAGGGCATTTGAACCTTGATGACGTTTCAGATTGTGCAAAGCATGCGTGACGTCATCAAGGTTCAAATGCCCTTAAAAAAATCAAATATTTTTCATAAATGGTTTATTTAGTAAGTGAAGAAGATTCTGTTTATTATTTTTATACATTTTTGTCTTACTTTTCTGTGAAAAAACTGTAAATACGTTAATTAAAATCATTAAAACGATTAAAAGTTCAACCGGTGCACAACCTAACCTCAAAAAATGAACATTAATTAATATTTATAAGTTTTTCAAATTAGTTTTAAAACTATTTTCTCGTTTCTCTTAAAATAACTTGAAAAGCATATTAGATATTAAATTGTTATCTATTTAACCTTAAGAATATTTATTTCAAATTTTTTAAAAATATAATTCAAAACCATTAAAAAAGCTCCTATTGAAATGATGTTTTAAAGTTATATTTATAAGTGTTTAAACGATCATTTCATAATTATATTAGTATATTATTATAAAATATATATTAAAAAAGAAAAAAATATTATTTACTATCTGCGTAATATACAATTTAAAGAAAGATTGTTAATTTTTAGCAAATCCAGATTTTAGCAAAATTTTAGTGTTTTATTTTACATTTTTTGTATAATATATCTACAAAAAAATTTTACTAGGTCTTTCAAACACAGAGGCCTATACTTTTTGACCCGATAGTAGTTAAAGTGCAAAAATCGTACACACTCGTTGTTTATTTACCGCAAACACTACAGCTTACTCTAATATATTGCTTTTAATACGTGAAAAAAGTCCTCTTAGTAAAATTGCCGTATGATAGCCACAAGCTTTTTACAGGGAATAAAGTTAAGAATAATTTCAATTTAAAACTCAACGTTCGGTTTGAATAGAGAGTTTTGATTTGGAAGATCTTCAACATATTCTAATATGTTTTTAAGGAAGAATGTTATAGAAATTCAAAACATTCAGAATCTTTTGATATTTTGGGAAATGATTTGCTTTTATATAATAAAGTTACCCACCAAATTTCAGAATTTTTCACTAAATAGTTTACAAGTTAAAAATTATTTAATTTAACATTGTCTCTTATGGAGAAAGCACGAATTTGCATGTTTATCATTAAAAATTTAATACTTAAAACATTCAGAATTTTTTGTAAAAATTGTATCTTGAAGGTCAAGATTTAAGCTTTATTAATCACGAAGGTTCTTTTTTATTCACTAATTAGTTTAAAAGTAATTAATTAGTTTCTGGAAGAAAACTAATTTTATGACAGACAAACAGAGAAAACGTGGCAACACTGTATATAAAGTCTCACATGTGACAGCTGTTTAGTGGAACATAGAACCAAGAGATGGCGCCAAAGGTACCAAAAATGACAAATTTTCATTATGTTTAACCACACAAATGCAAATCATAAGAAACCACAACACTTAACACTGTTACCAACGATCAAAAAACAAACTACTTGCATTGCGACGTTGTCATGATTTTTCGCTCATTACAAATTGTTATTTGACAATGTTTATAATTAACAACATTAATATTACAGCATAATAAGACACATATACACATAATAATAGCATTTTTTCAAAGTTTGCAATGGAATATTCAATAAATCCGAAAATAATTTTTAGAGAATTTCAGTAACTTTTATTTTCTTAGGTTTTAAATTCATACAGACAGTAACAAAAATTATTTTCTGCTTTTATAAAAAAAATTAATTTGATTAATTTATTATCTTTTCTTTATTTAATATACACTTTTTAATATTCTTTGATGTCTACTTTTATGATTTCAATAAGAAAAACTGCTATATGTAGCTTGAATAAAAAAATTACAAATTCCCCTAAATGTCACAAACTTTTGACCCGATTAGGTATACCATTCCTCCTTAAATACACCGAAAGACAAAAATTTTGATTAAAAATAGGTGTAAGATAAAATTATAAAGTTTTTAATTTATTTGTCTTCATTTAATTATAATTGTTTTAAACATAAAGTATTAATTTTAAAATCGTTTCAGATTGACGGTAACAAATTACCACATGGCTAAAATTTCATAGTGAAATTTTTATTAATTATTATTAGAATGCAAATTTTAGGAGTGTATTTATAAAAAAATAATATTATTGGCGCTAAAACTTAGTTGATTTTTTATTTCCATAAACGTAGAAATACAATTTCGTTCTCTGAAACTCTTTTCCATTCAAGAGTTATCGAAAATCTGTTCTTGTAATCCTCTACCACGACAGAACCAGCCTAACCCAATAGTAACTATTTTATTCATTTAATTGATAATTTAAATTTTACCGCTTTTGTAGTGCTGGCTCTATCGAGAGAGGAGCGATTTACACACATGCGTCATATTTAACCCTCTAGCTCATGACTTTCCACCGGAAAAGTGGTTTCCAAATGCATACATTTTTCTTAAAGTTGAATTTGTTTGAAACTTGGTATCTAGGGATTTTTAGGTATGCTGATTACGAATCCGAAGTCAGTTTTTGAAAATTCAAAATGGCGAATCCAATATGGTGGATGACTTTTTTCAAAAATTGTTGGATTTTTATAAGGCTGAAGTTCCATGACAGCGTTTTGCGTTGCGTTTTGTAACTAAGCCATGAGTGTGAGAGAGATACAGACATATGTTTGCTCTATTTGCACTCATGGCCTAGTTACAAAACGCAACTCAAAACGGTGCCATGAGACTCCACCCTAAAACTTGTTATCTCAGAGTTTTTGGGGTCGCTGATTACGAATCTGAAGTCAGGTTTTGAAAATTCAAAATGGCAGATCTAATATGTCGGACAAATTTTCAAAAAATTGTTGGATTCTCATAAAACTTGACATCGCATCGCATCTAGGGTTATTTGAGTCGCTGATTTACGAATCTGAAGTCAGTTTTTGAAAATTTAAAATGTCGGATAACTATTTTCAAAAATTATTGTAATAAGTTATTTTAATGGTATAATATTCTTTGTTAATTTTTTTTGACAAATTAGAAAGGGATTAAAAAAATGTATCTAAAAATTTCCAATTTAGATGTTTTACAGGGTGCCTACTAACCGGGAAATAGCCGGGAATTTTAATCGACCGGGAATAAGCCAGGAATTTCTTGCCAAACCGGGAATTTTTTCACCAAATTAAAAAAGTTTTATTATTTTAATTTGTTTCTAAAAAATCGCTTTTAATTAAATTTTTATAGACATTTATACTGTTCTCTAAATTTGAGTTAAAAATAATTAATTTGATAGTAAAAAATCAGTCACGGATTTAAATATAGTATGTAAATAAATTTTTAAAAAAATTATCGAAAGCATAAAAGTTTTATAAAATTCAACTGAAAATAAATAAATTTGTTAAAAAACTTCATTAAAAACTTTGTAACAAATTAAATTTTCAAAGTATTTTAATTTCATAATTGATAAATAATTGAATTTAACAACGAATCACATTCTAATGTATTTATCTGTCTTAGTGCGAAGATTAATAATTAAAATTTTTATTGGTTAATTTAGAAAAAGATACACACGTACAATTTTTTAATAAAATTAAATTTTCGCAAGGTTTTTTGGAAAATTCTGAAAAATAAGATTTTTAAAATTTTTTAATTTTATTGTTTCAAGATAATATTGAATTTTTATAAACAACTAATTGAATATTTTTGAAATAATTAAAATTTCTTTACATTCTATTAAAAATAATTAACTTCTTTCAAATATTTTTATTTAAATTTCTCGAAAATAATCAAGAGAAGTTAGTCCGTAATTTTAATTTTATTTTTAAAAATTTCTTCGCAATATAGGGTAAACCAGACAGGTTAACTACTGGCCACTTAAGAAAATCTTTTTAATGAATACTGTTTAAAAATTACAATTAAATTTTTTTAAAAATTTCTTTCATGTGTAATTGTTCCTAATGTTTCTACAAAACTAGTATACCAATCATGTTTACAAAAAAAATTTCTTATTCGTTAAAAAAATTTACAATAGAAAGTAAGAATCCGACAGTAGTCGGCCACCTAAAGCAAACTTTTTGATTAACACTGTTTTTAACCCCTTGGCTGTCAACGAGATTTCCACTGTTTGGGCCAAAAGTGTGTTGAAAACATTTTTAATGGATTTTTATGAAACTTGGTACCCTAAGGTTTCTGGGGTCGCTGATTACGAATCTGACATCAGTTTTTCGAAAGTTAAAATGGCGGATCCAAGATGGCGGAAATTTTTTCAAAATTCGTCGAATTTGCTTGAAACTTGTTACTTGGGGGTTTTAAGGGTCGCTGATTACGAATATAACATTAGTTTTCCAAAATTCAAAATGGCGGATCCAATATGGCGGAAAACGAAATAAACAAGTTGTAAATCCAGATGTTCATTACATGAACATTTTGCTTCCTCTTTACGATCAGCAAAAATAATTTGCTTCCTCGTGGAGGAAGCATTAACGATAAATATATTTAATTTTTAAATCATTTTTAATACAATTTAACATTTATAAAATAAAATTTATTCGTCTTAATAGAAAGAATAAAATTTTCTTATAAAGTAATATGAATCTAAATAAACAAAAAATTTTTAGTAAAAAAGTGAATTTTTCAAATTTGATTGTAATTAATTCTATAATTTTCAATAGAATATATACTTCTACATCAATCGATTCGTCTTGATGCAAAGAATAAGATTTTTGATTTATTTTTTCAATAAATAATAACATGTTATTGTACAGCAACATGATTTTTAAGAAAAAATGAATTTTTATTAAAAGTGCAAATTTTTTGTCTATAATTGGTTTTAATTCTATAAATTTAAATACAATATATACTTTATATATCCCTTTCACACCCAGGCATAACTGGACGGTTAAAAAAACGTAAGTGTAACGTTATTTATAGTTTTTGGGGTCGCTGATTACGAATCTGATATCAGAATTACAAAATTTTTTAAATTCAAAATGGCGTATCCAATATGGCGGGCAACTTTTTTACAGATTGATCGGATTGGCTTGGAAGTTGTTAGTCGGGAGTTTTTGAGGTCGCTGATTACGAATATGACATCATTTTTTAAAAATTCAAAATGGCGGATCCAAGATGGCGGACGATTTTTTTTTAAATCGTTTAGTTTTACCAGAAACTTGTTACTCGGGGGTTTTCAGGGTCGATGAATACGAATCCGGTGTTATATTTCTAAAATTCAAAATGGCGGATCCAATATGGCGGACGTTATTTTTAAAATCGTTTAGTTTCACCAGAAACTTGTTACTCGGGGGTTTTCGGGGTCGCTGATTACGAATCCAGTGAGAGTAGAAAGAAACAAGTCCATCTACTGACAGAAATAAAAATAACCGATGGTATAGCTCGGTTGGTGGAATCCCGTTGCTTGCGATCACAGAGGTTAAGCCACTTTGAGTGCGGTTAGTATTTGGATGGGTAACCCTCTGTGAATCGCTACAGTTTCGGTGTTTTTCACTGATGAGATATATCAAACGGGAGGTTTGATGCCGAGGTTATGTTTGTGCATTTGTGATGGCTATCCAAATGTACATTCATGACTCGACGTCAATAAACCGGTTGTACGCGAGAAGTAGATTTTCTGCAGTTTTCCTCTCCCCTGGCCGAATGTCCAGGCGAATGCGAGTACTCCTAACCTAAGTCGGCTGCAGCCGCAAAAGTATGGACACGGAGTAAGAGTTTGTGAGTTAGAAGAGTTAAGTATAGTAATGTTGAGGAGATTGCAAAGGCCCAAAAGGGCATACAATGAAATCATACTTTACTTTTTACTGACAGAAATAAATAAATACACAATCGCAATTTTAAAATAAACTACAAATTCGTGATCAGAGACTATAAAAACCCTTGAGTGACAAGTTTCCCTCTAATCCAAACAATTTTTACATTTGTCGTTCACCGTATAGGATCTGCCATTTTGAATTTGTAAAAATTAACACCTAATTCGTAATCAGCGACTCAGAAAACCCCCGAGTAACAATTTTCAGGTGAAATTAAAATGTTTAAAAATAATCGTCCGCTATCTTGGATCCGCCATTTTCAATTTTAAAAAACTGATATTATATTCGTAATCAGCGACCCTAAAAACCCCCGAGTAACAAGTTTTATGCCAATCCGTTTAATTTTTACATTTGTCGTCCGCCATATTAGATCCGCCATTTTGAATTTTGAAAAATTAGCACCGGCTTCGTAATCAGCGACCCCGAAAACCCCCGAGTAACAATTTTTAGGCGATTTTAAAATATTTTAAAACTTCATGATTTTTAACAATAATTTATGAATTTTTTTAAACAATAGGAATTTTTTAACATGATCTAGGTTACTTATTTTTAAAGCCCTATTCTTCCTGAAGAGAACGCACTAAATTAGACTCAAAAATATTAAGTTTCTTCAAAGATATTGAGGTTTTTGTAGGTGGGACGTATATGTCCCATGGGCGTGAAAGGGATATACCAATCGATCCGTCTTGGTGCAAAGAATAAGATTTTAGAAATAAATGAGTAAGATATTCTTATACGGCAACATAATTTTGCAGAAAGAACTCATTTTTTGATAAAAATGCGAATTTTTCAGCTTTAATTGTGATTAACTCTATAAATTCTCATACAATTTATACATTTTATATACCAATCGATTCGTCTTGATGCAAAGAATAAGATTTTATTATATATTAACTTCAATAACCAACTTAAAAAAAATTTTTTGAAAAAAAATTTTTTTTAGAAAAAAGTCAAAAAAAATTTTTTTTTTGAGAATTTTTTAAAGCCTATCAATCCATTTCGAGATATTTTTATGATAAATATACCTGGTAAATTTTAGCCAAATTCGTTAAAACCTCTTCGAGTTATCGTGTTCACAAAAATCGGGATCCACACACACACACACACACACACACACATACACACATACACACATACACACACACATACATACATCCGGACAATTGTTCAGGGTCTTATATAACATAGTCCCATATAGAAGAAAATTTGTTAAAAGGATTTTTAAAAATTTTGTAAACTAAACGACTACAAAGCTTCCTCACGAGGAAGCAAAAATTTATCAGATTGGCTTGAAATTAAATAATACTAAATACTTGTGGATTTTCAGGGTCGCTGATTACGAATCTGAAATCAGTTTTTCAAAATTCAAAATATCTGAATCAATATGGCGGAACATTTTTTTAAATTTATTGAATTTGTTTTAAACTGGTTAATCTGACATCAGTATGATAATTCTTGGTGAAATTATTTTTCGATAAATACCCTAAAAAAATAATGCCAGATTCGTAATCAGCGACCCTAAAATCCCCCGAGTATTCAGTTTCAAGGCATTATAATTAATTTTTTCAAAAAGTCGGTTGATGTTCTTAAATTTTAATTTACATTCATTGCATTTATTTTATTAACAAGTTTATAGTCATGAATTTGATGTCTAGTTATTACAAATTTTCTAACATCAATGAACGTGAGTTTGCAAACAATTTCTGTTTTGATATTCTAAGGACATAGAAAGTCCTTAAGACGCCATTAGAGCAAATTGGGATTTATGAATTATAATTTTCTAACTTTTGAATTCTAGAAATGTTTTAGAAATGACTTTGAAAATAAATAACAAATTCCTGTTTATGAATTAAAATTTTTCTTCTTGAATTTTATAAATGTTTGGGGTATGTTGTTGTTTTCCAAAATTCTATCCGGGAATTAATGACACTCTTAGTATATTTAATTCTTATCATCCTAGACTACAGTATACTGTTGAAATTGAGTCTAACAATAGTATTAGTTTTTAGATATATTACTTATTAGAGAAAATAATAAACTTACAACAAACTGGTATAGCATGCATGTCAAACTTGTTTTTAATAGATTTAAATAAGGACAGTCCGTATTTAGAAGGAGGTCCGGTTAAATTTTAACTTTTTTATATTTATATTTTTTAAGTGTGTCAATGTTTTTCAATCATTATTTAGGATTCAAATCTATTGCATATTATCAAAATGAATAAAATTGTTCAGTATTGCTAAAAAAGCATATGAAAAGTTCGACAATAAATGAAAATTAAAAATTGTGATAGAAGTTCAAAATATTTTACGAAATTTTAAGGCATTCTTATATAAATTGTAAAACAATTGTCTGTTATTCTTTATTTGAAGATTATAGAATAGATTTGAATCCTAAATAATGTTTAAAAAACATTTACACACTTAAACAATATAAATATAGAAAATTTAACCGGACCCCCCTCTAAAATACGAACTCTGTATTTATTTAAATCTATCAAAAACAAGTTTGACATGCATGCTGTTTTAGTTAATCAATTAAATTTAGTAAATATAAAATTTATAGTGCCCTGATGTAAATTCCACAACAAAATTGAAAAATTGGTAAATTTAGCGAAAAATTCTAAAATCTTAAAACTCAAGTATCTTCCTCAATTTGTATTAAAATTAAGAAATTATTAAGAATTATATTATAAAAACTATCCTCTATTAATCCGACTTTATTAATTTAAGAAAACACTCTCTTTTTAGTTTAAATAAAATAATTATATTTAGTTCAATAATTATAAAACAAGTTACACTCTACTCTTTGACAAAACGACTCGATAGCCACACACAGAAAACACACGTTATACTTATAATCTCTTTTTCTACTCGGCAAAAACTATTCAATACTTTCCGAATCCTCGGCAAAGCATGTTCTCTCAAACGCATCCCAATTCGGACTAACTTAGGGCCTACCCCACTCTTACACACACATACACACATTTATTAAAGACACATTCATTTAAGTAGAGCGCGAATATTTAAAATAGCAAAGAAATACAATTTATTAATATTATAATAATTATTAAATTCGAAATTATTATGAAAAAAATCTATAAATTCGAATACTATTTTAAAAACCTCGTAAAAGTTGAAAAAATGGAATAAAAATCGATAAATCGCAAATATTTTCAACCGCGGTTTTGTCAATTTTTATTTTGACTAAACGAGCAACACACGGTTTAAAAGGTGTGCTTTTCCCCTTTCAAACAAAAGAACAATTTTGGAAATCGGTTGAAAATTGCAAAAGTTACGAGTATTTTTTTACATGAATACAGAAGAAACGGTTTTTTGCCCCTAAAATTAAATTTTGGGGGTGTTTGGGAAATTTCAACATACTACTTTTTTCAGTTTTTCAAGACGAACAAGTTAGGATAGGTCCGATTTAAAGTTCTATTTTACAGTCACACAGTGTATGCACTCGTCTAGTTGAAAATTGATGGAAATTGATTTCCTAATTTTTTTTTTGAGATTGATCTCATAGATTTTATCAATTTTTGCTTCCTCGTGAGGAAGCTTTGTAGTCGTTTAGTTTACAAAATTTTTAAAAATCCTTTTAACAAATTTTCTTCTATATAGGACTATGTTATATAAGACCCTGAACAATTGTCCGGATGTATGTATGTGTGTGTGTATGTGTGTGTGTGTGTGTGTGTGTGTGGATCCCGATTTTTGTGAACACGATAACTCGAAGAGGTTTTAACGAATTTGGCTAAAATTTACCAGGTATATTTATCATAAAAATATCTCGAAATGGATTGATAGGCTTTAAAAAATTCTCAAAAAAAAATTTTTTTTGACTTTTTACTAAAAAAAATTTTTTTTCAAAAAATTTTTTTTAAGTTGGTTATTGAAGTTAATATATAATAAAATCTTATTCTTTGCATCAAGACGAATCGATTGGTATATAAAATGTATAAATTGTATGAGAATTTATAGAGTTAATCACAATTAAAGCTGAAAAATTCGCACTTTTATCAAAAAATGAGTTCTTTCCGCAAAATTATGTTGCCGTATAAGAATATCTTACTCATTTATTTCTAAAATCTTATTCTTTGCACCAAGATGGAACGATTGGTATATATAAAGTATATATTGTATTTAAATTTATAGAATTAAAACCAATTATAGACAAAAAATTTGCACTTTTAATAAAAATTCATTTTTTCTTAAAAATCATGTTGCTGTACAATAACATGTTATTATTTATTGAAAAATAAATCAAAAATCTTATTCTTTGCATCAAGACGAATCGATTGATGTAGAAGTATATATTCTATTGAAAATTATAGAATTAATTACAATCAAATTTGAAAAATTCACTTTTTTACTAAAAAATTTTTGTTTATTTAGATTCATATTACTGTATAAGAAAATTTTATTCTTTCTATAAAGGCGAATAAATTTTATTTTATAAATGTTAAATTGTATTAAAAATGATTTAAAAATTAAATATATTTATCGTTAATGCTTCCTCCACGAGGAAGCAAATTATTTTTGCTGATCGTAAAGAGGAAGCAAAATGTTCATGTAATGAACATCTGGATTTACAACTTGTTATGTGTAATAATCCTGAAACCTTTGGATTACTTAACGACCACTGTATCTATGCTGTGATAGGTTCCACGACCAATTTAAAAAGTTTAGTTTTTGAATGATTTTGTATTTGGGATCATTTAAATATTACGTCACAGGCTTAGGGGGGAGGTGTCTTCAATTTTGTGACGTCCTGAGTAAAAATTAGCAATTTCTATGCAACCAAAAGGTGACGTAGGGGGAGGGGGTTCAAAATTTTCCAAATTTGCGTGACGTAATATATGAATGATCACTTTGTTAAAAACTTGTGCTTTAATTTTGGCATGTGTTACTTTTTTGAATAATATGCACTTGCCTAGTTAAAAATTGAGGGAAATCAATTTCATATATTTTATCAATTTTTATATGTAATAATTCTGAATCCTTTGGATTCTTCAACGGCCGCCTTATCTATGCTGTGGTAGGTTCCACGACCAGTTTGAAAAGTTTGGTTTTTGAATGGTTTTATATTTGTTAAAAACTTATGTGCGTTACTTTTAGCGCGTGTTACACCTTTTTGAATAATATACACTTGGATAGTTAAAAATTGAGAGAAATCAAACTCATAGATTTTATAAATTTTCATATGTAATAATTCTGAAACATTTGGATTTTTCAACGACCTCCTTATCTATGCTATGGTAGGTTCCGCGGCCAGTTTGAGAAATATACATTTTAAATGATTTTCTGTATATGTTAAAAACTCGTGTGTGACTTTAAACATGTGTTACTCTTTTTTGAATAATATGTACTTAGCTAGTTTAAAAATGAGTAAATAAATCTCATAGATTTTATCAATTTTTATTTCTTATAATTCCGAAAACTGTGGATATTTCAACGACCGCCTTATCTATGCTGTGGTAGATTCCACGACCAGTTTGACAAGTTTAGTTTTTTAATAGTTTTCTTTTCTATTAGTATAAATAAGAAGTTATCAATCCTCCAAGTCAATTGATTGACTTGGAGGATTGATAACATCTTATTTATACTAATATAATTTTACCAAGTGATAAATTCAACAATACTAAATAAAGTTTTCTTTTCTATTTCTGATTATAACATAAGCGTGCCTTTTAACATGTGTTACACATTTCAGAAGAATATATAGTTAGGGATTTGAAAATGAGGGAAACTAATCACATGGATTTTATTTATATCTAAATGCGATGACAGTATGACCATCAGATTTTTCAACGACTACCTTACATATGGCGTTAGAGTTCCCACGACCAGTTTGATAAGATTAGTCTTTGAAAAATTTTTTATATATTGGAAACTTATAGGTGACTTTAATCATATGTTACACCTTTTTGAATAATATATGCATTTTGCTAGTTAATAATTATGGGAAATCAATCTCATGGATTTTATGTGTTATAATTCTAAAACCTTTGGATTTTTCAGCGACCTCTTTGTCTGTGCTGTGATAGGTTCCACGACCAGTTTGGAAAGTTTGAAATGGGTTTTAACAAAGAGCTTAAACTATGTAATAGCGAAATACACTACCAACTCTACCTCGTTGGTTGAATCTAATGTTATGTATAATATATTATTACGATCAGTTGGTCGTGGTAAAATATTATATGTATATAACCGTCGATTCAACTACCGAGGCTGAGCTTACAGTCGTCAGTCGTAGATTCTGACATTTTATCTAGTATGCTACCACGACTGTGTCTTTTGTCGGATTCCACAATCATCTCTTCTTTGGTCTTGGGATCTGCCGTTACATATAAAATTTTACCACGACCACATGATAAGCCAGTTTTAACGACCAAAGTCAAATTGCTTTTTAATGAAATTTAATTTGCATACATGCTAATTGATTCCTTTTACAAGGTTAGATACCTATTAGAACATTTTAAAAATGATGCAGCATGAGTCTCATAAAATTATTTTTTTTCACTATTTTCACTGTCGGATGTAAAAGTATAAGTTATAAGAATAAGTATAAGTTGGATTTAAGAATTTTCATTTATTTTAGTTTGAAATGCGACACGTATTGTAAATAATAATATATAATTTTAAAACATGAATTATAATTCATATTTGTAATTAAATAATAATATATATTATGAATATCGGCTGATAGTGTTGTTCACATAAATTGTTTTTTGATCTTTGTTGATTCCACTACCAGGGCGTTACTAAAGTTGGGTGTGGTTTATTATAAAGTAGTGGGGTGGTAGTGGAAATCACATATCGACAAATGAATTGAAATACATTATTTACCTCGGTCGTGGAAACTGCCTTTACATATAAAATTTTTCCACGCCGGTCGTGGAACCTGCCAACGGTCGTTGAAACTGCCATTACATATACAGAATGGTAGTGGAATCTGCCATTACACAGACATATATATATATATATATATATATATATATATATATATATATATATATATATATATATATATATATATAGTAATAAAAATAGTTGATATAGCAACTATTTTTATTACTATGGTTTTTTAATTTTCGCAACAGTATAAGTTATAATTATGGATATAAATAAGTATTAATATATTATTAGATTACTCACAACGTATTTAAAATTATATTTTTTATACATACCCTTCCTAAAATTT
Organism: Leptopilina syphax; assembly: GCA_032872505.1. Classification (NCBI taxonomy): domain Eukaryota; kingdom Metazoa; phylum Arthropoda; class Insecta; order Hymenoptera; family Figitidae; genus Leptopilina; species Leptopilina syphax. The sequence goes on along the minus strand of CM065472.1, from coordinate 22,891,674 downwards.
TTCCTATTAGGCGCTTTTAAGATTCTTTCATAAAGAATATCCTCTTTATGAAAATGCCTACTGCAAACGAATTTACCTTGAACCGAAATATCATCTCTAAAATTGCTTTTTGACACAATCTCGTAGATTTTGAATCATTCGGAACAGAAAAAAAATGAATTTTTTCATTTGAATTTGAATTATAAATACATTCCGGATTCTTCCAATCATAGCCAGACTTACAGCCAACAGCAAAACATTTGACCATTTTTATTTTTTCAACTATTCTCAAATATTAACTCTTAAAATCCTTAAAATGGTTTTATACACTATTATAATTCATTTCTCTAAAAAATAATTGTATAATACATATAAAAACTTTTATTGTATTTTTTTAAAGAAGTATTATCTGACAGATTGTAAACATATTATTATAAACTGTCACAGGGAGTATAGACTTAAGGAGACCAATGTAGTGTGTATGAAATCAACCATTTTATGTCGGAAGTTCATAGTTCTGAATCTTCTCGTATAGCGCGCAACGATCGCATATATAGCTGAAGTTTTAAAATGAACATGGATTTCTATAAGTTTACTAATTCATGTATATACTATATATTCAAATTATAAATATAATAATAATAAGATAACAAAACAAAGTCTATATTATAGGGCTCGGATTGTGCGACTTTTTTTGTGAAAAAATGTGCCTAATCGACTTTTTACAGATTTTTTTGATTCAGGAGTGTCGATCGCTTGACATAACCTCAAACTAAAAAGTGATTTTTAACAGCAAATAAAACCATAATTAAAATGATTTCACCAAATTCTGAAAGATCCAGTTGTACAATTATCAGAAAAAATTAGGTTGGACCAAAATTTGATGTAAAATCATAATTGTTAAACATTATGTGTTTTTTCTTTAAGGGTCAGTAACCAATTTTGATAAATAATAGCTTATTCTACTCTTTGAAACATTCTCTACATTTCCACTCGTTGAATTTTGTTTAAAATATTTTGTTTAAAAGTTATTAAAAAAATTTTTTTTTATTTTATTTGCTTAACTTTTGAACAAAATATTTTAAACAAAATTTAACGAATGTTATTGTAAAGAATGTTTTAAAGAACAGAATGAGCTATTATTTGTCAAAATTGTTAGATCACTTTTTAGTTTGAGGTTATGTTAATAACCTCAAACCTCAAATTATAGTAATAATTAATTTTACTATAAAGGTCATGTTATTCAGTGGCCACGTGCCTATTAAAACTTTATTAAAATTATTGATAGAACATTAAACTCTTTTAATCAATTTTATTATTACTTTTATAAATAATTAAATTTTTTGAAGAATTTCTTTTTTTTTTAAATTGAATCCTTTCGTGAAGTTTTATAAAAATTGTATTAAAAATAATTGAATTCTTCCGAAGAATATTATTATTTATGAAAGTAGAATTCATTGTCATAATTTTATATTACCTATTTATTATTTGAAATTACTTTTAATTTCAAAATACAGCAAAAATAAGGTTAGGACGGTTAGGACTTAATCAAGCAACTATATATGCGATCGTTTGCCATCTACAGGATGTACACGTACTACTAATGTTTCAGCATCTGTGCTATTTTTCTGGTGATTTTATACAGTCGTGTCACCGAGGTGATGTCACTTGATAATTCGAGTAAATGAACATTATGACAAATAAAATTTCGATAAATGAAATTTATGTAACATAATATTTTTAAGGTTTGAAAATTATGTCAAATGGCAATTCGTAGGATTAATAATTATGACAAATAGTCATTCGGAAAAACAAAATTTATGTCAAAATTTTTTTCGACATATTAAAAATTATATTAAAAAACAATTCGTCTATTTAAATATTATGATAAAAAATAATTCGATAAATTAATAATTATGTTGAATGAAATTTTGAAAACTGAAAATTATGCGAAATGAAGTTTCGATGATAAGAATTTCGATGTTTTGAAAATTACCCAGTAATTTAAAAATTGGTTTTTACCAATTTTTGACAAGCGCGACTGAATTTACTATGTGAATAAATGAAGTGGTAAGTTTAAATGGACTAAAAGAAATCTACTATTACCGACAGAAAGTTCCTAGAGAATTGTAAAACAATGAAATTTCATTGTTTTGTTGAATTTACCACTATTCTCTAGGAACTTTCTGTCGGTAAAAGTAGATTTCTTTTAGTCCATTTCGTCCATTTAAACTTACCACTTCATTTATTCACATGGTAAATTCAGTCGCGCTTGTCAAACTTTGCCTTTACCAATTTTAAACAAATATTCACTGTTTCTTATCGAAATCGGCATTTTTACATTCCAGGACAATTGTGCTTTTAATTTATAATGTGTACTCTGCTCATGTGATTTTAATTTTAATACTAAAATAAGACTGTATTCGGCGGATGAAAGAAAGATTGAGTCAAACGTCCCAATACGGTTTTTACTCGAATCCGTATTGGCTCAGAGCTTCATTCAATTCCTAAACGCTCCACTCAATACTTTTTTTTACTGGGTAGGAAATTGAAATTTGGGGAATAATCATGCGCCCCCATCTCAAGAGTAGGTGCAGAAAGTGTAGCGAAATGTATGGTAAAATTGCGTCACATCCGTCAAGGAGAACAGCATAGTGCAGGTTAGGAGTTAAAGTGTAAGAAGTGCAGGCAACGAGAACATACCTAATGTCGCTCGCAAATACATTAAAATGAATGATTTGAATTGTCCTTATATACTGAGTGGCAGAGTTGATTCACGACTCATGAGAAACGGTTTGAAAGTGAATAACTAATGAATTTCTTGTCATTTTATTTTTATAATTTTATTTTTGACATTTAATCAAATACAATTTATTGTGGTCAATTAATGAAGTATTATTATTTATTAATTAATAATTTATTTAAAGATTTCAACTTAACTTTAAAATTATTAATAAAATATAAATCTATTTAATGAGTTAGAATAAAGATGAAGAAATACTAATGTTTATCTAAACAAATCTTATTTTATATTAGAATAAATAACTAAATGGAAGATAAATTATTTTCAAATTTATATTAGGAGAGACTGGGGTAAACCCGCTCACTAGCGATTTGACGCTATGAACTCAATTTAAGATGGAGATATTGGTACTGTGAATAGTACTTAACATTCAACTTATAATTAAGGCCGCAGTCCCATGGCAGCGTTTTGCGTTGCGTTGTAATGAGAGAGAATGCAGCAAACGTATATTTGCGTCTTTTTCTCTCCCATTACGACGCAACGCAAAACGCTGTCATGGGACTCCAGCCTAACAAACTTTCGTTTAGTTTCATGAATTCAACATAGAATCAGAGGCAATCAAATGTTTTTAGAGGTGTCAGAAAAACAACGTTTTTTGGATTTTTAAGTTTTTCGATCATTATTTTTGAGTCTTAATTTATTTGGCAAATTTTTTTTGTTGCTATTGGATCACCTTCTTCGAAGTACATATATAGTTTTGTCTTATTTCAAAAAGATTTAATTAAATTTATTCTGAAATGTGAGGAATACACTCGGGGTAAAGTCGTTCACGTGAAGTCGGGGTAAAGCCCCTCACTTAGTTTTAAATTTATAATTTAGAATAAAATAATTTCACTTATTATATTTTAACAATAACAAAATTTATGACTTGTTAAAACCAAAATTGTAACTACATTCCACTCTCTCTTAATAAAATATAACATTATTTAAATCCATAGTTGTAATTCATGAAAACTATATTCATTATTTATTAAACCAATTTGTTGTTTACAGAATTGTTTATATAACTCATAAATTATCAATAATAAATCATACTTAAGACGGGAATTAGACGAATTTTAATATTTAAAAATAAAACTGTTCCGTCTTGAAAAGATAAAGTGAGCGGATTTACCCTGGAAAATTGTGATTTTGAAATTTGGTATATGTATATTAAAAAGTTTCTCTAAGTAAAACTAAAAAAGATAAATCGAAAACTCTTTTATTTTTTTAATAGAGATCATAAGCTTTCAAATGATGCAAATTAACTTGGACTTAGAGAAGAATTTCCTAGATTTTTACCGATCTGAAAAAAGTGAGCGGGTTTACCCCAGTCTCCCCTACAACAAATTTTTTCATGCGAATAAAACATACCTGGAAATGATAAGAAGGTTTTGCAAAAAGTTTCAGAGTGGGCCTGACAAGTTTGATGGGTTCAAAAAAATAATTAAGCTGTCCGTGCAGGTCGCACGCACGCGGCACAATGGGATTTTTTTTACAATTTACTATTAAAAATTGTTTAGAGGCTACAAATTCAATAATAATCAAAATCCGATAAAATTTGTAGGCTCTAGACAATTTTTAATAGTAAATTGTAAAAAAATCCCATTAAGCTGCGTACGAGCGACCTGCACGGGCAGCTTAATTATTTTTTTAAACCCATCAAACTTGTCAGGCCCACTCTGAAACTTATTGCAAAACCTTCTTATCATTTCCAGGTATGTTTTAAAAAAGAAAATTAAAAATTTATCATACCCAAAGTTAAAAAAAATTAATTTGTTTATAAAATTTGTTTATTTTTTAAGAAAAAATGAAAAAAAAATTTTTTTGTTATGATTATTCAAAAGTAGAGAGAAAAATAAAACTTTTTTTCTCCTGTCAAAAAATGAAAAGAAGCAATATTTTTTGAGTTATCTGACATTAAAAATATACCTACATTTGAAAAATGAAAATTTTGAAAATTCATAATTCAAAAATTTGGACAATTAAACAAAAATAAAAAATTACGTATCTGTTTTTTTCAATACAGAATAGAAAAAAAAAATATTTTTGGCCGATTTTAAGAGGTTGACTGAAATCTCACGTGGAATTGCCCATTTACATTTTTCCATATGTATATACATATTTTTCTTTTATAAATTTATGCAGGCACAAAAACAAAGTTTTAGAAATACAATGATATAATAAGTATATATAGTATATTAAGCAACAAGGGTATAAAGGCAGCCATTTGTTTATGGCGGCCGTTTTCTTTCTGTTAAAGTAGAATTTTAGAAATTTAATATTTAATTTAAACAGATTAATTTTTAAACTTCAACTAAACGTGTCCTTCGGACGAAAAAAACGTAAAGGTAGTGAATTCCCCCTCTACTTAGTTATTAATTCAACTAAGAGGTTGAGAACCCTATTCTTGATAAAGTAAGAGAAGATAGGATAATTTATAGGATATTTGAAATTACAATGCAAAATTATGTTGAAAACAATTAAATGTATATATTTCCCAAAAGTCCCTAATACAATTATATCTAATTTTTATGTGTGTAAAAAGAGTACGTCTATACGTGTGAATGAAATTGCAGTGTGTGTTATGTGGTGCAAGACTTTTATACTCACTACTCAGTAATTCAATCTCTTTGAAATAGTAATCCAACAAATGTGTTCTGCTTTGTAAAAGTTGACTTTATAGAAAAATTCAGGAAATTCCTAATCTAGGTTCACTAGATTGATATTTCACTATAAACTTTAATATTCCTTCTAATTGCACAAAATTCAAGACCCAAACCACGTAAATAAAAGTTGTCTTTAAAAATTTATTCAAATTAATATTCTTTTATAGAATTACTTTTATTTTATTTTTTGCTGATACTAGATTCTTTCACTTAAACTTTTAATTCTTTTATTTTATATATTTCTCTCACAAAATTCTTTATATTTATTTTTACTTGTTTTATTTCAATATTCTCTTTTAATTCTTTTACTTTATATTTCTTTCACAAATTCTTTATATTTATTTTTATTTACTTTATTTTCAATATTTTCTTTTCAATTCTTTTACTTTTTCATTAATGTCACTTTTATTATTTTTATATTCCAATATAACTTTTAAATTCAACCTTTTTTTACTTTCAGTCTATTTATAATAATTATTCTTTAAACAAAATCACTTTTTCCAAACAAACTTTATTTAACCCTTATAACTTCTGAGAAAATCCCTTGCTCAGGAATGCAAACTATATTTTGATCTTCACGATCACTACGGCCAATAGCCAGACTTGAACTACAGGCTACAATGCCCTGGACTAAACTGCTCAGATTAACCTGCCGGCTACAACAGCCTGGCTTAAACTGCCCAGATTTCCCAGTGTCAATCAATTTTATTGAAAGACGATTTAGTGGTGAAATCGTATTCTGCCAGCTTGCAGATTTAGGCAGTGACGTGATCCGAGTTCAGTGACTTGGATGCACCACTCCTGATATTGAGAAATTTGCTTTTATATTTTCTAACTATTTCTCAAAAGGGTCAACAAACTGTTTGTCCAAGAAAAGGAATTTATTAAGAAATACCGTATTATATTCTTAGGTTTTTCACCTCAAAAATTGTGAAACTTAGAAGAATGTTAAATTACATTAAGTCTATAATTTATAGAGAATTATATTTCTGTCTAGTTGAAGTGCATTAGATTAAAATATTCAAAAAGAGGAGTGTCCCTTTTGTGAAATTACAAAGGGTTGTTTTTGTGTAAATGTATATAATGTGTTCACAAAGTTTTGTGTTGTTTGAATAAATAATGTACGTAATTTTAATTTAAGTATAATTAAAAAGATATTAACAATATAAAAAGTTTTATGCTAATTAGTTGTAGAAAAAAATTTTGTCGCTATATAATTTTTTTTATATTGGGTGTTTTGCTAAGTTTATATAAAGTTAGCGAAACTTTTCAAAAAAGAAATTTTCTAATGAAAAATTTTATTCTAAAAAACCTCAAAACGGTGAAAAACGAAGAGCCTCACGGAGAAAAATGGAGTTTGAAAAACTGGGAGTCAATATTAAAAAAACAGGACTCAGTCCAGTAAAAGTACATTAATTCATTTCCGTCAAGCATATATTTTAGGGTATTGCGTATAGTGGGCCTTAGTTCCAAATGTCACTGTAAAGAGCATTGAAACACAGGCGAAGATTATAAGGCGCGCTGCAGTGTGCATAGTAGAGAAACTGGACTCAGTCCTCTACTTCGTAATTTTCACAATAAAGGAACGCAGGCGTGGAACCTGTCAAAATAAATGGCCGACGCGACGCGAGTGTTTCCTTTTATTCACTTCGTCAATTTTATATAAAAAAAAACAATAACCAATCATTAAAAAAAGAAAAATATGTTAAATGCACTCTTTATATATTCATATTCATTAACTCACAAGTTTTATTCTTCCCACATTTTCATACTTACAATTAACAACTAAATGCATCGGAAAATCTTACAATCATACGGGATTGAACACCTACCTAACCATACAACTAAATATACGCATAATTATAAATCGCACGCTTTTACATTAAGCCTCTCGGCTACGCAATCCATGGGGGAAATTTCCTATTTAAGAAACATCCCTTACCAATGAAATAAATTAGATCATGCGTGAATTTTACTTTGTAATTAATGTAAGTATGGATGTCAACAATATTCATAATATTGAATAAATAATATTGTCAACTAGTTTAAATTTGATACGGTTATTAGAATTTAATAATAAATAAATAAAAAACATTAATTTTTTCTTAACCTTTTTCAAGTTTGACACTCCTCATGGTAAGTTTAATTACTCTTTTTTTTCGTGTACAAAATAGTGAATTGACCTTGAAGGAAATGTATAATTAATTATTCTCACAACAATATTTAATAATTTAATTAACTTAACTGCACTGCATAATAGTTGAGAGTAGTATGAGTAAGTGAAACGGTAAGATAAGTGAACGACCATTAGTGTGAGAGAGAGAATAACTTGTGGTTTTCGAGTAGATACCTACTTCATGTGCACGGCGTTCATTTTTCGAAAGAACTGGACTGAGTACTAGTTGTTCAATATTCGCTTCTATTATTGACTTTTGTTTTGTACACTGACACGTTTTTTTAACAATTACATGAGAAAGTAATTTCTCATTCCAATTTTTTATACTCTTATTCCCTCTAAGACTATATAAACAGTCTTGTTTAAGCTGATGAATGGGATAACTTGTGTTGAGTCCCAAAGTGTTCAGCTATGAAACTTCTAATACTATAGTGTGTACCTGTCACATATTATTCTATAAAGGAGTACTACACTGACTGCATAAATCATTTTTCCATTTTTCTCCGTGCTAAAGTTCTGAACGATCAAATGAACGAAATTTATATATTTCTTCTCTAAATAAAATTTTTATTGCAACTATTTTGTGTTACTTGTCCAAACAAATAATTATTGAGCTTCTAAACGTAAATATTTCAGTTTTTAAAGTTTCTGATTAGTAATTTATTACAATATCTTCAATAAAAAATATTTCGTTCATTTGGACGTTCAAAATTTGGGAATCATGTAAAACGTAAGTATTTCAATAAAATACAAAAAAGTAACAAACTACAACACAAAATTATAACAAAAAATACAAAGTAACAGTTAATAACTTGAATTTACATATGTGATCTGGTCTAAGCAATAGAGCCTTAAGTATCAACACTTTGTCACTCTTGTCAAAAATCAATTTTTTTCTAAGTTTCTCGCTTCCTTTTAATAGAAAAGTATGTTTAAACATGATACCGGTCACTGTGTAGAGGGTAGTGACTGGCTCAAAGGCGCGAGAGAAAATGGTCTGACGGCGGCAAGTTAATCTTGCCGATATAAGCGGCTTCAGATTGCAGAGCCGATCGGTGACTTTCGGAAAAGAACCCAAGCAGGGTTCGAGTTCCGAAGTCCCGTTCAACTCTAGGTGTCGGGCGGCCGAACCTCAGAAAGGTTCAGGGTGCTCTCCTCTAGAGCCGGTTGCCAACCAATGTATAGAACCAAAATTATTCTTGTCCTTAAAAGATTGACAATTTATCCTGAAAAGTACTAATTGTCAATGTAGAACTTGTTTGTCCTAAAAAGGATAGGTTGGTAGTGATGATGAGATTCCGTGGGAACTGGAAGAGAAACGAGACGTTGGTTGCGTTGAAAAGTAAAATATTTATTCCCAAATATTTTTCCTAAGGGGACAGTTGGCAGGCGAGAGAGCGTGGCGTCAGCGACGACAACGCAGGCGTCGGTGTCTCTCGGCGTTGTAGTTTATTGATTCTTTGTATTTTATTGAAATACTTACGTTTTTTATGATCCCCAAGTTTTAAACGTCCAAATGAACGAAATATTTTTTATTGAAGATATTGTAATAAATTACTAATCAGAAACTTTAAAAACTGAAATATTTACGTTTAGAAACTCATTAATTAACTTTTTGGACAGTAACGCAAAATAGTTTGCAATAAAAATTTAATTTTGAGAAGAAATAAATAAATTTCGTTCATTTGAACGTTCAGAACTTTAGGCTCTTCGTTTTTCACCGTTTTGAGGTTTTTTAGAATAAAAATTTTTCATTAGAAAATTTTTTTTTCTTGAAATTTTTATTATTTTGAAAAACGGACTAGCTCATTGTGTTACGCTAACTTTATATACACGGAGAAAAATGGATAGTTAAAAGTAGATAGTTAGAAAATATATAATCAAATTTATTATCTGTATAGTCAGAAATATTATCTTCCTGAAATATTATATATTCCCGTTTAGTATATCTAGATAATCAAATTTATTATCCTGGATAGTCAACTTGCCGAGCGCTTGCGCAGAAGTTTGATTACCGATCACACGCAAGAAAAACGGCACTGCCTGTTTCAAATGACGTGAAATTGGTAAACATTTATTTTCTAACAAATTTTTCTCTGTTCACAGGCACTTTTTACAGAATCTGACAACGTACATTTGTCACAAATGTTTTTAATTGTCTGAATTCAAAAGATTTTCTTAATCCATGCAGAAACGCGGTTGCAGGATTGGAAATAAAAAAGTAATGTAATGGCAGGCCACAAGACGTATGTTACAGCTATTTTGACAGTAGAGGGCAGAAGCATGCAGGGAGCGTAAAGGCTCAGCTGTCAAAATGATTCGCATTACATTGCTATGTTAATTCCAATACTGCAACCGCGTTTCTACATGGATTGACAAAATCTTTTCAATTCAGACAATTAAATTTGTACATTTGTGATACGTACATTTGTGACAAATGTACGTTGTCAGATTTTGTAAAAAGTGCCTGTGAACAGAGGAAAATTTGTTAGAAAATGAATGTTTACCAATTACACTTCATTTAAAACCGGTCAGTGCCGTATTTGTTGGGTGATAACTGTTGGTCGCACATTATCGAGAAATTTAAGAGACCATCGAACACCGTTAAGTAGTTTTATATTATTCGAAATTTAAAAGCATTGTCAAGTTTTTTTTATACTGAATTTCAGATATAATATTGCTTAAAAAATATTGTTAAAAAATTTATAAAACTTACAATTAGCAACATAACCTTTAAACCTGTCAAAAGAATTTAAATATTTCGAGGGTATCGTTAATTAATGTAATTTAATTAATTAATGTATTTTGTTCTTTAAAATTTTCAGATTTTCCATAAAAAATTGTTTATCTAGGAAAAATGTTCACTAATTTCTAAAAAAATTAACTTTTGTCATTAAATATTTCTTATTGATCAATTTAGATGTGTAGGTATAAACACAGCAACTTGCGTTTATTATCTAGGATAGTCAAATGTGAACATCTTGGATAATGGCAATTAGTATGTAAGTTTAATTATCCCAAAATACTAAATTTGAATATCTAGATGGTTGTCCTATAGTTGAGTATCCAAGATCATTACCCATGATTATCTAGATAATAAATTTTACTATCCATTTTTCTCCGTGTAAACTTAGCAAAATACCCAATATAAAAAAATTATAAAGCGACAAATTTTTTTTTCTACAACTAATTAGCAGCAAAAAAGCGGCAAATTAGGCACTATATGCATGCGACTTAAAAATTTTCAAGTTGTCCCGCTAAATTGATGTACATGATAATTTTTAAATATTCAAAATGGTAGATTAACTATAGCGGAGAAATCTTTAAAAATTCATAGTTTCTGACAAAACTTGGTAATACATTTTCGGGAGGCTAAGTACAAATATAAAGTCACATTTGCCAACATACTAGATTCAAAAATTTCCCGCTTGTGATTTATTAAGGGGAGGCACTACCCCGAAATTTTACTCCTTTTAATTTTAATTATCAAAGAAGGTTATATTTTTTTCTTGCGAGAGATTGTTCAAAACTATAAAATAAGCTTTGAATAAAATTGACGTTAAAAATATTGAAAATTGTAAGAGTACCTAGATTAATTTTAAATGTTCAAATTTTAAAACTTTTGACATGATTTTTGCATTCAAAGCATAAATAGTCAATATTATCTTCTCTAAAATACCAAACAGCCTATCTAAGAGCTAAATGATTTTGTAAGAAACAACCAACGTTTAAAAAGTTATCCTTTATATTGGATTTGTCGTCCTTCAATTTTGTAAATCTAAATTCATGTTCGTAATCAGTGACCCCAAAAACCCCTAAGCGACAAGTTTCATGCAAATCTATAAAAATTTAAGAAAATTTCTAAAAGTTCACTAATTTTTAACAAAATTATTCCGTCATATTGTATCCGACTTTTTTAATTTTGAAAATCTGTCTTCAGATTCGTAATTAGTAATTTTTTTCATTAACATGAAATCGACGGGATTTGTGGATTCATCCCTGCATGTATTAGGAAACAACATTTAAAAAAAAATTGAAATCAAGAAACTATTCTATGGATCAAAATAAAATTTTGAGGCTTTATTATACACGTTATGAGGTATAGAAAAAAATTTTTACTTATAACTTTTGATAGGGTTGTTAACCCTAAGCGCGGTTGTTACAGTGCGCAGTTGTTACAAATGGAATATCTCTAAAACAGTGAATTATAGAGATGGGGTACCAAAGGGAAAAATGTTTAGTTTTTATTTACAAACTTACTGCCACGGAAAGAAAAGGTCTGGAAGAGATATCCCTAAAAATATTTTTGAGCAGAATATTGTTGTGTTATCCAATTCAATGGAAGAGACAACTTTCAGAATGGAAGCACATTCCATATTCAATGGATGAGGGAGCCATATTATATTGTTAAATCAAATATGGATGAGACATCCATAGGCATGGTTGGGCTTACAATTCATGCTATGGATTTTCACATATGGCTGCCTCATCCATATAAACTTTGGTTGGGAGATCCATAGTTAGTTCAAAATTTCGATACATGTTGCGCGCAATTCATTATCATGGCATCCATTTAAAAATGGTCGTCTCAATTTGTCCGTCGCGTCGGTCTCCTGTCACGTCTATATAATCACGTTGTGAGTTTATTGTGTATAAATAGTGTTATAATTGTTTATTATTTATTATCGTTATTGTCTATTAGTGTTTATGTAAATTCATTTTCATGAAATATGTGTAGAGTATATAAGGAATATTATATGCTCAAATATTGTAGTTGCGTGTATAGTGTAGTGGATAGCGTTAGTGTTTAGTATGCGTTAGGTCTAGGGTTCGTGTCTTCCCCCCTCGGTTAATAATTTGTTTCGTTAATATGCGGTTATTCAATAAGTGGTGTGTATTAATTAACAAAAATGTGTATAAAATATCTCAAGTGACATGGAATTTAATTAATTGAGTGATTCCAATTTTTTTCCCATTTCCATTACTATGGATCACCCAACTATAGATCTTTTGCTACTTCAACAATATACAGCCAGCCATAGAATATGGATGCAGCAACCTTAACTATGGATATCCCGTATTTTTCAATATAATATGGCTGTGATATCCATGTATCTGGATGTGTCAACTATTCCTTTTTCTCCGTGTGCAATATGTTTAAAAATTGTATGCAAGCTTTACAAGTAAAAAAATAGGCACATTGGTTTTTAAAGGCCAAAAGTAAATATTTCTCTGCTTGATATTCTTTAAATAACTAATAGACCTTTATACTTAACAAAGTAAATTTTTTAATATCAATTCTGTGAGAATTAAGCTTTAAAAAACTGCCTTCGTTGTCCACATTTTGTGTATACTTTTTAAATAAAGTAAGTTTTTGTAAAAAATGTACCTGTTGGGCAGTTGTTACGATTTTGTGAAGTGTAGTTGTTACAAGTGATGATGAGAAAGAATATTTTTCCCATAATTCATCAGATTCGTTAGAAATGTAAAATATTTGTCAGAAATGTTATCACACTCATTTTTTATATAAAATCTCATGTTTTTTCTAAATTCGACTTCAAAATCATTCAAAATTAATGAAAAAAAACTTTTTAAGTTACTTTCATATCGAAATAGTATTAGTGCTGCCATCTCTAAGGAACTGTCACTACTATATTACATTGAGCTACATAACCCCTATAAAATGTCAAAACAAATGGACTAAACAAGTGTTTACTTTTGTTGTTTGATTTTTTTGATTTTTCAATTTGATTTTATTTTAATTGTTTAAACATCAGTTGAAGTCTGATATGTTTTATTTTAATTGTTTAAACAATTGTTACTTTCGTTCTAAGTAGTTTTTAAGTGTATTTCCTCATAGAGGAAAATTATTTATCATCTAACTTACCTCAATTACCAAATAAAACTCAAATTACTTAATATACATTATTGGGAACTATATAACTAATAATTATGTACTTAAAATAAACTATATCATTTCAATATTATCATCTTTGTACCAAAAATTACGAATAATTAATGAAAATGGTTATAAAAAATTATTTGTCTTCAATTTAGAAACGTTGCAGAGGATTCTTGGTATTGTAACAACCGTCATTCACTTTGGGCAGTTGTTACAATTTACACTCTGTCACTAAAATGCTTCTAGTTATTTAAATAATAGATATAGAGCTAAATCAATTATTGCCTTTTAAAGCTAGATAATATACCTTTGATTTAATAGTTTGACCAAACAAATTGAAGTTAAACTCTAATCACAGTAACTGTTTTTATCCAAATTGTAACAACCGCGCTTAGTCTCCCCTACAAAATAGGGCCTTGACTGATGGTGAACGGAAAATATGTTTTTTTCGAGAAGCGAATCTGCGTACAACATAACATTCTCTAGTGTTTCTTTCGACCGACACGATCCGAGAAACGATCTAAAAAGGACTTTCTTCTCATTTTGACAACTAAACTGTCATATTCGTTAGTCTTATTCAGGTGAACTTATCGTTAAATTAATCGATCTGACCGAGCAATCGAGATGTTCGTTAATTATAACATTAAGAATTTTTCACTCATACTAAATTTAAGAGATTAAATGATTCTAATTTAAAAATTAAATAAATAAAGAAATGCTTTAGCAAAATATTACATAGAATTAAAAAATTTGTTTCAAATAATAATAATAATAGTTTATTATTATAAATAAGAGTATTAGGAATAATTATTAATTTTAAAACTGTATGTCAATGTCATTAATTTTTTATACACAAGTAAATGCAAAATAAATTATAGATTTAACTATCATTAAAAATGTTTTTAAATATCTTATAAAAAACAAGTTCGTCTGTTCATTTCTTTAATTTACATTTAAAAAGTTGCATATTTTAATCTTAAATTGTTAATGGTATTAATTTAGTTTTTAAAATATAATTATAAAAAAAATTAAAATTCTATTTAAATATAACAAATTTTGTATTTATAAATGTTTTTGTATTAATTAAATAGTTAATAATATTGAATTAGAAAATTTAGATTATTATTTATCTTTGTAAGTCTATTGATACTTAAATAAATAAATAAAATAAAGTATTTTACTATTAAATTTTTTTAGTAAACTATAAATAAATTAACTTATAATATATAATAATTATAATAAAAATTATTGTCGTTCACTATATTCATTTGGTTTATACACCCGTCTTAAGCTTATCTAGCTATACAAGTGTGTTTTCATTTTCTCTCTTTCTCTCTTTTTTTTATTTTTTCTTCTTTTCTCATTTTTCTTATTTCTTATATACATTTTCCTAATACTAAGTTTTGCACCGACAGATTAGCTCAGTCGGATAGATGCCTCGCATTGGCGGTCGTTTAAGGACCAAGGGTATAAGTATCCTTGGTTCGCGCCCACTTGGCTTGGTATTTTTCCGGCACGTGAGATAATCTGAGCGGGAGGTTTGACGTCGAGGTATAATGATGTGCACCGTCGATTATTGTCCGGTACACACCATTAGAACTCGACTGTCGATAAACCGGTTGTACTCAGAGAGGTTTTCTACAGTTTCCCTCTTCTCTGACGAGAAAACCTATTGACGGGTGGTCCAGGCGGAATGCGAGTACTCCTAATAAAGTCGGCTGTAGACGCAAATTAGGTTAATATATAGAAAAATTTCTAAGTAGTATGGTTATGCTTAATCCAAAAAGTATTACTCGGGGACTCTTGTCGAAGTGCGTAAGGCCAATAGGGCAGGAGTATAAACAATAATAAAAAAAATACTAAGTTTTGCGTCTTGAAATTAGAAGTACTCGCATTTGCCTGGACCACCCGTCTAATGGGTTTTCTCGCCAGTGGAGAGGGAAACTGTAGAAAACCTCTCCTGAGTACTCTGATTGTCTCACGTGCCGGAAAAATACCAAGCCAAATGGGCGCGACCCAAGGGTACTATACCCTTGGTCCTTAAACGACCGCCAAGCGAGGCATCTATATGACTGAGCTAATCTGTCGGTGTAGTTCACTATATTGTATATTATGTATTTTTATTTGCAGATTAAATTAAGAACATTTTATTTTCTTATTTTGTTAGTATTAATTTATACGTAATAAATCATTTAAATAAATTTCAATATATAAACCACTTGGAAAATTAAAAATTTCTTTTCTCGATCAGTGTTATAGAAATTTTTTTCTAACGATAAACAAAATTACAAAATTAGTGAATGGATAAAAAAATAAAGTAAATGTGAAAACAAATTAGCGTACTGAACAATTTATACAATTAAAAATTGAATAATTTTTTTTAGTCCAATCATGAATGCAGAGTAATTTACGAGTAATATCAGCTTTCAATCTATTTCTGTGCTTTCGCAAAATCAAAGCGGATCGAGAAAACAGTCTTTCGACTGGAACAGATGTAGCCTGGATGCTTAAATAATCTTTTGACATTCGCGCTAAGTTAGGGAAATTCTTTTCATGCATTTTCCGCCAAAAGAGAATATCCGTTGTCTCATCAGCTCGATCAGTTTTGAGATAATCGAAAATTTCCTGCTTCCACTCTTCTGTCCGTCTTTTTCGTCCAATGTGCTTCTGGTTTTTTACAGTCTTTTTTAAAAAACTGGAACAAATCAAGGTCATCATCACTCTCATCGTTGGATTCGTTTTCTGGAACTTGCTGATTCGCACTGCCTGAATTTTCGATTCTGATTTCGTCTTGTGGAGGTGGAGTATAATAATCTTTTTTGTAAATATCTTGGAATTTTTTGAAATATTCTGCTTTCATAGCTCGTCCCCACTCGGTTTTATCGAATACCTCAAGCATATGTCTTGGATCAAGAACAAATATAGCACAATTAACCCAATTGTACTTGTTATAGTGCTTTAATAACTTCTCCTTTGCTGCATAGAGTGCATTTTTCAATTTCAGATTATTCAAGTGTACTCCTACTTTTTCTTCTAATTCCTTTACAGATTGATCAATCTTGTCCAGCAACAAATTAAACGCCACTATAACCAATGGGAGTGTTACATACTTTTCTCCTGACAGAGCTTTAGTAACGTATTTGAAATATCGCAGATGTTTGTGGGATGCAGATAACAGTGACCAATCATCCTCTTCTAAATAATATTTCTGTAAATCTGAATTGGAAAGACACAACAGTTCCAGCGCTTTTCTCATTTTCAAACCCTTGTAAATTAAATCGTTAGTTGAGTTCCATCTTGTTTTACAATCAGTACATGGAGCTTGCATTTTAATTCTAACAGTCACACAGCAACATTCCAATTTGTGACGTAATTGTTCACTATATTTCAATTTTTAAAATAGCTTCTTCAGTTTACCGATAGGTGACATATGCGATTCCCGGTCATTTTCCTGAATCTAAAATCCCGAAAGGCGATTTCTCAAAAACCCAATTTCCCGAATACTCAAATTCCCGCAAACCTTTTTCCCGAAGACCTTTTTCCCGAAGCGAAAATCCCGAA
Organism: Leptopilina syphax; assembly: GCA_032872505.1. Lineage (NCBI taxonomy): Eukaryota > Metazoa > Arthropoda > Insecta > Hymenoptera > Figitidae > Leptopilina > Leptopilina syphax. The sequence goes on along the minus strand of CM065472.1, from coordinate 22,874,605 downwards.
TACTTTTTTCCCAAAAAGAAAATTTCACAAAAGTTTAATTTCCTGAAAAAATTCAAATTTCTCAAAAAAAATGAAAGGGTAGGATCATGTTACCATGGTAACTACTCAAATGTTTTTAAACGGATGTCAGTCAGTTAACCGTTATTTATAACGTGTTTGTAAACTTTTACTTGTTAAATTGGTTTTTTATAAAGTTTTATTTTTGAATAAAGTTTGATTCGTGTTTTTGAAGATTTTTTATTTTTATTTAATATAGTGCAGTTTTAACTGCTGTTGATACTGCAGCTCGACAATACCGCATAGAGAATTGTCGCCCTCAGAAAATCATGACGGACTTTGAAAAATCTATTCTAAATTCTTGTATCGAAGTCTTCCCTGATTCTAATCTCTCCTGCTGTTTTTTCCACCTATGCCAATCTCTATACCGCCGAATACAATCTGAAGGTCTCCAGGAAGCATACAACCACGTGACCAATCGAGACATAAAGGATTTCACACACAAGTTGATGGCACTTGCTTTCGTTCCGACAGAACGCGTCAAAACAACTTTCCAGCTTCTCGTCGACGAAGCTCCTCAAGAATTGCTTCCTATCTTCGACTATTTTGAGGAAAATTATGTGAATGGACGTCCAGCTCGCGGTCGAAGGAGGGCAATTATTCCTCGTTTTCCTATAGACATTTGGAATCATTACCAATCTGCAAAACAGGGAACTCATCGCACCAACAATAATAGTGAAGGATAACACACCAGATTTTCTTTGCTTTTAGGGAAGCACCACCCCGATTTGTATTCGCTGCTTACAGAATTTCAAAAGGAACAAGCAGATTCGGAGATAGCTGTTGTGGAGCTAAGTTTGGGGAGATCCATAAAGGCAGCCCCTAAAAAGAAATGGGTGACTTCACAAGCAAGACTGCGAGCAATCGTGAAAGAATACGATGAATATCGCCAACAAAATCGAGATTTGGAATATTTAAAAAAATTATCTTATTACATTGCACTTTAATTTTAATTTATTTATATATATTTTATTTTTATACTTTGTTTTATCTTTATACTTTTTGATACTACCGTAATAAATTATTAATTTCTCAAATTCTTTATTTTATTCAGGAAAAAAGGACTTTCGGAAAAACAGGTTTTCGGGAATTTGGTCCTACAGGAAATTTATGATTTAAAGCTTTCGGGAAAAAGGTCTTCGGGAAAAAGGTTTGCGGGAATTTGAGCATTCGGGAAATTGGGTTTTCGAGAAATCGCCTTTCGGGATTTTAGATTCGGAAAAATGACTGGATACCGACATATGCTAGAAATTTTCAGGTTGCTCGAATTTAATTTCTTCCCCTTCTTTATCAATTTCATAGTCTGCTTTAGCCTCACCTTCTAATTGCAAATCTAATGTTTTTAGGAAATCCTGAACCGCCAAATTTTCAACATGAGCTGTGCACTTGGAATGTTGATCTTTTGAACTGAATGGAATGCTATTTTGATCCATGAGCACCTTGAATTCACTGATGAAGTTAGTGTTACTTGCTGCATTATCCAGTGTAATTCTCTGCACTTTGTTAAGCAAGTCATACTCTTTCAAAAAGTTCAAAAATATTTTGGCGATATCTTTTCCGGCATGAGCTTCTTTAGCAGGAATAAAATCCAAAGTTAGGGCTTGCAAGTTCCAATTCTCGTCTATATAATGACCTAAATATAAGAAAAATCTTTGGTATAAAATCAATCTAAAAAATATTTTGATTTAAAAGTATAATTTGAGTATAGGATTGTTAATCATTAGGCTGTCTAGAAAACTTGAAATCTGAAAAACAAGAAAAACCCTAAGAAATTACTTTTTTATTTATTTTAAATTTAAATTACCCCGGAAAAATATTTAAAAAGTGTCTAAAAAACGAACTTACTCCTGAATTTTGAATTTCTGAGATGCTAGACACCCTAACTTATATTTTTTTGTTAACAGTTTTGTTTTATATTTTGTTAGAAATATTAGATAAAATAATATTTCTCAGGATAAAGGAAAATAGGTTTCAATGTTAATACAAATAAAACACACACTTCATATTCCTTTATAAAACGTATAATATGCACATAAACACAATTTATACACGTGAGGTAATGAATAGATAATATGTAAGTCTTTTTGTTTATTCTTGTTACTTTAAAACTGTCAATTTATATTTTGGAAAAACAACAATCAACTACACTCGACTGTAGTTATTTTTGAACAAACCATTTTTGGTCCTTCAGGTATGAACTGTAGTAATAAACTTAAACTTGTTTGTGTAGGTACTTCTGTCGGGGCCTTTGCAGGTTCGGGTTGAGTGTCCGTATGCTAGGCACTTTTGGCACCTAGCTACTTCAACATGCTCGCGAATTGGAGCATTTATCCAGCCGATTTTTATTTTACCAATCTTTAGCAGAGTGTTACTTTCTGCCTCTGTCAGACGTACCAGAGCAACCTTAGTTCCTCTGTAGCGCGGCAAAAGTCGACACTCCATCTTCAGGTCGGGTTTACCCAGCTTTTCTCTTAGTACTGCAGTTACCTCATCCTCTGAGGTGGCTTCGTCCAAATCCTTAATCTCTAGAGACCTTTTATTCACTAGAGGTGTGACCTCAGCTTTACCATGCAGGGCCGAAGACAGTGCATCTGCAAATTTTAAGGTCACTCCGCCCTTTTGCACTATCACGAGAACCTCCTGTTTAAAAGTTCTCCTGATTTTCCAGATCACGGTACCGTATCTTCTGGGTTTACCTTTGCTTTTATCAGCGGCAAGATACCCTCATAAAACTTTGGGTCGCTTGCCGTAATTTTAACAGCTTCCGTGCTCCTTAGCTTCAAAGGGGGCTTCGGAAGCTCTTTTTTATCGCCTGAGGGCTTCTTTTTTGGAGCCCGTTTCTTTTTGCTTCTAACAACTTTGAAGCTGTCCCCATTGTCCGCTCCGTCTTTCATGACTGTCGCAGCATACGACTTGCTAGAACTATTTGAGGGCGCCTCTTTTGTTCCAACTAGCGACTCAGAACCAAGCTGTGGAGCCTCCTTTCGCTTAATTCTCTTCCCGTCTTGAGTCGCCCGTCGCGGACTCGCATCTAGGCTTGAACCTTCCTTGGGGCGTTTATTAACGCCTTTTGCCTTATTAGGGCATGTCGTTGCGCCATTCAGAGCTGCAGTAGTGCTCTCCGTCTGCTGTGGAGCTCCCTCAGTTGGATGTTGCGGCTCTTGGTCTTTGAAAGGCTAGGGGATAAAACGTAAATTCTTACAGATTATATCGAACGCACTTTCCAAAACCGTCACGCCATCCTGGATGTCACGACTGACGTTTTTCTGTCGCTTGAATCCTTGGCGCAAGCTTTTAAAAATTCCCGGAATAGCCAGGAACTGGTGTGAGACATTTGTCTCATAGATTATCGGCTGATTATTGTTTTGGCCCCCCCCAAAATCCGTGGGGCCTGCGGCGGTGTTCGTAGAGACACCGTCTGGAGTTTTGTATTCTTTCGGGGTTCCTCCTTGGGGTAATTCATTGATATTATGATTCATAATCATATTTTTTTTTTGGTTTTAGAATCAGGGTACCACCCTGTTGGTTGTCCTTTAGTGAAAAGCCTCGCCACCACGGCAAGGTCTACCGAACATATCCAAGATGCCAGTCGTGTCTGGCAGCGAACCCACTTCTCCCAACTCATCAAAGAAATCAATCATGTCTGGCAGCGGACCCACTTCTCCCAGCCCATCAAAGAAATCAATGATGTTCGGCAGTGGATTCACTTCTCCCAGTACATCAAAGAAATCAATGGCATTCTCAAAGGCCGACCTGAAGACTCCGCATCCTCAGCTGCCTGCAATATGGGTGGTTGACACCTTATTGCCAAACTTTTCAGTGCACAAAAAGCAGCTTGCGTTCTTTTTGCAGTTGGAGAACCTGTGACCGGCCTTAACGCACTTAAAGCACGCAGCCGATCTGTCCTCCTTCTGTCATTTGGCTCCAATATGGCCGTATCCCAGGCATCGATGACACCGGATGACCATTACTCTTCTTTTGATTGGGCAACACATAAAACCAATTTTTACGTGTCCCAATTTCTCCAGCCTGTTCGCCTCTTCCAGATTGGTGACTACAACCGCGAGCTTCATTTTTCGGCGATTGGGTCCTAAGACCGTCACTCTCTTGTTTCCTGGCTTACCCATTGCTTCAGACAACACTTGTTGCACCTCAGCTTCTTCGGAAGGCAATCCAAATCACGGATCTCGAGTGTAACTCTTCGATCCAATGACTGCACCTTACCCATGCTTCCAACCGCTTTGGTGACCTCGGCGGTGAAAGCGTCCTTGCCGGAGTCTCCTCTGAACTTAATCAGAAGGTCCCCCTTGTTTGTAGCTTTTGCTGCTACTATTCTCGTATGGCTGTCCTCCGGGTTAACCTCTTTGCGAAGCTTACCTAGTACGTCAGCATACGTCAATCCTTGACCGACTCGGATTAGAACTGTGGATCTTTTTGACCCTATTCTTTCCAATTGAGGAATCTTTGGATCTGGTACTTCCGTTTCCATTGGAGGAGCTTCCTCCTTCTTCCTCTTATCGGTTTTGGTTCGAGTCTTTTCTGGACTGTCACCCTCTCTCTTCCGTTTCTGAGCATCTCTTATGACGCTTTTGAGATTACGCCTATATGAACGCTCTCTCTCTTCCTTACGGTCCTTGCGGTTACACTCGGCACCGCTCAGAACGTATGCCAAATTGACGTCCGACTCATCGGCCGCGGCATGCTTTGCTTTTTTCAGCAGGACTTCGATGACTTTAAGTCCATCTTTTACCGTCCTCTTCACGCTCTTCTGAATGTCGCAAGACTCTATCATCCTTGGGACCTCCAACTCCATTTTGTCGAGACAAGTCGCCTCCTTCTTTCTGAGCCGCAATTATATCTCGCGACTCTCTTCTATTGCCTCGTCGTCCACTTCCGAGTGGATAGCGCTGCGTGCGGTCTTTCCGCTACTGCCGCTTGACACACTCAGAAGGCTCGACGCGCTTCCCTTTCTTAATCTTCCTCCTTCCACGATGTTCTGTGGATCCAATCTTTCCACGATCACCCGTGGCACTGCAAGAAATTGTGCTCCCCCACAATCCGTGCGCACTTGAGCATCAGTCTTGGGACCGATGGTGAGATTTCCCGTTTCCGGCCTGCTCACATAGGGTACTTTCTTTGAATTTTGTGAATCCATTCTTTCTTGCTGTTTGGTTGCCCTTTAGTGAAAAGCCCCGCCACCACGGCAAGGTCTACCGAACATATCCATGATGCCAGTCGTGTCTGGCAGCGGGACCACTTTTCCCAGCACATCAAAGAAATCAATGATGTTTGGCAGTGGACATGCTTCTCCCAGCACATCTAAGACATCAATGATGTTCGGCAGTGGACAACCAGCGGCGGAGATTATTATTATTATTATATTTCACCAGCTGAAAAATCTTGTACAAAATCAGCAAGTGAACTTGTACAAGAAATTGGAACAAAGAACATGAACAAGAACGTGTACAAGAACATGCACGTGTACATTCTTGAGTGGCTTTTGAGTTCGAGAACATCTAGGCGAACATGCACCTGTTCATGCACATGTTCGTGTGTGTATTAAAAAACCCTTGTTTTTAGGTTTAAAATTTAAGAAAATTTTAAGAAATTTTTTAGTTATAATCAAAATAAGTCTCTCACTGAAGTTGCAAAAAACTACTGCGCAGCTGTGAAACACTTAGAAAACTACTGCGCAGCCTTTAAAGAATTTGAATGATCATACACATGAACATGAAGTAGTCAAAGTTATACACACACGAACTTGTGCATGAACATGTGCATGTTCGCCTAGATTTTCTCGAACTCAAAAGCTACTAAAAAATGTACACGTGCATGTTCTTGTACACGTTCTTGTTCATGATCTTTGTTCCAATTTCTTGTACAAGTTCACTTGCTGATCTTGCACGGAGAAAAATAAATAGTAATAATTAAAATATTTTCGATGAAAAATTACTACTTTTAAGTAGTAATTTTGAAACTGCTCGAAAAATAGTAACTTTTGCTTCGTATTCAAACGGTTTTTACTTTTTTGGAAAAGTATAATTTACTTCAAGGAATCTAAATTTTATTAAAAGCCGAGTAATATTTAAAATGTCCCGAGCAATTAATACTCTGAGCGAAGCAACTTTTATTACGAATCAGAGCAATTTTTACTATTTCGGTAAATATTTTTACTCGTAAAAGTAGTAATCCTTATCCACACAATGACGCGTCTCACACCGACGGGCGAAACGAATGCCGGCGCGCCTGCGCGTCTGTCCACGCCGTGACGAAAAAAAATGCTGGTGTAAAGAGCTATATTGTCTCGTTTTATTTTAATAAAGTAAAATAAAATAATCAGTGCGTTCAAAAAATATTTTTTCAAGTAATTAACACTCTGCATGTGTATTATTATTCATTATTCATAAGTTTTACTTTTTTTAACATTCTGACTTACAATTAACAAATTAACATATCGGAAAATCTTAACATCTATACAGTTTCGAACCCTGCCTAACTTATATCTAACGCAACCTAAAATCGCACGCATTTATACTAAGCCTCTCGGCTACGCAATCGCTATGGAGAAAATTTCATGTTACCCGCATATATCTCTTTTCGATAAAGTGAATCATAAATTAAATTTATTTAGATAAGTTACTGAATTAAAATATAAACATTTATAATAATAATAATAATAATAATAAACAGTATTATTAATTTAAAATTACTTATTTTAATTATTAAATTATTAGATTATAATGTTAATGATTTTATTTATTTATATATTTTTTATTAATTAATTAGTAATTCATTAAAAATTAATTAACTAATTATTAAGTGATTATACATGAATTGCATACTTTGGAAATTGATGAATAATTAAAATGCATATAGGAATTAATGATCGCACCACTGATATAAACAAAATTGTCCAAATAACTGAACCGTGCTACACGTGCTTCTTGTAACCTAGAAATGTTGGATCACTTTGACGTCAGGTTACGGTCGCTGCGCATGACAGTAGTGACGTGATCACACACATAGGTGTGTAACAGTAGTGGTACGGATTACTACTTTTATGAGTAAAAGTTTGTTCTGCAATAGTAAAAGTTGCTTCTTGCAGAAGCAATCTTTATTTTCCGCAGTACTAATTATTAGAATTTCTACAAGTAATATTTACAACATATCGAATGTAAAAAGTAATACAAAGTTTAATAAAATTTACTATGACGATGTAAAAATTAAAATTCTTAAAGCAATTTTTAAACGTGACTACTGTAATAATTACTATTAGTAATTTTTACTTCATGCAAAGTATATTTGAGAAGCAAGTTTTCAAAACCCGATAAATCCATTTTTTTAAAAAATGAGCTATACATGGTTTCTATACATTCCGAACACGAGGAATATGAAAATTTTAGTTTTATTCAAGAAAAAAAATGTATTCTATTAAAATTTTGCTTTTATATTTGCTTATTTTGTCGAAAAAACATTTTTTTTCTTTCATAAAAATATTGAATTTTTAAAACAAAACTGCATAAATCCCTGCAATAGTTTTCCACAATTTACAAAAATGAAACAAAACTTGATAAATCTTTAGTTCAAAGTTTTTTTAAGCACATTTATAATTGTTATATTTATAAATTTATAAAATTAAGTTTATGAAAATAGATGATAAATATGTTAAATTTTAATATCCCATAACGATTTTAACGTTTTATTCGCTCGATTTCTTCGTAATAATATTTAAAAACGAGGTTAAAAAAATTGTTATTCTATGTGAAGTTCGTTAACGACGGATTTCTCTCAAATAAACAAGCATTTGTTTTCAAGCGTTTTGGTTATGAAAAATGCTGTTATATTGTTTACATTAAATTGTTCAATTTAATTAAAATAATATAAAAATGGAATCTTTAGTGAAAGATATTAACCAAGGCACCAGGAAGCGTAAACGTGTTCAGGAAAAAAAAGTGATGAACAAATTTTAAGGTAACTAATTCAAAATTAGTTGAAATATAATTTTATTCTCAAGTAACCTAAGCTATGACGCAATGCTAAATTCTTTTTTATTTAAACAAATAATTAATTAATTGATTTAATTTTATTAAAATTAAATTATTAAAATTATTAAAAATTTAATTAATTGTTTTTTATTAAATAACAATTTTAATTAAGAAATATTTTTAACAGAGATAGTTTTGTTATTTTCTGTTTTATATTCAACGATTTTAAATTAAGTATTTACCTAGGTATAATTTTTTTAGATATTCTGATCCTGATCCTGAACTCCGAAATTGGATTCGACCATGCAAGCACGATACGAAAACTTATGGCTGTAAGAGAATTAAGCTCTCCGAAATTAAAAAACTTAGAAACGTTTTTTTCGAGAATCCGAATAGGAATGTTCAAAATGTTAAATTGAATTCCATGATTGGCGTAAACGATCCAGAGCGTAGAAGATGCAAAGATGAAAATTCAACGAAGAAAAAAAGATCCATGTCGATAAGTTTATTTTTGAAAAATAGAAATGGAAAACAGATACAAGTTTGTCAAAAATTTTTTTAATGCGCTCTTAGTTTAAAGATGAATCGCATCCGTACTGTTGCTAAGGATATACAAGAAGGTCGTGTTCCACGAGAGAAAAGAGGAGGTGACCACAGAGGACACAAGTTAGCAAATCAGAAGGAAGCGGTGAAAGAATTTATTGGAAATTTGCATGGAATTGAAAGCCACTATTCACGAAGTAAATCCAAACGGATTTATTTACCGGCAAATTCGTCCATATCTAAACTTCATGCTTGTTATAATCAGAACAATCCAGACTTGCAGGTAAAGTACGATATGTTTCGAAAAATATTCGTTACTAACTTCAACATTGGATTTTCTTCACCTGCAAGTGATTGTTGTACTACATGCACTCAATTTAAAAATCGTATCAAAGTTGAGACTGATCAAAAAAAGAAACTCAATTTAATGACTGGTCAACGAATTCACAAACTGCGAGCATCAGCTTTTTACGAACTAGCGAAGGAAAATCCGGACAATACATATTTCTTCTGTTTCGATCTGCAGCAAGTCCAACAATTGCCTAAAACTCCAAATCAAGAAGCTTTTTACTCTCGACAGATTAGTTCCTACAATTTCTGCTGCGTATCTATGGGTGCTAAAGATCCGACTTTTTTTACTTGAGACGAAAGTCAAGCAGGTCGAGGTTCCATACAGATAGGGTCAGCGTTATGGAATCACTTGCAATCTCTTGATTTAAAAGAAATAAATCCTCTTCGCCTTTTCTGTGATGTCTGTCCTGGACAGAATAAAAACTCTCACGTCGTTCATGTCTTGTTAAACTGGCTTCAATTACCCTAACAAGCGAGTACGAGGCATTATTATTGTCGGAAATTGGATGTGTAAAACCGCTTGGAGTAAAATGGGAACTTTATGACATAAAATCTCTGGAAAAATTTTACAAAAAAGTTGAAGGAATCTCAAACATTAAGAGGATCGTAATTCAAAAATTTCCCACAAAGGAGGGAAAAATTCGGTGTAAAGTAACGTGTCATCAGTATTACAAATTTGAAAGCGAAACTGAAGTACCGAAGATTTTATTAAAACGCGGAAAGTCTGATGCAGATATAGAGCTGGATAAAATTAATTTAATACACAAAATTTCGAAGGAAAAGCTTGAAGATATTGAAAAATTGCTAATTAAGCAATTTGGAGACGCTTGGGATCAACTACCGAATTTACAGTGGTATCGTACTCTTTTAAATTGTCATAACAGAAATCCTACTACGACACTTCCTGATGACGAGGAAACCGAAGAAATTTGCGACTGCTTGGATGAAGACTGCGGTTTCCATGTTTAAAATTTACATAAAAATGTTTAAAAAGCATTGTTAAATTTATAAATTATTATCTTTGTAAACAGCAATAAACTAAATAAACTTAGAGATTTTAATTTTTTTAATAAAAAAAGACATGAATCTAATTGTTTATTAAATTTAACACGATAAATGATTTTAGTGCCTATATAAATATATATCTATTTTCTCAGATTTTATAACTTTCATAAGTTGAATTCAAAAGAGATTTTATTCCGTTTTGATATTCATCTTTTGTTAGCTTAGTAAAATTTTTAATTGAAGTCCAACGTTTTTCAACACCATTAAACACCAACTCAGGTGGAACATTTGTGAATAAAGCTACAACATCCAGAGAAATCATTACAAAATCATCTGGAATTTTTACGTTAACAACTTCATCTTTAAATTGCTTTGAATTTTTCACATTGGTTTTTGGAATTATTAAGGACATTTTGAAAATATTATTTAGAAATTTAGCCATAAAATAAGTTGGTGAGTTAGGAAGTGATACTACCGGCCACATAGGGCAATTAATTTTATGAATCTTTGGTAATATAAACCATAGAAACGTGCTATATTCGTATTATCCACCGAAACATCCTTCTTTTTTACATCTTCACCAAAGTAGCCACATTTCCTCCAATTTTCTAGAATTTTATTTGTTTGTTTTTTTAATTCATTTTCCGGATTATAATTCTATCTTGTGTATGATGTAGTATTATTTAAAAGATCATAAACTTTAGTTTTATAATCATCTTTTTTTAATATGACTGTGACACTACCTTTGTCTGCATGTGTTACAAAAATATGTTTATTATCGCGAAGAAATTGTTTTGTTTCATTTAACTTTTTTGCAATATCTCTATCAAACTGTGAAATTTCGTTTGATTTTTTTAAATAATCTGTTGATATGTTTTTTATTTAATTTCTAAATTCATCCCTAGACTCTTCTGGAACGAATTCAATCTTTGATTCGATATCTTTAATAAATTCAAAAATTATCTCACTTTTTTAGAGAGAAAAGAAGAACTAAAACCTTCACCTTACCTCAAAATGTCAATTACATTGTCACTTATATTTTGACCAGATAAATTCATAATCCAATTATCATTTTTATTATATTCATATTATATATATTTATCATTATATTAATCATATATTATATTCATTGTATAGAACTACCTACAAATAAATAAACAAAGAATTGATTTTAATTTTCTACAAAAAAAACTAAAATTTGTGTCTCTCTCTTTAATTAATTAGCCATGTCCGATTTAGCCCCATGAGGTGTCCGGTTTAGTCCCACTAATTTTTGGATTTTCGTTTTTGAGGTAGTCACCTTTGAAGCTATATATCTCTAAAGCTACTGTAGCCCTAGTCTTCCCTATATTTATTTTTAATTTATTATTTTATTGTATTATTATTTTAACATATTGAACCTGTTATTCCGTAAAAGCAATTCGCTGCGATAGAGGTCCAGCTGTCGATGGTAAATGAAATTTTCGATGAATTTGCTTGTAATTTCATTATGACGTTGTTTTCCATGTCGTTGAAAGTCGAAGATACCATTGAACGCAATGCACCTTTTTGTAAAATCTTTGTCTCTTTTTTTAAGTAAGAAAAAAATTCTCTTGTGATGTCGTCGTCGAAAAAATTTAATAGTAAATATTTATTCGCAGTAAATTTAACCAATATTCGATCGAATATTTCTTGATCAAATTTCTAATTAAAAAAAATTAAAAACAAGGTTTTAGATTACAAATATAATTACTTACAACTATAATAACAATAATGTCACAATAATATCATATATAACAATATTGTTACTCAATTAATTAATTTATTATTATTTATTTATTATTATATTTATGGGGCATTCTTTCTGAACGGGAGACCCCTGTCCATCCAAAAATAAATTTGACCTAGAGAGTTCTATTTGGTATTCAAATTTAGCTCTTTGTGTCTACTTTTGAATGCAAAGTGGCCAAACACGAAATTCAAGTTGGCTGACTTAATATGGCTGAAAATATAATTAGAATTTATTAAATTCATTTGGAATTCCTATGCCAAAAAGATTTATTTTGACGGAAAAAGTTGTACGAGGTCTCAAAATTTAGCTATTAATGTCTACTTCAAAATACAAAATTAAAAATTTAAATATCCAAGATGGCGGATCCAATATGGCGGACGAATTTTTAAAAACACTCACGAATTCGCATAAAACTCGTTATTCGGGAGTTTTTTAGGTCGCTGATCACGAATCTTTTGTTATTTGTCAAACTCTTCTCTATCTCATTTTGAAACTTTTAGCTCTAACTCAAAATGATACGTTAAGTTTTATTTTTGATGGGTATCAAATTGAGTTAGATTCTTACTCAATTTGAGTTTAGGTTTTTTCTGTGTAATTTCTGACCAAGAAAATAAATTGGGTTCAAGTTCATTTTCAATTAAGTGACACCATTGCACGTATCCTCACTGTCTCGGGGCACTGGCCAGCGTTGTTACGCTACTGCACTTACAGAACCATACAGCCAATCAGTGCATCGCTTTACCCCACCAAGCAGCGTTTCTCCACTACTGCACGAACAAGCCTGCATCTGACGCCAGTTCGTTCATTATATCCCTGATAGCGGACCAGAGTACTCGAACTCTTTTAGAGACAGCAATCCAAAACCAGCCTTTTTTGCATTTCTATATCCCCCTTACTTTGTTACATTTTCAAAACAATTTTAGAAAGTCTTGCAGCTTTTGAATTTTTTCCTATCCTTTCTCAACTTTTCTATTCAAATCTCCTTTTTTGAATACTGATAAGTAGAATGTCAGATAAGGAAAACTTCCATAGAGACCGATGTTGCAACCCATTTGGTGTTACTAACCACAAAGGTAAAAATTTGCGAAAAATTACAGCTAGTTTAAAACAGAAGTTTTCTGAGCTTCCTGATTCAGTTAAAATTTGTTCTCAATGCCGACAAAAGAGACATGAGTCTAAAGTTCCTAAAAAAGATTCTGAAGCGTCAGTGGATCAATTTAATGAAGTTGTCGTTAACCCTGACGTGGAAGATAATTCAGTAAATCCCGTGACTGTTCGTTCAAAAAGAGAAATCGAATTGGAAGAAATGATTTATGATTTAAAAGAAAAATTTTTAAGTTTGCCAATTAATGACCCATTGAGGTTACGCATTCTAACAATACTTCCGAAGACATGGAGTGCTAACAAAATTTCTGAAGAATTTTCCTGCAGTTGTCAGTTTGCTAAGAAGGGTAAAGATCTTAGAAATTCTAATGGCATTTTGGCAGAGACTACAGCGAATGTCCAAGCATTGCAGATTTCTCGCAATCCTTACAGCAAGTACTTGACAAAAATAATATTCACCATGTACAATTTAGTGCATGGGCTAGTATAGACAGAGCAACACTACAGACATGGATTATTCCCACAGCAGAATACATAGAAGAATTATGTAATAAGCTTCTACTTCTAAAACCTCACTCATTTTTGGCAAAGCAGCAGTCGCAGTTTTTTCGTGATAAAAAGGACAATTTAGATGACGGTAAAGTTTTTGTTATTTTGGACTTTTCTGAGAACTACAAATACGTTGTTCAAGATGCATCTCAAGCGTTCCATTTAACTACACACAATGTACAGTCTGTCCTGTCGTAGTTTATTACAAAAAAGGTACCCAAATTAAACACAAGAGTCTTGTATTTTAATCAGAAAGTACTCGACACGATACTGCGGCTGTTTACACTATGCAAAAAATATTAATTCCTTATTTAAAGAAAAACCTTGAAGTGAAAAAAATAATATATTCCAGCGATGGGGCCAAGCAACACTTCAAAAACAAATTACAAATGAAAAACGTGGTCCATCATGAAGAAGACTTTAGAGTTAAAGCTGAATGGCATGTACATGTGACTGCGTATGGGAAACGAGCCTCAGATGGTATTGGTGCGACGTTCAAAAGAGAGGCTACACGAAACAGTCTTTTGTCTAAGCCTTCCGAAGCCATTTTATCCCATGAAAAACTTGTAAAATGGGGAGAACTCTATTTTACGAGTATTAAATTATTTTATTACAGTCGCAAAACGCATGAGAGTGTAGACAGATTTCTCAAAAGGAGATTCAGCGAAGCTCTAGCAGTCCCACAAATATTACAAAATCACTGTTTCTTGGTCCAAGAGAATAAACAATTGTTAATCAAAAGATACTCTAATGCTTCAGATGGCATTGTACTAAACTATTAGGTTTAGTTAATTGCTGGTGAGACCTAAAATAGTCTTGGCTTGACTGTCTGGGCACTAATCTTGTCTTACCTTAGCTAGTTGGATCTAAACTAGTCTTGACTTGACTGCCTGGGCACTGATCTTGTCTAACCTTGGCTGGTTGGACCTAAACTAGTCTTGGCTTGACTGTCTGGGCACTAATCTTGTCTTACCTTGGCTGGTTGGACCTAAACTAGTCTTGGCTTGACTGCATGGGCACTGATCTTGTCTAACCTTGGCTGGTTGGACCTAAACTAGTTTTGACTTGACTGCCTGGGCTCTAATCTTGTCTTACCTTGGCTGGTTGGACCTAAACTAGCCTTGGCTTGACTGCCTGGGCACTGATCTTGTCTAACCTTGGCTGGTTGGACCTAAACTAGCCTTGGCTTGACTGCCTGGGCACTGATCTTGTCTAACCTTGTCTGGTTGGACCTAAACTAGTCTTGGCTTGACTGTCTGGGCACTGATCTTGTCTAACCTTGGCTGGTTGGACCTAAACTAGTCTTGACTTGACTGCCTGGGCTCTAATCTTGTCTTACCTTGGCTGGTTGGACCTGAACTAGTCTTGGCTTGACTGTCTAGGCACTAATCTTGTCTAACCTTGGCTGGTTGGACCTAAACTAGTCTTGTCTTGACTGTCTGGGCACTAATCTTGTCTTACCTTGGCTGGTTGGACCTAAACTAGTCTTGGCTTGACTGCCTGGGCACTGATCTTGTCTTACCTTGTCTGGTTGGACTTTAACTTGTCTTGACTTGACTGCCTTAGGCACTAACGTTGTCTTACCTTGGCTGGTTGGACCTATACTAGTCTTGGTTTGACTGTCTGGGAACTGATCTTAATTTACCTTGGCTGGTTGGCCTAAAAATAGTCTTGTCTTAACAAACCTGACTTAATATGGATCAATATGGATCCGCCATATTGAATTTTTTGAAAACTAACTCAAGATTCGTAATCAGCGACCAAAAAAACCCCCGAGTAATAAGTTTTGAGTGAATGTAAGCAATTTTAAAAAATTATCCGCCATATTGTGGCCGCCATCTTGAATATTTTAATTTTTCATTTTGTATTTTGATGTAGACATTAATAGCTAAATTTTGAGACCTCGTACAACTTTTTCCGTCAAAATAAGTCTGTTTGGCATAGGAATTTAAAATGAATTTAATGAATTCTAATTACATTTTCAGCCATATTAAGTCAGCCATCTTGAATTTCGTGTTTGGCCACTTTGCATTCAAAAGTAGATACAAAGAGCTAAATTTTATTACCAAATATAACTCTCTAGGTCGATTTTATTTTTGGATGGATAGGGGTCTCCCTTCAGAAAGAATTCCCCTTATATATTTTTTTATTATATTTTATTTATTATTTATTATATTAATTATAATTATTTACTTATTTTATTTATCAAAAAGTAAAATGCATTGACTTAAAAAATCAAAACAATTTATAAGTATAAAAAAGGTTAATAAATAATTAGGTACTTCTTTTCGTTTATTTGCGATTTGCATGGTTCCTTGAATTTCTTCACATTCTTTGATATTAAATTTTTTTAAATGCCTGCACGGAGAGAAAAAAAAGTAAACGGCTCTACCTGTCGGTAGAGCGGTTGCGTTAAATGCGAAACAGCCGTTCAACTTGAGATTAAGCACGCTGCTTACTCTCGAGGGGAGAACGGTTCTCCTTTTTGGGGAAAGCGGGTACACTTTTTGGAAAGTAAGCGGCTCTATTTGTGTGGAGAAGAGAACCGATACTCCTCAAAAAGTATAACCGTTCGACGTTTGCGGCGCTACTGCTGTGCTTTATAAAGGGAAAACAGCGCTCTCTTGCCAAATCAAACGGCTCTCTTTTTTTCTCTCCGTGTGGTAGTTCCTGTTGTGTTTCCATCAGTCATTTTTATGAGAACTTCTTTTTGCGTAGCTGCACAAACTTTGCATTTCGCAAATTTTTCCTTCGTCGCTGAATATTTATATTCAAATATCGATCCTAAAATTTCTTTTTTTCTCTTTTTGGAACATGTCTCATAAACATCCGTTACTCTTCCCATTGGTTGAGACATTTTAAATAACGTTAAAATAGAATTTTACGGTTCTATGTCAGTTCTCGAATTAACAGAGAAATTTGCTCGATGATATTAGAAAATGTTTACGACACGATTTGACATTTAACAAAAGAATACACGATATGTTCGTTCGATTGTGTTAATCAAAAACGAACAAAATCGATCGGAAAATCAGTTTTTCTCGGATCGAGAAGAAACACTACGATTCTCCGAATAGCTCCAATAGCAAAAAACAAAATTTGTCGTTAATCTACAATACTTTTGCTAGGGAAGTACTCACGATTATATAGTTTTATGAAAAATTCGTAAATTGGCATCAGTTTTAACATTTTTTTTCATTTTTTAACTAAAAATCGACTTTAAATTGTTAATGACAATCTTAATTATATATGAATCTTAAAAAGCGTGTGTACTTCCCTAGATAAGCGAATTACAGTGTACGCAGTTTTGAAAAATGTAGCTTTAAGAAAAACGCATTTAAAATTTCAGGACGCATTTACTATATGACATATTTAAAATAGCGACTTAAAATTGTTTTCACTTTTACTTGATATCCCAGCATCATATAACCACTGCTTTATATTTATGCTTCATATTTTATATTATAATTAAACTGATTTGTACCCCCAAAAATTATCAGCAAACTATAATATGTTCAAAATTTTAAATTACCATGTAAAAAGTAGTTTAATGCATTTTTGTCGAAAAAATAGTAAAAAAAAAAATAATAAAAAAAAAATAAATAAATAAAAAAAAATTTATAATTTTTTATAAATTAAAAAAACTAATTTTTTATTTTAATAAAATAGTTTTTGTCTGAAAAGTGTTTTAAAACTATTATTTTGTATTGTTTTAATGTTTATAAAAAGTTGTTCTAACAAAACTAACATGTAATTATGTGCGTTATTCAAAAGCAATTTATGTATTTTAGAAAATGGGACCATAAGTCTAATGATAAAGTTACTACCAATTTTACAGGAAACATTGAATACACTTGTCCAGCTAATGGTGAATGTGAAATCAACAAACGAAGAAGAAAAGCATGTCAAGCTTGCAGGTTTCAAAAGTGCTTAAGACAGGGAATGCTAAAAGAAGGTGTCAGACTGGACAGAGTAAGAGGAGGCAGACAAAAATACAGACGATCTACAGATCCATATGTACCTGGTAAATCAACAAATCTTGAAGGTAATTTATTAAAACCTTTATTTGCTATTTACTTTTATAAAAGAAAACAAATTTTATTACAAAATTATACGAAATTGATAATAATCCATGGATAATGATCAGAGAAATTTTAGATAATTCAGGCTTTAATTAAATTTTTTGAATATGTTCTTTTATATACGTGTTAAATAAACTTTAAAAATCTGTTTATCAAAATTTTGGCACTTTTTAAAAGCAGCCTAGAACTTTTTTCTTACTTTAACAAGACAACTTAACAAATTATAAATAAAACTTTGAGGTTGACGATCACTACGAGTCAAAATGGAAATAATAAAAACAAAAGATGTTTTTTTGACGTTTCGAAAGCAGGTTGTCCTCTTCAGAAATTACAATTTATTAAACAATAAAAATTAGCAAAATACCTATACAAAATTAAACAATACTTAAATTTTAACAATTGATAATTATTTATCGAAAAAAGAAATTGAAATTAAGGTAGTTAGATTAGAATTTAGATAGTTAAATGATTTTTTCCCTTTCTTAAAAAACTAGAACTTTATAAAAAAATCTTTACTTAAAGAAACTATTTTTTAAAAGTTTTTTTTATAAAAAACAAAAGTAAAATGTAAACGTTAGTCTTGCCATCTTTTGTTCATAATATGAGGCAATAGTTTCATAGTTTATTATACTTACCACAAAAATACATCGCACTGCGAAAAGTTAATTATTATAGACATTTCAAATCTTTTTAATTCGACTAGTTTTCTGAGTAAATCAGAAAAAATCGGGCAAGTGCGAGTTGCACTCGCATTAAGATCGAGGGTTCCGTACACCAAAATAAAACTTATTTTTTATAAAAAAATATATATATAAGAAATATAATTGATTAAAATCCTCTATATTATATTAAGTTAATGTACGACCGACCGACCGACCGACCGACCGACCGACCGACTCACACCTCTTTCTATCTATCTAACATCTATTAGAATACTTCACTCACAAACATGTCCAAAAAACATTTACCTATGTATGTTACACATATACGCTAAACACATACATGTCATGACATGCATGCGCAGTAGTATTCCATGAATGTCACGCATGCGCAGTAGTGTTCTATCAATGTCACACATGCAAAGTAGTATTCTATTAGTGTCACGCATGCGCAGTAGTGTTCTATGAATATCAGACATGCGCAGTAGTGTTAAATCAATGTTAGGCATGCGCAGTAGTGTTCTGTCAATGTTACGCATGCGCAGTAGTGTTCTATTAGTGTCACGCATGCTCAGTAGTGTACTATCAATGTTACGCAAGCGCAGTAGTCTTCTATCAATTTTAGGCATGCGCAGTAGTCTTCTATCAATGTCAGGCATGCGCAGTAGTGTTATATCAATGTTAGGCATGCGCAGTAGTGTTCTGTCAATGTTACGCATGCGCAGTAGTGTTCTACAAGTGTCACGCATGCGCAGTAGTGTTATATCAGTATCAGACATGCGCAGTAGTGTTCTATA
Source organism: Leptopilina syphax (assembly GCA_032872505.1). Taxonomy (NCBI): domain Eukaryota; kingdom Metazoa; phylum Arthropoda; class Insecta; order Hymenoptera; family Figitidae; genus Leptopilina; species Leptopilina syphax. Next base: position 22,855,702 of record CM065472.1, on the reverse strand, counting down.
AATGTCACGCATGCGCAGTAGTGTTCTATCAATGTTACGCATGCGCAGTAGTGTTATATAAAGATCAGACATGCGCAGTAGTATTTTATCAATGTTACGCATGCGCAGTAGTGTTCTGTCAATGTCAGGCATGCGCAGTAGTGTTCTATCACTATAACACATGCGCAGTAAAGTCCTATCAGTATTACGAATGTGCGGTAGTGTTATGTCAATGTTAGGCATGCGCAGTAGTGTTATATAAAGATCAGACATGCGCAGTAGTATTTTATCAATGTTACGCATGCGCAGTAGTGTTCTATGAATATCAGGCATGCGCAGTAGTTTTCTATCAATGTCACGCATGCGCAGTAGTGTTATATCAGTATCAGACATGCGCAGTAGGGTTCTATAAATGTCACGCATGCGCAGTAGTGTTCTATCAATGTTACGCATGCGCAGTAGTGTTCTGTCAATGTCAGGCAGGCGCAGTAGTGTTCTATCACTATAACACATGCGCAGTAAAGTCCTATCAGTATTACGAATGTGCGGTAGTGTTATGTCAATGTTAGGCATGCGCAGTAGTGTTATATAAAGATCAGACATGCGCAGTAGTTTTCTATCAATGTCACGCATGCGCAGTAGTGTTATATCAGTATCAGACATGCGCAGTAGTGTTCTATAAATGTCACGCATGCGCAGTAGTGTTCTATCAATGTTACGCATGCGCAGTAGTGTTATATAAAGATCAGACATGCGCAGTAGTATTTTATCAATGTTACGCATGCGCAGTAGTGTTCTATGAATATCAGGCATGCGCAGTAGTTTTCTATCAATGTCACGCATGCGCAGTAGTGTCATATCAGTATCAGGCATGCGCAGTAGTGCTATATCAATGTCAGGCTTGCGCAGTAGTGTTCTATGAATATCAGACATGCGCAGTAGTATTCTATGAATATCAGTATCAGGCATGCGCAGTAGTGCTATATCAATGTCAGGCTTGCGCAGTAGTATTCTATGAATATCAGGCATGCGCAGTAGTGTTTTATGAATATCAGGCATGCTCAGTAGTGTTCTATCAATGTTACGCATGTGCAGTAGTGTTTTATCATTGTGACACATGTGCAGTAGTGTTCTATCAATGTTACACATGTGCAGTAGTGTTTTATGAATATCAGGCATGGGCATTGAGGTTCTATGAATATCAGGCATGCGCAGTAGTGTTTTATGAATATTAAGCATGCGCGCAAATCACCCACACTTGTATACTCACACGATTGGGGTACAAAAGATCCAATCCAAAAGGTCCAAGATGAAAAATCCAATCCATAAGGCCCAAAAATTTATTTATCCAAAGTTCAAAAAATCCAAGAGTACAAAAAGTCCAAAATTGCAAATTGTCCAAAATATGTGATGCTCCACGAGAAAAGGGACCTTATTTACTCTTGTCATAAGGTCCCTTTTCTCGTGGAGCGTCACATATGTATAATTCTTTAAAAATGTAAATGGTGTTTCCAAAGTTTTAGATTTTTAAAAGTTTAACATCTCCGGTTAATATGGACGAAAAATGTTGAATTTGGGCTCAAAAGATGCGTCTAAACAAACTCTACAAAATTATGAAAAAACATTTATAGGTGTCCTAACATTTTTTTAAAGTTATGGGCAAAAAACGATTTTTTGGAAAATTAAAAATCCAAAAAAAATTTAGTTAGACTTTATTAATCTGTCTAAAAGTACTCTAATTTCATGTCCGCAGGTGAGATCTACAATTTTAAAAAAATTCAACCCAAAAGCTATTCATGATTTTTCGAGATATTTATAAAAATGTGATGATTACACACACACACACACACATTCGGAATGACATTTTTTAAAAATATTATTTTTGAACTCCTGAGGTCAAATGACATAAAGATATGTCAATAAAAAATATTTTTTTTTGTTTGGACTTTTTGTCCTTTTGGATTTTTAATTTTTTGGATCTTTTGGTTTGGATCTTTTAGTTTGGACCTTTTGTACCGAAACGTACTCACACATGTACATAAATTACATACACATGTATACTGACTCATATGCAGATATAAACTCCTACATATACACAAATCACATATATGTAGATTTAATAAAGGATTGATAATATAAATTGTTGAATTTTTTAAGGTTCTTTGATGCACGTAGTGTCTGTTAAAATTTTTTTAAATATACGTAAATACCTCACTCGCTAATGCTGTCTGTGTTGTAAGAATAATAACAATATTGTTACAATATATATTGTAAAAATATTAGTGACAGTGACGTGCGTAAGATTGTAACATTGTGTCACGTTTAGTAGAGACCCTTCACCCTCCCCCAAAAAACGTGACATCATTTATGAACCCTCCCTTGCAAATATCTTGCAAAATATTAAAAATTTTGTAAAACTTTTTGGCACTCTTATTTAGGACCCTAAACACTATCAAATTACAAAGTACCCAAGTAGCACGGAATGTAACCTTAAATTGAAGGGAATATTGCATTTCATATTCGGAATATTCCAGTGAATGTTCCAGAGATCTTAAAGTAATATTAAAATGTCCGTCGCAAAGGAATATTCCAAGATAACATTTAGGGAATGTTCCACGGTAATAATATAGGAATATTCCAGGGTGATGTTGAGGGAATGTTCCCAGATAATATTAAATATGTTGTAATAAAACACATAATATTAAATATGTAGTATTAAATATGTTTAATATGTTGAAAACGAACATTGAATAATTCGTTTTTACTAAAGAAAGAAGATAAAGAGAAAAAAAGTCAAATTTTTTCAAAGTATGAAATTTTGAAATATTTTGGGAATATTCCCTTAATATTCATTCAACATTACCTTGAAATATTCCATTAATATTACGGTGGAACACTGCTTCAACATCATCCTGGAATATTACTTCAAAATTACAGTGGAACATTCCCTCAATGTTATTTTTGGAATATTCCTGTGGGGCGGACATTTTAATATTACTTTAAAATCTCTGGAACATTCCACTAGAATATTCCGAATATGAAATGTAATATTCCCTTCATTTTAAGGTTATATTCCGTGCTGCTTGGGTATAAGCAAAACCAAAATTTCGTCGGTGCAAAGAGCCATGGAACGCCCCATATAGCATTTTAAGATGCTTCACATTTTGGACAAGTTAAAACCTACGTCATGATTAGGTCATGATTTACTTTCGCCACGCTCTTCAGAACAGTTGAGAAAAGTTTTACTTTCGCCACACTTTTCTACCAAGAAAAGTACACTTTTCAGAGCAAGCGTTGGAGAAACTTATTTTTTTCCTACTACTTTAGGCATTGAAATTGATTGTCTTAGTTTAATTAAGTGATAATTTTGACTCAAAAAAAATTGTGGTGGCTGCCATAAAAAGTTGCATGTCACCATGAATAGACCACTGTTTATAACCATGAGTGAACTGCCTGTTTTTTATATTTTTAATGTCAGTTTACCATTTTTATGGAAATTAATTGCGAATAAATTGGTTTGAAACTATGTTTTATGTTCTTTATTAATTTTTTTGTGATTTTGATGTGATATCTGCCAAAATTATTAAAAATGGTTTCACTTGTAAACATTTCAACACAATCATGGTCTGAAGCTGCATAAGCATAAATTTTGTTTTAATATATCAGAAATATTAAATACATTAAAGAATTTAGAATAACTTTTACAATTTTTTAGGAGTGGTCCACTCAAGGTTACACTTTTTTCATTCCTTAAAAATTAGCTATTTTTTTAAAGTCAATTGTTTTTTCCAAATAAAAAATCAAAGCTATTATGGTACACTTATCTAGGGATCTAACCTAAAGCTTGGAATAGAAACCTCCGATTAATTTGCTTTCATAAAGAATTTTTTCGGAAAAAAAGATTAGGCGGTCCACTCAAGGTAACATTACCCTATATTTCTCTTGAATTAAAAAAATTAATGTTTTAATTGAATTAGTCATAAAATTCTTAAAACAAATCATTCTTTTGTTTCCTTTAACAAAGTTTTTACTATTAATTCAACGCTCATATAATATTGATTCAAGAAAATACGAAGGTTAACATAAGTAAATATTTGTTTCAAGTTGTTTAAAAATTACATTGAATTAATCCCATATTTAATTAAAGAAAGAAATTCATTTTCTTGTGTCAGGGCAGTTCCATACGAAAAGCACATGGTGGATCACCGACTTTTCTTAAAGTTTGTAATTTTGTAGTACTTGGGGTACTAAATAACTGTGCCAAACAGTTTTGCAAAAAAAAAATTTTTTAGCAAGATATTTAGATTTGAAAAATCGGAAACTGAAAAAAATGACTTTTTTGAGAATTTTTATTTCGAAAACTATTGATTCTACAAGAAAAAGTCATTTATTCAAAATTGTAAAAAAATGTCAATTTTTTATAATTTTATAAAAAAAGTTAAGAAAAATTAATTTTTCAATAATTTGTTAAACTGTTTATAATAATAATATCTACGTATATAATTAATAAATGTATTAGGGGCGAGCAGTAAAGGTCATATCATCTTTTAAAATACACTGATATAGGCGCTGCTTAGTTAGCGCAACGCACAAAAACTCGTAGAGCAAACTTCAAAAATTTTTTTCTCAAAAACATCAAAAATCACTTCTTTAAAAATTTAACCACTTATTAAGGAAGACTTAAATTTTAAGAAAATAATTTTTCTAAAAAATTCCATGATGTCCTTTGCTTTTTTTTAACAATAAAAAATTATTGTTTAAACAAATTATTGAAAAATTAATTTTTCTTAACTTTTTTTATAAAATTATAAAAAATTGAATAAATGACTTTTTCTTGTAGAATCAATAGTTTTCGAAATAAAAATTCTCAAAAACAGTCATTTTTTCAGTTTCCGATTTTTCAAATCTAAATATTTTGAAAAATTTTTTTTTTTGCAAAACTGTTTAGCACAGTTATTTAGTACCCCAAGTACTACAAAATTACAAACTTTAAGAAAAGTCGGTGATCCACCATTTGCTTTTCGTATGGAACTGCCAGTCAAGTAATTATTTATAGCATTGAACAGAATTCTTGAATTAACAATTCAGTATTTGGCGGAACTAAATATGTTATTATTTCAACCAAATATTTTACTTATCCGAAGTACTAAAAAGTATTGAATCTAGAATATTATGTTCTTAAGCGAAATAATAAAGTATTGTCTGGAGAATTCATGTTTCTTGAATCGAATCATTTTATTTGCTTTGAAACTTTTTTTTACTTAACACAATGCCGGTGTTCTTAATCCAAGAAAATATTTTTCTTCAAATGGTTATGCAACTTTAAAAATCAGTTTTTTAAAACTGTCCATTGAGGCTAGGATGGCAAGCGGTAGCGTGACGGCTTCTGGTGATTTTAAATTAATATATTCTGCATTTCTTACATACTATTTAATTTCTTGATCGAACTCCATATTTTCTTGGATCAAGAATATCTGTTCTTCTCACAAAATAAATGTTTTCTTCATCTAAATCTTGAATTGCTTGAACGAACGTTACAAAAAATTGAATGAATAAAATAAAATAATTCAATTGACTATATATATTCTTAGAACAAGAAAATATTTTATTCAATTAATATACATTTCATATTTCGTACAAGACGATTAACTTCATGGTCGAGTCCCATATTTTCTTGGATCAAGAATATATGTTCTTCTCCCAAATATTCTATGTCAAGAAAATTGTTTTCTTGAATCAATACTATAATAGTCTTGGCCGTATTCAATCCCTCGATTTGCTTCAATCAAGAAAAATTTTCTTGGTTCAATACTTTTTTTCAGTGCAGTAAATATTTACTTAGTTCAAATAAATAAAGATAAATAAGTAAAAAACAAATAAGTTTAAATACAACCGAACGAGCGTTAGCGAGTGAGGTATATGTCGCTAGTTAACATATATAAACTTATTGACCTGAAATTCGGTATACATATGTATTTTTATTACATGTAAATTACAAGAAAAAACTATAAAAATCCATATTGACAGAGTCATTTTTTGCAATTTTTCCAAAAAAATTGAATTTCTTTCCCTTCTAGTTCCCAAATATCTCCACTAATCAAGTTCGCTATATTTTTTCTGTAATCTGCACTTAAAATTGAACATCCTTACAGAATTTCAGCTCACCATTTTGAGATTTATAAAATTAAAGGGGGGGGACATGGTCATTTTTTGCTATTTTTACGAAAAAATTGAATTTCTTTCCCTCCTAGTTCGCAAATATGTCCGTCAATCGAGTTCGCTATATTTTTCCTGTAATCTACACTTGAAACTGAAGATCCCTACCGAATTTTAACTTACCAGGTTGAGATTTGTAAAAGTTAAGGAGGGGGACAGGGTTATTTTTTGTAATTTTGTCAAAAAAATTCCATTTCTTTCCCTTCTAGTTCCCAAATATCTCCAACAATCAGGTTCGCTATATTTTTCCTGTAATTTGCACTTAAAACTGAATATCCTTACAGAATTTCAGCTCACCATTTTGAGATTTATAAAAGTTAATGGGGGGGGGACAGGGTCATTTTTTGCAATTTTTTCGAAAAAATTAAATTTCTTTCCCTCCTAGTTCGCAAATATGTTTGTCAATCGGGTTCGTTATATTTTTCCTGTAATCTACACTTGAAACTGAAGATCTCTACCGAATTTCAACTCACCAGGTTGAGATTTGTAGAAGTTAAGGGGGGGGGACAGGGTCATTTTTTGCAATTTTTTTAAAAAAATTCAATTTCTTTCCCTTCTAGTTCCCAAATATCTCCACCAATCAGGTTCGCTATATTTTTCTTGTAATCTGCACTTAAAACTGATGATCCCTACCGAATTTCAGCTCATCAAGTTAAGATTTGTAAAAGTTAAAGGGGGGGGACAGGGTAATTTTTTCAATTTTTTCGAAAAAATTGAATTTCTTTCCCTCCTAGTTTGCAAATATATCCGTCAATTGGGTTCGCTATATTTTTCCTGTAATTTGCACTTAAAACTGAAGATCCTTACCGAATTTCAGCTCACCAGGTTGAGATTTGTAAAAGTTAAGGGGGGGGGACAGGGTCATTTTTTGTAATTTTTTCGGAAAAATTCTATTTCTTTTCCTCCTAGTTCGCAAATATGTCCGTCAATTGTGTTCGCTATATTTTTCCTGTAATCTGCACTTAAAACTGAAGATCCCTGCCGAATTTCAGCTCATTAGGTTAAAATTTGTAAAAGTTAAGGCGAGGGACAGCCCATTTTGCGTGGCTGGGACGGACACACGAGTGATTTCATAAGGGTTCCGTCAGTACACCTATGGTGTACGGAACCCTAAAAATGTTAAAATTTTGGTTTCTAGTCCACCAGTTTGAAATATTGAATTTTTAAATTATTTTTATATTCAGTGACCTTAGATGCATATACAAAAAATTTGTTTTATTAAGTCTTGTTATGATTAGCTTGTTCATATACAACAGGTTAAAATTTTCTTTTAAATTACTAACATAGTTGACTAAATGCAATAAGATAAATTAAATATTCTTCATACTTTTACATTATTCTGCAATTATTTAGCTTAATTTTTTACAAGAATCATTAAGTTTTTGTGTGTTTCTTTAATGGGTATTAGGTTTTGAGAACAAGAAAAACACTATATGCTGGTTATAATTTAATTTTGAATTTATTGTATAATATTTTCTTAAAGATTAATTTAAAAAAATTTTTAAAAATATGAATTAATTTTTGATTTAGAAAAGCTAGATTAATTTCATGTAATATTATTTTTACTTCAGACAATAAAATGATAGAAGCATTAATTGCCTGTGAACCAGATTTGCTTCAAGTATCAAATCTTTCTCACAATATGGACACTGACCAACGAATTCTGGGACAATTGTCTGATCTTTATGATCGTGAATTAGTAGGCATAATTGGTATGTTTTTTAATTCATTGTTAAATGAAAATTATTGTAGCATTGTGAATTTTTATTTTACTTTTCCATTACAGGTTGGGCAAAACAGATACCAGGATTCAGTAGCTTAGCTTTAAATGACCAAATGCACCTTTTACAAAGTACTTGGGCGGAAATCCTAACATTTAGTTTAGCTTGGAGAAGTATTCCAAATACAGGGAAACTAAAATTCGCTCAAGACTTTATATTAGATGAAAATCTTTCGCGAGAATGCCATTGTGTGGATCTTTATATGCACGTAAGTTAATAATTACACACAAGTTACATTTTATTCATCCAGCAAATTATAAAATGACATCATAAATGTTTATTTAAAGAAAAATTATTCTCTATAAAAAAAGTTTTTACTACAATTGAGGGCGTGAAACGGATAACTGCCTGCAACGCATGGTCAAAAGGGACTATACCAGTCAGACATCAGTAAGAGGCCTAGAGGCGCTCACTATTGTCTGACTGGTATAGTCCCTTTCGACCATGCGTTGCAGGCAGTTATCCGTTCCACGCCCTCAATTTTATTTATTTGAAAGCATGTGAACACATTGGATAATTTAAGAAGAGCTATCTTCTTAAATTATCGCGTATCCAGTAGAACATTTTTTCGTCTACTGAAAATTATTTAATTACTAACGAGTAAATACTCAAAATTATCCTGTAATTTTTAAGAAAAACGCGTTTTATGATTTGCCAAAGAAACGCTTACCCGAATATACTCTTTATTAAATTTTGAAAAGTTAAAAGTGATAACGTTTTATGAATTTTTATTAAGTTTTGGCTCAACATTTCTGAATTGTGCCTCTAATTTTTCGATGCAGAGATTTTTATATGTCATATCAATAATTTTATAGTATTTTCATATCAAAATATAACCCCAAAGTTATTTTTACAAGATTTCAATTTTTTAAGAGTTATTGTTTAAACAATTTTTAAGCATCAAATTATTAAAAAAAAAATGTCTACCGTTTTATTCGATGGATTTTGATACAATCAAGCATTGCGGTAGTATTGCGTGATTCAAATGAAAACTTAAATGGATACTGCTTCGACTAACCATGGAAAGAGAGAATCTCCAAATGTAAATGATCATAAAACGAAGGTTCATTAAAAACTTACAGCTGACTTGTGTGGCGTGACGTAAGGTAAGCCTGAGAGCTAGAGTAGGGAGTTAAACTGTCTCTCTCACTCTCACTGCCCCACTCTAGTCAGAAGCTTAATTTACGTCACACCACACAAGTAAGCGGCCTGGTGAAAACTCCTGTGCCTCAAACAAAAAAGCTTATTATTTTTCAAGAAAAATATGCCACTTTTGGAAGTTGATTAAAGAAATTTGACAGATTCTTATGATTACAAACGTCTACAAAATTTTGGGCCATCTCGGAAACAAGAATTAGGTTTTCGAGATATTCTAATCTAAAAGTGCAAACATCGCGTTTTTTTAACCATATTTGAGGTCATGCATCATCGAGGGATAATAATTTTTTTTAAAAAGGTCGATACGCCATTTGAAAGCTAGTACTATTCTTCCGCTTCAAAATTTATTTTGAAATTTAAAAAAAATCTGCATCCTGCTCTGAGTTATAGTCATTTGAAGTTTTTGAATTTGGTAAATTTGTCTCGGGGCTTTTTTGTGTCGCTGTGATTACGAATTTTTGTGTTAGTTTTTGAAAATTCAAAATAACGGATTTAATATGAATTAATCTTAGCCAGTTTTCTTTAATTCACTAATTGTGTTTATAAGTAGCTGCTACTAAAAAGGTGTTATGGGGTACTCAGCGAAAGTTCACTGTAAAATAGTGATTCATGTCGAAACGATATGGTTACATTTTTCGTTCATTTGACAATTGGTAGTGTCTTTGTTTGAAACGAACAGTTCGCACAATCTTTTGTTTAATTTCGAATTGTATCGATTCGATTTTCAAAAGAATTCGACCGAAATATAATGAAAATGTCTGACTTTTTAAAAGTAATATTGAATACAACCTATAAATAGATATTAAAATTGAAGAAAAGTCTAAAATATGGACATCAATCTTAATAAAATACAGTTATCAGAGTTAGAAATAGAAAATATAATAATGTTAAAAATATATAAATGTATTTTTGGTTTACGAAAAAATTGTTATTGAAAACTATTACTTTCACGCATTACAGATGAAAATACAAAATTTTCTACTTTAATTTTTAATTAAATTTTTTTTTGTATAAAATTTTTTTTTTTAATTTAACCCCTTGGCAGTCGATGACGTGTATATGTTACCGGCAAAACCCGAATTGCCTAGGCAATTCGGGTTTTGCCTATGATTTTAGGAAATACCCGAATGTCCTTCATAGGCCAAACCCGAATTGCCTAGGCAATTCGGGTTTTGCCAAGGCCGTTTTAGGCAAATTGAAAATCAAACTAAATTGAATTAAATTAAATTAAATTTATTGCAAAAAATATTACTATGACGCAATTGATCATAAGAAAATAGTCTTAGTTGAAAGAATTTATTTTTCAATTTACCAAATGGTTTGTATTGAGTCATGCATTGATGTAAACAAATAGTAAACGAACTGTTCTTCATAGCTCACTATTAATTAGTGTCTCTTCTGACTTTAAATTGTACATACCATTCGAAATGAGTAACGAAAATTTTATTCAAAAATGGAAAAGCGATTTTTATGCGGCGGTTAATTTTTTTAAAATCAATTTTGTAACTCCCGCAACTTCTAAAATGTCATATCTTTTCAATCTTCTGTACTGAAGGCTACTTTTTACTCCATTTAATTTTCCACTTTTCACATCCTTTAAAATCTCATCATATTTCTCTTGCACAATTATTTTATAATTTGCAGATATATAAACCGCCGCATAAAAATCGCTTTTCCATTTTTGAATAAAATTTTCGTTACTCATTTCGAATGGTATGTACAGTTTAAAGTCAGAAGAGACACTAATTAATAGTGAGCTATGAAGAACAGTTCGTTCACTATTTGTTTACATCATTGCATGACTCAATACAAGCCATTTGGTAAATTAAATAAGAAATTCTTTCAACTAAGACTATTTTCTTATGATCAATTGCATCATAGTAATATATTTTGCAATAAATTCTTCGGGTTTTGCCGGTAACATATAACGGTAACTTGTAACTGAGGGGTTTTTGGGGTCGCTGATTACGAATCCGATATCAGATTTAAAAAATTCAAAATGGCGAATCCAATATGGCTTGCGCCATTTTAAAAAATTTATCAGATTTACTTAAAACTTGTTACTTGGGGTTCATTGATGTTGTAGATTAAAAATGTAATATCGGTTGGGTAATACTCCGTCAGAAAAATTACAATTTGCATGCGGTCTTCGGATTATTCTGCAATTTGGTGAAGTTGTTATATTTGATGACAAAAATAAGTGTACCAAAGGTTTTTTAAAAATTTTCAAAATTGTAAAAGTTACGTCTTTTTGAATTTTTTTATAAGATTTTTTTTAAATGTGAATATTTCCGAAACAATTTAACGAATTTTAATGAAATTTAAATATGTTGTACTTAAAATCATGTCCTTTCAGAATTTTTCAAAAGAAAAAAATTTTTGTTTTTTTTTAAAAAAAGTAAAAAAAAATTTTTTTGAATCTATTTATTAAGCACGGGACCGATTTTTGAGTATTTTTCGATATATAATAAAATATTCCTTATAATTTCACCTTTCATTTAAAAAAAAGAAAACGATGGAGACTTTAATAGTTTTCGAGATATTGCAATTTTTGTGGAAGCGCGACCACGTTTCAGTGCCAGCGCAGTATCTTTTACCCGGGACGCCTCATAGTGGGATTTTTTACACTTTACTCTTCAAAATTATCTAGAGCCTACAAATTTTATTGGATTTTGATGTTCTTGGTCTTAAGTCAAAGGGGATAAAATTTCTAAGAGATCCCTTGAAACCGATTTTTGCATTTTTAATTGTTTATTTATTTTTCTGTTACTCAAAGTTAACAATTTACAATATTTTTGTAAAAAATACTGTTTATTTTTTATTTTTCCATTGCACAAGATCGAAATCAATTTAAATTAGTCTAGTATGACCACTTGACAAATAATAATGCATAATACAGTTTATATAAATTGTTAAAAAAAACAATTTTAATTAACATAACTTTGGTTTTTTTTTTAATCGTTTTTTTTTGCAGACAAATTTATGTTTATTTAAGTAATGTATGTCTATTTTGTAAAAAAATGATTTTAAAGTTAATAATTCTCATTGTTATTAATAATTATATAACCAATAAATAATAATAATAATAATAATAATCTATTTTCTTTTGCATTTATAAACATTTTTAGCATTTTTGAAACTTAAAATGTTTATATCATTTGTACATTCTTTCAAAAACTTAAAAAATTTATTGGCTTAAACAATTACACTTGTTATAAACAAATTATTACTTTTAAAATAATCTTTTTTACAAAATGTAAACAAGATATAAACATTTTAAGTTTAAAAATGCTGAAAATGTTTATAAATGCAAAAGGAAATAGATTATTGGTTACAAATAATTAATAACAATGAGAATTATTAACTTTAAAATCATTTTTTTACCAAATAGACATACATAGATTTCGATCTTGTGCAAAGGAAAAATAAAAAATAAATAGTATTTTTTACGAAAATATTGTAAATTGTTAACTTTGAGTAACAAAAATATAAATAAACAATTAAAAATTCAAAAATCGGTTTCAAGGGATCTCTTAGAAATTTTATCCCATTTGATTTAAGACCAAGAACATCAAAATCCAATAAAATTTGTAGGCTCTAGACAATTTTGAAGAGTAAAGTGTAAAAAATCCCACTATGAGGCGTCTCGGGTAAAAGATACTGCGCTCGCACTGAAACGTGGTCGCGCTTCCACAAAAATTCTAATATCTCGAAAACTTTTAAAGTTTCCATCGTTTTCTTTTTTTTAAATGAAAGGTGTAATTATAAGGAATATTTTATTATATATCGAAAAATACTCAAAAACTGGTCCCGTGCTTAATAAATCGATTCAAAAAATTTTTTTTTCACTTTTTTTTGAAAAAAACAAAAATTTTTTTTCTTTTGAAAAATTCTGAAAGGACATGATTTTAAGTACAACATTTTTAAATTTCATTAAAATCCGTTAAATTGTTTTGGAAATATTCACATTTAAAAAAATCTTATAAAAAAATTCAAAATGGCGTAACTTTTACAATTTTGAAAATTTTTAAAAAATCTTTGGTATACTTATTTTTGTCATCAAATATAACAACTTCACCAAATTGCAGAATAATCCGAAGACCCCATGCAAATTGTAATTTTTCTGACGGAGTCTTACCCGGTTCTAAAAATGGCGGATTTAATATAAGAACTAGTCATTTTTTGATGTCATTATTGATGTCGTAGATTAGAAATGTAATATCGGTTTTGAAATAGCGAATCCAATATAAGAACAAACAAAGAAAATATAAAAAAACAAAAAAAAAATAAAGGAGTGTAAAATCCGACCGCATTCCTCTCCGTGGTACACTCTGGGGTCGTAAGTAACGTAGTATACTTACCAGCTGACTGCGGGGGGAAAATTTGGTCTCAAGTCTCAAGTCATCAAAAGTCTCTAGTATAAAGTTTCAAATGATTCCGGTGAATTTTAGAAAATGTCGTCCGCCATATTGGATGCGACATTTTGAATTTTTAAAATCTGATATCGGATTCGTAATCAGCGACCCCGAAAACCTCCGAGTAAAAAGTTTCAAGTGAATCCGTTCGTTTAAAAAGTATCTAATCTCAAGTCATCAAAAGTCTCTAGTATAAAGTTTCAAATGATTCCGGTGAATTTTAGAAAATGTCGTCCGCCATATTGGATCCGCAATTTTGAATTTTAAAAATCTGATATCGGATTCGTAATCAGCGACCTTAAATACAATAGTATGCTTGTTTGCGCAAATTTTTGTTTTCTAAAAAGTTGTCGACATTTTGAGCCCACTTATGAGATTTTGGTCTTGACTGCGAAGGGGTTAAAAGCTGGAGACATTGAGAAAATCCAAAATTTTCCACTTTAATTTTTAATTAAATTTTTTTTGTTTAAAATAAAAATTTTTTTTTAATGTAAAAGCTCGAATCAAATTAAGTACTCGATACATCGAGCCCGGGTCGGGCTCGGCTATTCGAGCTTTTTGCACACTTCTATTATTTATTTAAACTGCAGGTATATTTATTATTTATTTTTATCGTTTTTTAAATTCTTTATTAATTAGGGGAGATTGGGGAATTGTGGGCCACCTCCATTATCTAATAACACAGTGCAACACATAAAATGTGCACTAAGTTTTGACTTCAGTTTCTGAAAGTACTTATCGAAACTAGCAAAAACCTATTTCAGTTTTGCTAGATTAGCTCGGATTTGAAATTTATCGACATTTGAATTTTTTTTGAATTTTCACATTTTTCAGTTTTCTGATACGGGCGGGTGGGAACACTGGCTATTAAAAGTTTATTAAAAAAATTCGCAATGGTCACAATTTGAAAAGCAATCTCTTTAATTACAGATAAAGAAAAAAAAATTTGGTCGAAAATTGTTTCAGTTACGAATTTTTTATTGACTTTTTTACATTTTTCGGTTTTTTGAAACGGGCGGGTGAGAAAGCTGGCTATTAAAAATTTATTTTAAAAAATTCGCAATGGTCATAATTTGAAAAGCAGTAATCCCTCTTTAATTTCTGTCAAAGAAAAAAAATTTAGTCAAACATTGTTCCAATTATGGATTTTTTTTTACTTTTTCACATTTTTCGGTTTTTTGATACGGGCAGGTGGGAACGCTGGCTATTAAAAATTTATTAAAAAAATCCACAATGGTCAAATTTTAAAATGCCACAATTCTTCTTTAATTTCTGATAAAGGAAAAAAAATTGGTAGAAAATTATTCGTGTTAGTTATTTATTTCTGTACATTTGTATACCCGCTGTCCTGTCGAACCGCGGGTTTTGATTTTCTTTACACTTTTTTCGAAACCAAATATATCGAATAAAATTTTTTTTCTTGGGTAGAAATTAAATAGGGATTATTGCTCTTTAAATTGTGCCCATTACGAATTCTTTTTATACATTTTTAATAGTCAGTATTTCCACTTCCGTTATCAGAAAACCGAAAATTAAAAAAAGTAAAAAAAAATTCATAACTTCAACAATTTTTGACCAAATTTTTTTTTTGGGCAGAAATTAAAGACAGATAAATGCTCTTCAAATTGTGAACATTCGAAATTTTTTTATAAATTTTTAATAGCCTGCATTCCCACCCGCCTGATCAAAAAATCGAAAAATGTGAAAAAGTCAAAAAAAAATTCACAACTGGAACAACATTTGACAAAATTTTTTTTTCTTTGTCAGAAATTAAAGAGAAAGTATTGCTCTGCAAAATGTGACCATTGTGATTTTAAAAAAGAAAAATTTAATAACCAGCGTTCTCATCCGCCCGAATCAAAAACAAAAAAAATTTGAAAAAGTACGAAAAAAATTCATAACTCGAACAATTTTCGACCAAATTTTTTTTTCAATGTCAGAAAGTAGAGAGGGATTACTGCTCTTCAAATGGTGACCATTGCGAATTTTTTCTATAAACTTTTAATAGCCAGCATTCCCACCCGCCTAACCAAAAAATCGAAAAATGTTCAAAAGTAAAAAAAAATTCATAATTGGAACAATTTTTTACCAAATTTTTTTTGTCAGAAATGAAAGAGAAAGTATTGCTCTGCAAAATGTGATCATTGCCATTTTAAAAAATAAAAATTTAATAACCAGCGTTCTCACCCGCCCGAATAAAAAAAAAGAAAAATTTGAAAAAGTACGAAAAAAAATCATTACTCGAACAATTTTTGACCAAATTTTTTTTCTTTGACAGAAATTAAAGAGGGATTACTGCTTTTCAAATTATGACCATTGCGAATTTTTTAAAATAAATTTTTAATAGCCAGCTTTCTCACCCGCCCGTTTCAGAAAACCGAAAAATGTAAAAAAGTCAATAAAAAATTCGTAACTGAAACAATTTTCGACCAAATTTTTTTTTCTTTATCTGTAATTAAAGAGGAATTATTGCTTTTCAAATTGTGACCATTGCGAATTTTTTAATAAACTTTTAATAGCCAGTGTTCCCACCCACCCGTATCAGAAAACTGAAAAATGTGAAAATTCAAAAAAAATTCAAAATGTTGATAAAATTCAAATCCGAGCTAATCTAGCAAAACTGAAATAGTTTTTTGCTAGTTTCGATAAGTACTTTCAGAAACTGAAGTCAAAACTTAGTGCACATTCGATGACCTCAAAAATGTTGCACTGTGTAATATCAAAAAGGTTGATCATCCAAATTTTTTATTTTCTTTTGTTCGTCTAAAAGAAATTTTTCATAATCATGTCATGACTTTACAACGCTTTACGGCTTATAAGCCGTAAACAAGAACCACCTGAAAATTTGCGTTCAAATAGTTCTTTTGGGCGTTCATGTTTTGATTGTTTTTACAAGGATTTTCAAGAATTAGTTATGGAAAATATTTTTTTAATTATTGTGCGGCATTGGTACTTTGACTCTAAAAGGAAATTAAGCATCAAATTAAAATGAATAAATAATACAAAGGTTTTTGTAAAATGAAGCATTTGGGGAATTGTGGGCCACGTGTTTTGGGGAAGTATTTGTTGCTTGTTTTTTGGCGATTTAATTGCACAATGCAGGTACACACTATTATAATCACTCATAGTTATATTTATTTAACAAAAACAAGTCTATTCATTGCGATTCATGCGATAAAGCTATTCACTTAAAATGTGTAATTTATGAAGCCTATTTTACTTGTTCAAATTGTGATCCGATTAATTTCATTTTCTTACTTTTTCTTTTCTAATTTTAAACTAACAATTAAACATTTTTAATATTTCTAACCATTTAATAAATATATTTCATTGTTATTTTTTATTTTGAACTTAATTTAGGCAGTGGCCCACAATTCTCCAACATTTTTAAATATCATAAAAGTGCACTATTTGGTAAAACTGGAATTTCTTTTAAGTAAGTGATAATTTTAGGAAACTAACTATGACATATGTTAGTTTATACCTCTTACTGATACAAAAAATGTAAATATTAGAAAAAAATAATTTTTTGTGTAAGATATTGAGCTAAGAAATAGTTTGTCCCACAATACCCCAATCTCCCTTAAATATTTAAATATATTTATTTTAAAAACTGATCACTTTAATTAAATTTAAATAGGGTAGGGTGGGGCATTACTATTCGCGGGGCGAAACTATTCCACAGTCCTGAAGAGAAAACTATTCATCCGATTGAAGTCCCTTTTACACTGTATACTTGTCATGTGAAATGAATATTGTACGCCACATTTGAGCTTTTGGCGCCATCTATCTACGGTGCCCTCGACCGCCACTCGTGTCACAAAAATCACCGTAAATAAATGGCTGCCTTTACGTACCTTGTTGCTAAATATACTATTAAAGCTAAAATTCTAACAAAAATTTCAGTGTTTTAAAAAAAATTTTATCTAAATTTTTCTAGATTTTTGAAAAAGTTGAAGTCAAGAGACTAAAATGAGAAAATTTGATAATTTTTTTTATTTCTTTCTCTCTCCACAGCTCAAAAAATAGTTAACGAAATGACTTTAAAGACGGTTTATTTTACGCAAAATTTAATCAGCTTTCTAACCGTATTTAAGTTTTTTTTGTATCTGCTTTTATTTCCGAAATATGATTGAAAAAGTGATAGCATGTTTTTTCATAGAGTCGCGTGTTAATCGTCCTGATACTCGTGGACGGTAGTGTCAGTAATTAAAATTTTTTGTTTATCCACATGCATGGCCCATAAATATACCAATATACATACAAATCCTTCAAGTTTCAACTTTAATTTAAGACCAAAAAAGTTATAAAAACTTATTCGGTTCGCGAGATATCATTATAAATGTCAGAGCATGTTTTTGGACAAATGCATTGAATTAGTTAATTTTGTACGGTTTTTGACTGAAAATTCTCTGACGTTTATAACTTTTCAAGGTCTCACTCTGATTTTTTCATCCCAATGGAAAGCTTACCATTTCTCCTATGAGCCATGTAAAATTCAGAGTTGGACCTTGAAAAGTTATAAACGTCAGAGGTCAAATTGAAAGAAAACAATTTTTTTTCATCACCAGCTTGTAGCTCGTGAAATACCCTTCAAAAATCACTATTCTACTAATAATAGTAACATTTTGGCAAAGTTTCGAGAAAATTCAATTTTGACCTGGACAGTTGAGGAATTTTGCACCCTATATAAGTTTTAAATTTTGTCCACAATTTTTAAAAAATATGCAGGAGTTTAAAAAATTGTAAAAAGTGTACATACCCAATGGGAAATCTCTGTACAATGTCAACAGTGACAAATGGCGCAGGACAGAACCATTTGTTCTTCCAGCATTTTGCCAAGTCTTGGCAGGGTAATCTTGGCTCAGGACAGAATAAATGGTTCCGCCATAGTTATGCCAAACCTTGCCAGGAAAATCTTGGCGCAGTACAGAATAAATGTTTTTGCCATAGTAATGCCAAATTTTGGCAAGTAAACTTCGGCTTAGTACTGTAAATATGTTTTTAAGAACTTAATTTCAAAATTCATAAATTGAATAATTTTTTTGTTAATTATTCACTGAAAAAAAAATTCAATACGAAATTAACAATTTATCGTTAGTTAAAATATTTGTAGTCATATTCATATATAAATTTTTAGTAATATTAATTGAAATTATAAAGTTGAATATACTTTTTATTTTTTAAGATGGTTAAAATGACTTTTGTTGAATTTACTTTGTACTTGATTTTGATAACTAGTGAGAGCTGGTAAAGCGAACTACATTGGACAAGTTAAACAAATTTAAAGAAATTAACACAAGCTTCTTGGTAAAACCAATCATCTTGTTAGGTTGTTATTGTTTTCATTCACATTTCACAAAAAGTAATCTCACTTTTTTGTCATTTTTTAATTATATGCAAATCTCAATTTTGTGTATGATTGACATGAAGCATTTTTTACTGTATCTTGAAATATTTTTTATTGTTTTATTATTCTTCTGGTAAATATTTAAACAATGTTCTTATGTATAAAAGTCTCGTATTTGTTTTAATGGTGTAATGTAATTATTCGGTACTAATTTGCATTTGGCATTATTGTTATTCATAGTGGCAAATTTTTTTAATAAATTAATTTGGCAAATAATTTTGTCAAATCTGTTTATTTAAATGAAAAGTTATAATATAAATTTTATATAAAAATTTAGGAATTTTATTCATTAAGTTTAAATTTATTGCACTAATCTTTCATTTATATTAAAAATTAATTTTTAAATGATTCCTTATATTTTAATATGCTTCTGTAATATATATTAAATATAATGTATATTACAATATACTATTGTTGCAATTACAATATCCGACTTTCAAGTTACAGAGCAAATTTTCATACTTCCTTCGTATGTATGTATATTCTAACTTTCCATTCATGAGCCTCCGTGGCGCAGTTGGTAGAGCATCCGCTCCTAGCAGCGTCTTGCGTTCGAGACCTCATGATGGTAAATATTCAGGTAAATAGAAAAACAAATTTTCTTCGACAGGTATTAACATTCCAAGCATACATGACATGAGAATAGCATGAAATTCTTTATTTTTTAATTTATAAATTTTTTTTATAAAAATAAAAGTAACATCGGCGTGACACTAAAAATACGTATTCACCTGTACTACCGCAACACTAACATTCTGCATTGACGTCAGTACTGAGTTAGTACCGATTGTCAGTACAGAACATTGTCTACATGCCTACGTTATATCTGTATTGTACCAGTACTGAAATTCAGTGTAGCCCCGATACTGCCAACGCGCAACGCTGGTATAGTAGTGCATTTCCCATTGGGTATGTACATGACATTTTTTCTGGACTTCTTTGAATTTCTTGATGTTTGAAACAACTTTTTATAATAAAATGTTCAAGATTTAAGCAATGTACAGACATAAGTATGATTTTATTTAAATATATTACATATGGGGCATTCCATTTCAAAACGAACCACCTTATAAACAATTGACAAACAATTAATTGATAAACAATTGATAAACAATTGTAAGGCAATTTTTAAATAATTAGTTCTCCTATTTATTGAAGCGAAACTTTATTTACTATTAGTGACTTTAAAAGAAAAATTTCTCAACTTTATGATGGTAAATTTTTTTTTTAAATAATAAAATTTATGAAAAAAATTAAGTTTGGAAGTTAACCTTTTAAATATCTCTGTACACGAATAAGTCAAGTTTTGTTAACTTTAAAATAAATGTTTCTCTTATTGTGTAGGATGATGATAAATAATAAAAATAATAAGTTCATAATTTAACAAACACAAAGCAACTTTAATTAAAATAGAAAATCACTCAAATATACATATAAAATGAAGAAATACATTTTTTAAAACAATTCGTTTCGTGTCTAAATTTATTCTAATCTTCTATCGAAAATCCCTCAATTAAAATTATCATGAATAATTTACACCTCTCTCACTTCATTGAATCTCACGCCCATCAGTCTTCTTTACACATTCAAACATCTTTGTTTTTGTCTAATTAATGATCACCTTAACACTCGTACATTTCGCCCGCCTTGATAGATCAAAACTTTCTTTTTTTTACAATTTTTTTTAAAATTAAATTGGAAGCGGTGCAATTCTTTTTACGCCTCGCTCTACAATGCCATTCGCTGTACGTAATTTTACCACACGCACGACTGAATCCTCGCCAAAAATCACCTCAATAACTCGACCCATACACTATCGCAACGGAGGAACGTTTTCTTCCCTTATAGTTACCAGTGTCCCTACTTTTATATTATTCCCATTAATAAACCACTTATTTTTTACGTTTAATTCACTCAAATATTCCCTCGTCCAACGCTTCCAGAGATCCCCTTTTATTTTTTGAATATGTTGCCAAACGCTTAACCGATTGACTGGTACTGTGGAAAGGTCGGTTGACGGAATAGATAATAATGATTGTCCAACAAGAAAATGACCCGGTGTCAGCACATTTAGATCGTTCGGATCAGATGACAGTGGCGTTAATGGGCGCGAGTTAAGGAGTGCTTCGATCTCACACATTAGAGTACTCAATTCTTCATACCTCAAAAGTGTTTCGCCAATCACTCTCCGCAAATGATGCTTAAGGGCCTTTACTGCTGCCTCCCATATACCACCAAAATGGGGTGTACGAGAAGGATTAAAATTCTATTTAATTTTTTGATCTGACAATTCTCTCTGAATTTTTTCATTATTTTGATTTAAAGCCAAAAATTCGTAAAGGTCCTTAAGCTCATTATTGGCACCAACAAAATTGGTTCCATTATCGGAGTACAAGGCTCTAGCTTTTCCGCGACGAGCAAAAAATCTGCGCAAACAAGCAATAAAAGCTTCTGTTGTTAAATTCTCTACCAGTTCAATGTGAACTGCTTTTGACGATAAACAAATAAAAACAGCCGCATATACTTTTAATTTTGTTCGATTTCGATGTCTCTTTTCCTTAATAAAAAAATGCCCGCAGTAATCTACTCCAACATTTTCGAAAGGTCTCGTTACAGAAACTCGCGGCTTTGGAAGATTCCCGATAACATAAGCAATCTCTTGGGGTTTCGCTTTGCAACATTTTACACATGATAACACTACTTTTCTAACAACTATTCTACTATCTAAAATCCAATACTTTTGTCGAAGACTATACAAAGTTGAATTAACACCTGCATGTTTCGAACTAAGATGAGTACTGCGTATCAAAAGGGTAGTAACCGGATGACAAGAAGGAATGAGGATAGGATGGATTTGATCTTTATTTAGTTCTGCATTTTGAATTCGACCTCCCACTCTTAATATGCCGTTATCCAATATGGGACTCAATCGAATAATTTTGGAATTTCTGGCGATCTGCTTTCCTGATGACAACGATTTTATTTCACTGTGAAACTCCTCTTGTTGAATAACCTTGATTATTACCATTTCAGCTGATTCAAGTTCCTCCACAGACAATAACCCTGTGAGTTTTTCCTTTTTCGAGCATTCCAGCAAAATCTAATGCAATAGGCAATCACACGAATGAGTTTTTTCAAACAGTTTTTTCAAAATTCTGCAACATAATGACAATATTTTGATTGAAACTTTGCAAGTACCCATTCTAAACTATCTATCTCCTGACTATTAATTCCTTCAATCGATGCATTTGTTTTCTTTCTTTTTAATTTTAATAAGTTAGCAAACTTCGTTGTTATGATATTAGGTTGGAAACCACTATCAAGCAAAACCCTACATTCATGTTTATTTCCTTCTGCGTCAAACATATCGACAATTGCAGTTGATAGCATAACAGTAGACGCATCGCTTATGTGCAAATTTTTACTTTGATTTGTAGTTGAGCTTGATTGTACATTATTTTCTAAATTTGATTCCACATTATCCACATGCAATAGGGTATGATGACGTTTATTACATTTGATACAATTACCAGACCTACACTCATTAATCCTATGATTTTTTGTCAAACAATTGTAGCAAAGTCCTTTTTTCTTAACAACATCTTTTCTATTAGGTACTAATAAATTTAGAAATTCTGGACAATTATTAATAAAATGATTGCCACTACAATTGTAACATGAAATATTATTTTGTGTACTAATAAAGGACTTTGCTACAGGTTTCTTTTCATTGTTTGATTGGTATTTTGTGCTAGGCCTTGCATTTGATTTGTTATTCTCACCACAGCCAGTGTATATAGCTTCTAATAGCTGGCAGCGATCACGTAAGAATCCTGTGAATTCGGCAAATTTAGGCATTGTATTCCCACTTATCGTCCTCTCCCACTCCCTACGCGAATCTTTATCTAGTTTAGAAGTGAGTAAGCATATAAGTGGGGTATCCCAACTGTCAGTTGGCTCCTTAAGAACTTTCAACGCGCGCATATGTTTTAATATAGAGTCATAGAAGCTACGCAAATAGCTGACACAAAGCAACTTTAATTAAAATAGAAAATCACTCAAATATACATATAAAATGAAGAAATACATTTTTTATAACAATTCCTTTCGTGTCTAAATTTATTCTAATTTTCTATCGAAAATCCCTCAATTAAAATTATCATGACTAATTTCCACCTCTCTCACTTCATTGAATCTCACGCCCATCAGTCTTCTCTACACATTCAAACATCTTTGTTTTCGTCAATTAATGATCACCTTAACACTCGTACAATCTCAAAACATGTTGCGTCCGATTTTCTTGAAACTTATGTCAAAATGAATGGAATTTATATATGTTATAAATATAGATAAGACCATTTTAAAAAAAAATGTAAAGAAATTAATTTTGAAATTTTCAAAAAAAAAAATTTTGTTTTTTTTATGGTACACCTTTAATTTTTCTTTTAAAAAATACCTTAGAGTTTCCTCTTTGATATATTTAATATTTTTTCCAGGTTTTTCAAAAAACGACTTTTTTGAAAAATAACTTTAAAAACTCATTTTTTTCGGAAACTACTTAAAAAATTTTTCTCTGAAAATTTTAAAATAATTAATTTAGAATTATTTTTTTAAATTTTGAAATATTTTTTTAAACTGTCTTATTTATGTTTCTAACGCATATTTAAATTTCATTTAAATCGGTTAAGTAGTTTCCGAAAAAATGAGTCTTTTAGGTTGTTTTTCAAAAATCTGCAAAATATATATATTTAAGAGGAAACTCTAAGGAATTTTTAAAAACAAAAATTGTAGGTGTAACTTTAATACAAAGTAAAAAAAAATTTTCAAATTAATTTTTTTGGAAATTTTTTTTAAATTTTGAAATATTTTTTCTAAATTGTCTTATTTATACGACAAGAGATGATTCTATCACTCAGAGTGATCGTTAAATTACACTATTTATTGTCTTATTTATATAAATATATATTTATATTTATATAAATTTCATTTAAATCGTTTAAGTAGTTTCCGAAAAAATTAATTTTTGGGTTTTTTTCGAAAAAATCGTTTTTTGAAAAAACTATATTTGTCAAAAATTGGGAAAAAATATATATTAAAGAGGAAACTTTAAGGTATTTTTTAAAAAAAAATTGATGGTGTATTATTAAAAAAAATCAAAAAAAATTTTTTGAAAATTTTAAAATCAATTTCTTTAAATATTTTATTGGAAAAAAATTATGGGAAATTTTTTTTAAATTGTCGTATCTATATTTAAATTCCATTGAAATCGGTTAAGTACTTTCCGAAAAAATGAGTTTTTTTATTTTTCTTCCCCCCTCCATAACTCCTAAAGGAAGTTTAAAAAAAATCGACCTAATACGCGATTTTTTATTTAAGTTAAAATCAATTCTGTAGGTGGTGTGGAAAGGTTTTATGTACAAATTGGAAAGGGCATGTGTCAAAAGTATTTAAAATGTTTTAAGACCACCATGTGACAGAATTTCTAGCAAACAGAGAAAACATTAACTTTGAAACGAACTTTAGTTTATAATGTTAAAAGATGTATTTTAGTTGTTGACCAGAATTATTTGTAGTGAAAATGATATAAAGAAAGTGTTTGTTTTTGCTGGTCTTTATTTACATTTGCTGGTATTTAATTAATTTCTAATGTTTTATTTTCAGTGTGTACAAATTGTTGAAAGAATACAAAGATTGGGCTTGACACGTGAAGAATATTACATACTAAAAGCACTAATCCTAGCAAACAGTGATGTAAGATTGGATGAACCGCAAGCTCTTTATCGTTTTCGAGACAGCATCTTATATTCTTTGTCGGATTGTGTAGCTGCCGTACGACCTGGTCAAGCTCTGCGAGCTATACAAAATATGTTCCTAATTATGCCTGGTCTTAGACAAGCAGATGGTATAGTGAGAAGATTTTGGTCAAATGTTTATCGAACTGGCAAAGTACCGATGAATAAGCTATTTGTGGAAATGCTTGAAGCTGCGGGATATCGATGAGTGAAAATTCACAGTAAGAAAATATTAAAATTACTAAGACACGACTCAATGATAAAAAACAATTCTCACCAGAGAAATGCTGAAATATTACTCGACATTTTGATTAAATCTTTTACAATGAAATTTTTTGTACAAAATGTTCACCTGTAAAGAAAAGGAACACTATATTTCTGTTAGAATGACATTACGAATATTTCTGTATTTCTCTTATTAATGAGTAAAACAAAACAATTGAATTATTTTAATTTAGTGTTATTTTTACTTCTTTGAAAGTATCAGGAGTATAAAAATGCCAAAGAGTAAATATGATGTTTAGTTTATATACATATATATATATATATATATATATATATATATATATATAGTAAGTTCTTTTTTTATGTAGCCACCTAGTATATGTTGTTAAAGGCAGGTGGCTACATTAAAAAAGAACTTACTGTATATAAAGTATAAATATATATGTACAAAGAGCAGCTATATTCAAAACAAGTTAATTTTTATACTGTAAAAATCATTGAATCGTGACTTCAATTTATCGAAATGATAAAATTGTGTGAATAGAGAAAGAAAGTATTAGGAAAATTATATATAGTATTGTATAAGATCCACGCTTAAAAATTTTAATAGATGCATAGAATTGCTGTGTAGATAAAAAAGTAAAGTTGTTCACATGTGCCGCAAGCAATAAAACTGTTCGAGGGAAATATATTCAGGGATATTTTGTATATAATTATTGCTGTTATAAAAAAAACCGCTTTAAATTCGAATAAAAACCGCGAATAAAATTTTTGATTTTCACAAATTAATAGAAAAAAATAGACATGATTTCTATTAATAACAAAAGAGAAGTCTTGTGATGAGTAATAAAAATTGCTTCTTCTTAGTTTATGAAAAATTAACTGAGTTATAAGTTTCTTCTTTTTTTTTTTGTTTTTTTGATTTAAGAAACTTTATTTTAAGTCATGTTTTGATTTCTTGGTAATAACATTAAACTTTTATACTTATCAAACAATGTAAAATTATCGAAATTTCTGTATATTGTAATAAATCATCAATTTATTTAATTATTTCAAACATTTTTTAATTTTCATCCTAAACATTTGAAATAATAGAAATAAAATTTACAGCAGAAATTTCACATCTATGCTATTATTGAAATGGAAAATATATCAACGGATTCTGTTAGTTTACGTTGAACGTGAATTAAGTTATTTAAGACTTTGTGTTGTTATAACTATCATATTCTTAAAAAACATTTAATTATTTAAACAAAAACCTTTAGGCAAATTTTTTTATACGTACTTTTCCCCAAAAATTCAAAAATAATTTTTCGTTGATTAGTATTCTATAAACCATTAACTGACAAGTAAAACTGATTACGACTCTAATGTCAATTTTTAAAGATTCAAAATAGCAAATCCTATATGGCGGTAGAAAATTTTAAAAAAAATTAAATTTCTGTCTTAAAGATTACTTGGTATGTTTTATGGTTTGCTGAATACGAATATGATGCCAGTTTTTTAAGGGGCTCATTCCGTGTGACGGCTGTTTTTTAAGTGTTTTTTGGATTTTCTTTTTAAGAACCATGAAAACTTAGAACATTAAAATTTTTACCATATATTCAGTAACATTTTAACAACAAATTCAAATTTTTGCATGTAAAAAAACCATGCCAAGTTGTGTTCATTTTATGAACACTTTGCTCCCTTACAGAGATAATAATAATAGAAATAAATAAATAACTTTTCATAAATAGGATAAAAACTGATTAAACGTTAAGTCAGTCCATGTATTTTTAAGTGCTCTATAAGAAGGTTATAATAGTTTAATAGTTAAAGAGAAGTTTTTAAACAAGACAGTTAAGGAAAAAATTTCCACAATTTTTGGTTTTTAAAATACCAATAATTTCGTAATTTTTTATCGAATTAGATTCAAGTCTAGGTCAATCGAAGCGTTTTTTAATATTCTACAAGTTAGTTATGCGACTTTTGAAGTTAGTTGTACATTTTTTAACAAAATTTTCAAAAAAGTATCGTTTTTAAAAATTTTTAAAAAGTCAATATCTTAGACTAGCATTGATAAAAAATGTTTAATAAGCGATTAAAAGAGAAGCGTCTGAGAAAACTCTATAAAATCAAAGAAAAAAAATGTATAGGTATACTAAGATTTTTAAAAAGTTATGGACAAAAAATGGTTAACACTAGTACTTTTATAAACTATAAACAATTTTTGGACTTTATGTTAAGGAATAAAGATATACACTACCGTCCGTGAGTATCAGGACGCCCCTTTTTCATGAGTGGAAAAATGCTTAAAACGTAGAAAATAAGAATGACAAAAATTTTTTGTATTTTTTTCCTGAAAGCTAATGAAATTATGAAAAGACTGACACCTGATCGAAGAATTTTCGTTGACTATTCTGTCAGATACAGAAAAAATACTGGATTTTGCATGCTTTTCGTAATTTTTTAATTTCTCGAAAACTAATTAACTTTTATTAGCGTTCTTATTCTTGTTTTAATCTCTATTTAATGTAGAATCTAAATTATTAACTGGTATTGTGAAACAAATTTTTCCAAAAAAATTTGAAACCGTAAAAGTAGGATTAAAGAAATTCAAAAAATTATCATGAATATTAAAGTGTCAAACAGGTCAATGTAAAATATGTTCATTTAATAGATATACGAAAATTCAAAAAAGCATTTTGGGTCAGAATTTCTCAAACGGATCACCTAAAACTAAAAAATTTTCTTTTTGAACCAAAATATTTTGTTTTGACTCTTAATATGATTAAGAAGAATTCCTAATAATATTAGGCCAAAAAAAATTTTTTGTAAAAGTTATTAACAATTGAATTTTTTAGTACTGCTAAATTAACAAATTTTTTTCTCGAGTTCCAGTTGACGGATTTAAAATTTAAAATATGGGTTTTTTTCGTCTTGAATTGCACTATTCGAATATATTTTTTGTTTTTAATTTTTTTTTATTTTTAATAATAAATTGGATCAGTCCATTATATTTCACCTGAAGCCGTTGCGGCCTATTTTTAAAAAAATCTTATAATTTGTCAAAATGATGTTTAATATCCATAGAATCCATTTTTGAGAATTATTTTATAAAATTTTTTGAATTTAACTTAGAATTTTAATTTTTAAGTTGAGTTGGACAGAAAAAAGGTTAGATTGACAGTTATGAAAATTTAATAAAAAAGCATGGAAATAATTTAGATAATACAAATTTCTTGATTGATATTTGTTAAAAATGGGCTAATTTACTTGAATAAATAGATTATTATGTAAACATAGCCAAAATAATAGATAAAAATTGATATTAAAATTTACCTATGAAATGTCAAAAGTCACTGCATTTTAATTACATTTTTCTAAAAAGTTTATAAATATTAAACAAATTTATTACTACATAATGTAAAGTACTTTCAATGTACTTTCATATTATGTGCTAACTTTTTAATTTTATAATAAAGAAATATCAAAATTTTTACCTTTAATATTCTGTGTTTCATGATTTTCAGTGATTTTAATCACTTATTTCTTCTCAGGTGCAAGACCAACAAATCCCATTTTTGTCTTAATATTTAAGTTTGATCTTCTTTTCCATTCTATTAAATTTTGGTGATGGAGAACGAGCTACTTTTCAGTTTTATTCATGTTTAAAAAATCTGCTTCCAAAAGCGAGTTTGTAGTAATAAATTTGTTTAATATTTATAAACTTTTTAGAAAAATGTAATTAAAATGCAGTGACTTTTAACATTTCATAGGTAAATTTTAATATCAATTTTTATCTATTATTTTGGCTATGTTTACATAATAATCTATTTATTCAAGTAAATTAGCCCATTTTTAACAAATATCAATCAAGAAATTTGTATTATCTAAATTATTTCCATGCTTTTTTATTAAATTTTCATAACTGTCAATCTAACCTTTTTTCTGTCCAACTCAACTTAAAAATTAAAATTCTAAGTTAAATTCAAAAAATTTTTATAAAATAATTCTCAAAAATGGATTCTATGGATATTAAACATCATTTTGACAAATTATAAGATTTTTTTAAAAATAGGCCGCAACGGCTTTAGATGAAATATAATGGACTGACCCTTTACATTATTTGTTTATAAAATGTTAATAAACAAATATGTTCTTCACGTCCTAACAAAAAAATAAAAATTGTATTATATTCCTTAAACGTCTCCAAGTGTAAAACTGTTTTGAAAAAAAATGAGCCTCAATTAGAAAAAAATTTATTAATTATAAACTGCAGCTGTGTAGAGCTTTACATGACGTTAAACTCGCCCCGCGCACATTGGCATTTTTTACAATTTAATGTTCAAAATTGTCTGGAGCCTACAAATTTTATTAGATTTTGATGGTTTTGGTCTTAAATTAAAGGGAATAAAATTTCTAAGAGGTCCCTCTAAACCATTTTTTAAATTTTAAATTGTTTATATTTTTTTTGTTATTTAAAGTTAACAATTTACAATATTTTTTTAAAAAATCATGCCTTTTTTTATTTTTCCATTGCAAATGATTGAAATCAATTTAAATTAGTCTAGCATGACCACCAGACAAATAATAATGCATAATACAATTTATTTAAATTGTTGCAAACAATCTTAATTAACAAATAGATAACTTTGGTTCTTTTTATAATAAAAAATTCCTTTTTTTGCAGATAAATTTATGTTTATTTAAGTAATGTATGTCGATTTTGTTAAAAAATGATTTGGAAGTTAATAATTACCATTGTTATTGAAAATTATTATGAATAATAATCAAGTTTGTTTGACATTTGTGAACATTTTAGGCATTGTTTAAACATAAAATGTTTATATCATATGTACATTAGGGTAGGCCAAACAAAATTTTTTTTAGACATCTTAGGCCTTTAAGACTTCTTTTTGGTGCTAAAATATTGTAGAAAAAATCCCTGATAAAAAAATTAAATTTTTTGTGAGCGGAAGTGTAAAAATCGAAAATATTAAAAATCATTTTTTTTTAAATAAACTTTTAGGGTTATAAAATTGAGTTCTCCTTAACAATAAATAATAAATTACTTCATACAGATATCATTTACACACATGTAGAAAAAATTTAAGAAGAAAAATATAATTTTTGCCTACAATAATTATTTAAATTTAGTACGCGACTTTTAGTATTTCGTAAAAATATCAAAAATGTTGATTTTCTATAAGGGATTTTTTCTACTACTTTTATCGTTAAAATGTTAAATAGAAGCTTTTAAAGCCTGAGGCCTATAAAAAAAAGAAAAAAATAATTTCAAAAACTTTATTAGCACAAACAATTACATTTGTTATAAACAAATTATTTACTTTTTAAACAAATAAATAAAAAAATTGTTTTTCTTATTTTAACGAGTTTAAAGTCATATAAAGCTCTACTTGATTATTGATAACTAGATTTTGTTCATATGATTGTTAATAACAATGGTAATTATTAACTTTCAAATCATTTTTTACCAAAATCGACATAGATTACTTAAATAAACATAAATTTGTCTGCAAAAAAAAAGAATATTTTATTAAAAAGAACCAAAGTTATCTATTTGTTAATTAAGATTGTTTGCAATAATTTAAATAAATTATATTATGCATTATTATTTGTCTGGTGGTCATGCTAGACTAATTTAAATTGATTTCAATTATTTGCAATGGAATAATAAAAAATAAGCATGATTTTTTTAAAAAATATTGTAAATTGTTAACTTTAAATAACAAAAAAATATAAACAATTTAAAATTTAAAAAATGTGCGCGGGGCGAGTTTAACGTCATGTAAAGCTCTACACAGCTGCAGTTTATAATTAATAAATTTTTTTCTAATAGAGGCTCATTTTTTTCAAAACAGTTTTACACTTGGAGACGTTTAAGAAATATAATACAATTTTTATTTTTTTGTTAGGACGTGAAGAACATATTTGTTTATTAACATTTTATAAACAAATAATGTAAAATATTATTAAAAATAAAAAAAATTAAAAACAAAAAATATATTCGAATAGTGCAATTCAAGACGAAAAAAACCCATATTTTAAATTTTAAATCCGTCAACTGGAACTCGAGAAAAAAATTTGTTAATTTAGCAGTACTAAAAAATTCAATTGTTAATAACTTTTACAAAAAAATTTTTTTGGCTTAATATTATTAGGAATTCTTCTTAACTATATTAAGAGTCAAAACAAAATATTTTGGTTCAAAAAGAAAATTTTTTAGTTTTAGGTGATCCGTTTGAGAAATTCTGACCCTTTTAATTACTAAATTATTTAATTAAAATTTTTTTTTTTTGAAAAAGTGTCAATCTGTTTTTAAAAATTTTTTTATCCGACTTTCAGTTTCAAATTTTTTTGGAAAAATTTATATCACAATACCATTAATTAATTTAGATTCTACATTGAATAGAGATTGAAACAAGACCAAGAACGCTAAAAAAAGTTAATTAGTTTTCGAGAAATAAAAAAATTACGAAAAGCATGCAAAATCCAGTATTTTTTCTGTATCTGACAGAATAGTCAACGAAAATTCTTCGATCAGGTGTCAGTCTTTTCTTAATTTGATTAGCTTTCAGGAAAAAAATACGAAAAATTTTTATCATTCTTATTTTCTACGTTTTAAGCATTTTTCCACTCATGAAAAAAGGGGCGTCCTGATACTCACGGACGGTAGTGTAATATTTTGAAATTAAAAATATACAAACACCCATAAAAAGTCATTTTTGAGAGAGCAATACAATATATTCCTACATTATTTCTAAAGAACATTCGAAAGATCGTAATACGGGTCATTTCATTTAAATTGTCATAATCGTGTCTTTTGACAATAAAAACTTTTTGTTACAGTTTTTGGTAAAATTTATTTTTCAATGTCGTGAAATGCAATCTCTTTTAACATTTTTTCAACTTGCAAGCATGTAAAAATGCTATGTATAATAATGGCAGATCGAAATGCAGGCAAAATGTCATGAGTGTCCCATGTCCAGGAGTGAATTATTAGATTTCAAGTGAATGTATTTTCGTAATATTAATTTTTCACAAGTAAACCAAAACTTTGCAGTGAACTATAACTTACATATTTAAGGATAATTAACTGCTGATAACTTTATTTAATTGTTTAACCTTTTTAAAAAAATAAAAATGACGTGTTCCTCACTTTTACATTATTTTAGTTTGAATGCAAAATTTTGTATTTATGCGTGTCTAAAGATTTATCCAGTGAGCAACAAAGCTGCTTTACTGACGAATCCGAAGCAGAAGATAACGATGAATCAACTTAAAAAAAATGGAATGTCGTGTTTACAAATGTGACAGAAAAAAAAGATTTTAATGTAATTAGATAACTGTCATGAGTGTCCCGTCTTAAAATTGGTAAATTAATATTTTATATTCAATATCAGAATGAAATTAATAATAGTTTTGGATTATCTTTCGAATGAGACCAGAATTGTCAATATAAATATAACCAGTTCATAGATATAAGCAAGAACGAGCAAAATGTCATGATAGTGTCCCACAAAGGAGGAGGTCCCCTAAGGCTTATATTTGGGCCATTTAGAATTTTGATTTAAATAATTAAAATGTACATTTTTATAAATAAGAATGATATTTTTGTCGATTTTAGGCGAAACGGAGGTGTTTTGGACAGATTAGCCTTTTGATACCCACATAGCACCATATTTTGCGGGAAGCTAACGGGAAACTAACCATGTTAGCTTCTATAGCTAACATGATTAGCTTCCCGTTAGCTTCCCTTGGCCTATAAATGTCCTACGCTTTTTAGTTTTCCGTGTTAGCTTGCAGAAAGTTATCTAAGAAACTTTTCTGAAAACAAGTAGAGAAAAGTTCTTTAAAAATATCTCTGGTAAGTATCTGTAAGCATTAGAAGGTAGTTTCTAGTAAGCGTCATAAGGTAAGTAATATAATATAAATGGATATTATACAAATAATCATTTACGGAATTTCCGTAATTATCTATTTAATTTGCACTTAAACTTATTTAATATTTCAGTTTATTTATAACTAAAAAAATAGTATTTATAAATTTAATAAAAAATATTTCTCTCTATAATTTATTTATTGCCGCGAACTGATTACTTATTTATTCCTCAATATTAATATTATTGAAGAATAATTTTGAAAATAAATTCGGAGGGACTGGGGATAGAACCCGGGTTCGCAACGCAGAAAGAAACAACCTAACCAACTAACCTAATCAACCATGTGTAGGGAAGAATATTTCGGGTTCTTTTAATCTTCAAGTGATCTCATTGGTTGGTGTCACTAATGGCGGGATAATTTAAAAAAGGATTCACAAAGATATTTGAATTTTCTCATTACAATAAATAATTTAATTTCTAATATTATTTATTAATTAAATCTTCAAAAAATAAGAATAAATAAATTATTAAAAATGAAAATATTAAAATAGAAAGTTAATAGATAAGCATTAAACTAAACTTTATTTTTTTCGTTACTTAATTTGACTTCAAATTCGCAATTTGAAGTTAGTTGTTTCTGTTTGCATTTTGTTCTCTAGTTTTTTTTATAATTAATTATTCTTTTTAATATTTTAATATTTAAAATTAATGGAAATTCTAATGTATAATAAAATGCTTTCAATATTGGAAAAGCAATTAAACAAAATTTTTGTCAATTAAAAATATTCCTTATGCGTTATTTCTTACTTAATTTCATAATTTTTAACCTGCAATAATTTAATTTTTACAAAAAAATAAATCCAAAATTTTCAAAATAATTAAATTTTTTGCGAAAAATTAAAATAAAATCTTTTAAAAAAGTTTATTCTAACGCAAAATTTAATTAGAATAATATTTAAAATATTTAAATTTTTATAAAGAGTTTTATCAAAATTTCTTATAATAATAAATTTAATTCTTTTGTGAAATGTTATTAATTAATTATGAAACTAATTGAATTTCTGAGAAGAATTTTATTAAAATCTTTGAAAATCCTAATTAAATTCATTTGAATTTTTTTTCAAATAATGGAGTTTCTTTAATAATTTCAATCGAAGATTTTGAAAGTAATTGAAATTTATGAACATTTTTATTTTGTTATTTGCATAATAATAGTAAATCATTCCGTGCATAACATTTGCTGATTTATTGATAACTTTTGCACAATAAAATTTGTAAATACGTCAAGAATATTAAAATTTGAAAAAAGAATAGCAATTTTTATTAATGAATTATTTAATATTACAGGGTTGCCACAAAAAATTAATTTACTTAAAAAATTATTAGATAAAAAAATATTCTATTACATTTACTTACGAATTTCTTAAATTATAAAATTATTTGCAAACATCAATAACTAAATTTTTAAATAAACATTTAATTATTATTTTCCCATCGAAATTAAAATTCTTCAAAACATTCAAGTTGAAAAATTTTTAAAATTTAACAACTTATAAGAATATTATTATAAAACATAAAGATATCAATCACTCCGAGTCTTCGACTCGGAATATAAAATATTTCGAAAAAGTTACATTATTTACAAACATTATAATAAAATTCGTTGCACGAATTCAATTATTTTCATAAATAATAAAATCTTTCACAGGATTTCAATTATTTTTAATACAATTTTAAATAAATTTCACGAAAAATGAAATTATCTTCAAAAATTTTGTTGCATAAAATTTAATTACATTTCACGAATATAATGAAATTCTTCGTTGAAATTCAAATATTTTGAAAATCTACTATTTTAATAAAAGTTCTCAAAAGAATTCAATTATTAAAAAAAATGTAATAAAATTCATTGCATATTCAATTATTTTCATAAATAATAGGTAAGATTCTTTACATTGTTTCAATTATTTAAACAAAAATTTGAAATAATTTATTGCAAGAATTCAATTACTTTGATTAAATAAATAAAATTCTTCACAGGATTTCAATTATTTTTTATACAATTTTAAGTAAATTCTTCGAAAAATGTAATTATTTTCAAAAATTTGATTAAAATTCTTCAAAATAATTCAATTATAAATTATTTTTAAAAATTCATGCCATAATGCTTTTAATTTTCAATTATATCTACATAAAATTTTAACTGATATTCATTTTTAAATCAATTTTTATTGAAAAATTCTACAAGAATTCAATTATTTAAATATAAAAATAAATAATTTATTGAATAAATGAATGTTTCTCGAAATTGAATTATCATAAAGAATTTTATCAACAAAATTGAATTTTTTCGAGGAATTTTAATAAAATTGTCAAGAATAATTAATTTTTTCGAGAAATTCAATTAAAATTGTATTAAAAAAATTGAAATCTATGATGAGTTTTATTATTCATGAAAATAATTAAATTTTTTTAAAAAATGTTATTATTTATGAAAATAACTGAATTATTGCGAAGAAATTTATAAAAAATTTGTAAATAGTTGAACTCCTGTGAAATTTTTATTATTTATAAAAATAATTTAATGTTTGCTTACAATTTTATGATTATTTTTTTATAAATATTTGAATTCTTTTGAAAAATTTTATTAAATATATTAGATATTGAAAATCATTGAATTTTATTAAAATTTTTAAAAATACTTGAAATTTAGAGAAGAATTTTATTATTTTTAAAGATAAATGAATTTTGAGGAGAATTTTTTTAAATTCTTGAATATAATTAAATTTCTGCGAAGAATTTTATTACTTTTAAAAATAATTGAATTCTGCAATCGTTTGTAACTTCTCCAAAATTTAATTTTTCTCAGTACTTTATTAAAAATCTCTGACTTTTCCCTGATTTCCCTGACCTCTGGCAATTCTGTAATAGAAATAATTTATTGTTTAAATTATATTTTTTTTAACATCGATTCTTTAAATAAAAACATTTCAAATGAATAAATAAAAGAAAAATTATATAAAAAAATGGTAAAATAAATATAATTTAAACAATAAATTATTTCTATTATTAAATAATTCATTAATAAAAATTGCTATTCTTTTTTCAAATTTTAATATTCTTGACGTATTTACAAATTTTATTGTGCAAAAGTTATCAATAAATCAGCAAATGTTATGCACGCAATGATTTACTATTATTATGCAAATAACAAAATAAAAATGTTCATCAATTTCAATTACTTTCAAAATCTTCGATTAAAATTATTAAAGAAACTCCATTATTTGAAAAAAAAATTCAAATGAATTTAATTAGGATTTTCAAAGATTTTAATAAAATTCTTCTCAGAAATTCAATTAGTTTCATAATTAATTTATAACATTTCACAAAAGAATTAAATTTATTATTATAAGAAATTTTGATAAAACTCTTTATAAAAATTTAAATATTTTAAATATTATTCTAATTAAATTTTGCGTTAGAATAAACTTTTTTAAAAGATTTTATTTTAATTTTTCGCAAAAAATTTAATTATTTTGAAAATTTTGGATTTATTTTTTTGTAAAAATTAAATTATTGCAGGTTAAAAATTATAAAATTAAGTAAGAAATAACGCAAAAGGAATATTTTTAATTGACAAAAATTTTGTTTAATTGCTTTTCCAATATTGAAAGCATTTTATTATACATTAGAATTTTCATTAATTTTAAATATTAAAATATTAAAAAGAATAATTAATTATAAAAAAAACTAGAGAAAAAAATGCAAACAGAAACAACTAACTTCAAATTGCGAATAGATGTGAAGTCAAATTAAGTAAGGAAAAAAATAAAGTTTAGTTTAATGCTTACCCGTGTGGAAAAAGCCACGTTCGAGCCCCGCAGCTCCGGGGCCCCCGTTGGGGGCCCTCGTGAAAGATCCATGAGGAGAAATCCACGAGGGCACCAGCAGGGGCCCCGTTCTTTGCCCTTACGGTTGCCCTGCTCAAAAATTTATCTAAGTTTTAAAAAAAAAAATTTTTTGTTGAAAAACTTTAGTTCAGAATGCATTAAATTACGTTTTAAAGCACCTGAAATAAACATTAAGTGACATTTTTCCAGAAATCCTATCACAAAGTTATGGAAATTTACGAGGGCACCAGCAGGGCCCCTGCTCTTAGCCATTATGAATGCCCTGCTCAACAATTTTTCTAAGTCCAAACGAAAAATTTTTTTTACAACAAAAAATTAATGTTTATAATGATTTTAAACTATGAAAAACGCGTTTTTAACACAAATGTTTTGACATTTTTTTTTGAAATTATAAAAATATTAATTTATGAATATTTATGGTCTATTATTATATTATTGATATTGTTATTATTATTATTAAACTATTTAATTATTTGTCATGGTGTATTAGTGTTAATAAATAATTAATTGAATCATCAAAAGCAAGTCAGCAAGTCACCTACATTAAAGCAATAATTAATTAATTAATTAATCGATATAAATGACTATTTTGAAACTTGGCGCCTTCGATGTAATTTTGAAAAGTGCGAGACCATTCTGTTCAGGTCAAGGATAGCGGATACCAAATTGAAATGTACACGGAGAAAAATTATTTTTAATGATTACAATAGTCTACATTACAGCGCGGATATGTGACCACTTTTTGGAATGATTACGAAGACTATGTAATGTGTTAAGAATTTAGTAGGAACGATTACTATAGCTGTTGTAAGGGATACCTTCACGTTTGTACTCCTTACAACAGCTATAGTAATCATAACAAAAAGTGGTCACATATCCGAGCAGTAATATAGACTATTGTAATCAGTACGAATAAATTTTTCTCCGTGTAATTATAAAATATGGAGAGAATTCGCAATAAATGATAATCAAACTGTACCAAATAGCCTTAACCATAAGCGGGTGGTAAAATATTTAGGAATTTTTATTGATGATCAATTTCAATTTACTGACCATGTTAAAACCTCAATTAATAAAGCTAAAAAAGCTTTTTTTCTCTAAAAAGATTATTCTTTTCTCGCCAAATTGATCCGCGGGTAAAACTGCTTTGCTATATTTTACTAATTCGCCCGATTTTGGTTTACGGTTGTCTTATCTGGTTTGGGATTTCCCCAAATGCAATGGAAATGATCAGAGTTTTTGAACGGTCCTGTTTGCGGGCTTGCCTTGGCATGTATCGCGACCTCGCGACTGATTTTAAGAGATTTTACTCTAATAAAAAAATTTATAATAAAGCAAATATTCCTAGGACGTTTTTATTCTTAAACTAATTAGAAATCATATTGCAAAATCATTAAAAAATCCAACTAATCCACTTATTTATAATGCATTCAACATAGAAAATGACTATATACACAAAGCCCTCTTGCGGGGTCGCGTGTCTGCCGAGGCGTTTCCGTATCTAGACAGGAACGGCTTTATTCAGGACGACGGAAATGTGCCTATTGTTTACCACATCTCTAGATACTCTTCTGGTGGTGTGATTCAATATAATAAATTGCATTTAATTGCGGACAATTCTATAAAACTAGTCCTCTCGAGAGCGTTACCGGATCGTGATATTGTCGACCGATCTGCCAAAAATAGCACACGATACGTGTGGTTGCAAGAACATGTGGACATGTGGACGAGGTGAATGCCTGTTGTTACCCTTTTCCTCTACCTTGTTTTTTTTTCTTTCTCCTTTCGAAAGAACCACACACAAAAGAAAAGTGTTGGTGACATTGCCTTTTTTGTGGACCATTGTGTTCAATTTTTTGGTGACTGCCCCAAAATATATATGTAGTAATGGTATGATTGTATGCTGGTGCGTTATGTTTTTTGTCAAAATAATTTGTGTTATTCATGGTTGTGTCCTCGAGTGCAGTTTTTGTTGCTGCCGTTTGGACAAATGTTATATTACTCTTATTTTGTTCAGAGTTATTACTTATCGCTGCATACTCAAATGTATATATTATTGTTGAATAAAAAAGTAAAAAAAAAAAAAAACATAGTGGTAAGAGTGTTGTCTGGTAGTCAGTAGGTCGTAGGCTCAATTCCCGCGTGCGTCAGAAATTTTTTTTTTTTTTTTTGGTCACGATTTAATTAAAAAAGTAAAAATTGTTAAATAAGAATGTTATTTGTCAATAATTAGACTAATTTGTTATTAATAAATAATTAATTTATTAATTTAATTGAAAATAAAGTTGAGGGCATTTTAGGAAATCCACAAGGGCACCGCGTGGAAAATCCATATGGAATCCATGAGGATTTTCCTCGAGGGCACCCATGAGGGAAAGCATGTCACGCCTTCGAGGGCTCCGCGTGGATTGCCCCTGCGGGTTCCACATGGCAAGAGGGCAATCCACGAGGGCCCCGCCGGGGGCCCTCACCATTTTTCTGCACGGGTAAGTTTAAGTGCAAATTAAATAGATAATTACGGAAATTCCGTAAATGATTATTTGTATAATATCCATTTATATTATATTACTTACCTTATGACGCTTACTAGAAACTACCTTCTAATGCTTACAGATACTTACCAGAGATATTTTTAAAGAACTTTTCTCTACTTGTTTTCAGAAAAGTTTCTTAGATAACTTTCTGCAAGCTAACACGGAAAACTAAAAAGCGTAGGACATTTATAGGCCAAGGAAAGCTAACGGGAAGCTAACCATGTTAGCTATAGAAGCTAACATGGTTAGTTTCCCGTTAGCTTCCCGCAAAATATGGTGCTATGTGGGTACTAAGTGTATTTTTTTCAAAAAAACTGTGTGTAAAAGGCACACAAAAGTTTCTAAATTATAATGCAATTGACT
The DNA here is from genome assembly GCA_032872505.1 of Leptopilina syphax. Classification (NCBI taxonomy): domain Eukaryota; kingdom Metazoa; phylum Arthropoda; class Insecta; order Hymenoptera; family Figitidae; genus Leptopilina; species Leptopilina syphax. The sequence goes on along the minus strand of CM065472.1, from coordinate 22,816,029 downwards.
TAAAACTTTGTATTCGGGAGTTTTGGATTCGCTGATTTCGAATTTGAAGTCGGATGTTAAAAATTCAAAATGGCGGATCCAATATGTCGAAAGAATTTTGTAGAACTCATGGAATTTAATTGAAACTCGTTACTCGGGGGTTTTCGGGGTTTCGGATTACGAATCTGAAGTCGGACTTCGAAAATTCAAAATGTCGGATCCAATATGGCGGACGAGTTTTGTAAAAACTCATAGAATTCAGTTGAAACTCGTTAGTCGGATTCCGACATTTTGAAATTCAACTTCATATTCGTAATTAGCGATCCCGAAAACCCCCGAGTAACGAGTTTCAACTGAATTCCATGAGTTTTACAAAATTCGTTCGCCATATTGGATTCGCCATTTTGAATTTTTGAAATCCAACTTCAGTTTCGTAATTATCTACCCTTAACACCGACGAGTAACAAGTTTTATGTTAATTGCATTACAATTTAAAATTTTTTTTGTTTATGTATGAATGTTCCTAAAGTTCAGTTTAGATTCTTGCTTTGCATAAAAATAAAAATGCACACAAACATTTATAAAAAATTTTTACCACGTAAAATTTGTTGAAGAATCAATGTAACAATTTAATTGAAATGGGGTGAGTATTTTTTCCCAACATTTGTTGGGAATGTAATGAGTGTTGTATAATGTCATGAGTGTCCAAACCTTTAGCCCAAGTTTTACCTTCGAACAATATTCTGACATGGTAAATAAATAGGCATAAAACTATTTTTCTCAACTTTACCAATGCACAGGCCTCGGATATCTTGGAAAAATGTGACTTTTTTCGACTTTTTTTAAAAAATGCGACTTTTTTCGACTTTTTCTAAAAAATGCGACTTTTTCGACTTTTTCTAAAAAATGCGACTTTTTCAACTTTTTCTAAAAATATGCAACTTTTTCAATTTTTTTTCTTATCTTAAAAAAAATATTTGTGTCAGAATTTCTCAAACGGATCACCTAAAACCAAAAAATTTTTAACTGTCGATCGAAGAAAAGTCATTCAACATTCATATAATAAATAATTTGATTATTATAATGACTATTTCGCGTCGGGACAATATATACATAATACTTTGCAAGAGACTTTCATAGCCTCCCTTGGTCGAGCGCGTCTAGGCGCAGCTCCCAAGGTTGATGGCTCCATACAATAGACAACACTATATACGACTAAGGGTTCAAATCGTGGCGTCGCATTTCCGTAATAATGATAATAAAATGCTAATAAAACTTTTTTTTTAGTTAATTTACTTTTATTATAACATATCAGAAAACAATATAAACAGTTTTGATTTTTTATGTAAATATTCAAATGGTAGAATTTCCTAATTAATAGTAGGGAATATTTCCGAAATACATGGTATACTATAAATTTACAGCATGTAAAATTACATTATTATTTTGATGGATAATTGTTTCTTGTACTTTTGCTGTAAAATCACAACAGAATTTTCTAACAGTGTAATCACAGTAACTGTTTTATCAAAATTATAACAACCGCGCTTAGTCTCCCCTAATTTAAAGAAAAATTTTTATCAAACGTGACCTTATAGTGAAATTTATGGTTTGTTTGAGTTTCATATTTGTAAGAGTAAGGAAACAATACTTGTCTCTAACAAATAAAATTTAGAATCATTTTGTACGATTTATCAAAATTATCTAAATCAGTCATTTTATTTAAACTATTTTCTCCTTCTTTTTTTATGAAAAACATTTCTGATAATAATCGTTTGTTAAGATTTGGCTCAATATCTAAAATATCAAAATCATCCCATTTTACAAAATGTGGAGAAGAATCATTATTATAATTAGTCAAATGGTTAGTAATAGCATTATGATATTTTTCATTTAAATTAGAATTACTCATATGTTCCTTTTTACGAATATGTAACGGTCTTTTAGTCTGTCCTATATATGATTTTCCACAGTTACATTGAAATCTATAAACACAATTACATTGATTGTGTCTCTCGAGTCTATCCTTACCAAGTTTAATGAATTTATTAAATTTTAAATCGACACTAAAAATAGTTTGAATATTAAAGGTTCTAAGTAGTCTTTTGATATTTTCCGATATTGGTCCATAATAAGGAAAAACTATTTTCTTAACTAATGTATTACTACTATACTATACTATGTATTTCTACTACTTTATTAGAAAATTTTGTATTGTTAATTTTAATAATTCTTTTATTTATATGTTTGTTAACAAAATGGTCAGGATAATTATTAAGTTTTAAATCTAGTTTGATTAAATTTATGTTGTTATTATAAAATTTTTCATCGGAAAGTATCAAAACAGTGTCAACAAGATTCTTAACAATTGCAATTTTTTGTTGCATTGGATGATTTGAGTGATAGTTTAATAGTCTTCCTGAATGGGTATCTTTTCTGTACCAATCAGTAATAATATTATCGTTTTCAGATCTTATAATCTTTAAATTTAGAAAATTAATTTCATTCTTGCATTCCACTTCATGAGTGAACTGTAGTTTATTGTGAAAGGAATTGAAGGTATCAACAACTTCAGATACTTTATTAATTGGAGCACATAAAAAAGTGTCATCTACATATCTTTTATATGAAATAATTGGGAAATCTAAATTACTAATGATAGTTTTTTCCAAGTCTTGCATAACTATGTCAGCAAGAATTGGAGAAATTAAAGCACCCATCGGCGTGCCAAATTTTTGTCTATAATATTTATTATTGAATTAAAAAAACATATTGTTCATAATAAATACAATACAATTCTTGAATTCATCTTTAGGAATCTTAGTACATTTTTCAATATATGACCATCTGTCATCAATACCCTTCACAACAAGTTCAATAGGTACATTAGTGAATACGGACGAAACATCAAGAGACAACATAACATAATCATGTGGGATTTTTAAATTAATAATAGATTCCTTGAAATGAAACGAATTTTTTACGTAAGAAAAAGGTTTAGGTAATGACTTGTTCAAAATATTTGTAAAAAATTTAGACATAAAATATACACTGGAGACTCCATAGAGAGTGCAGTCCGAGTCTTATTGTTAGCCAAAAAAATAGGAAATTTGTAATTTTGTATTTTTTCTGTCTAAGTTCATCAATTATTAAAAATTTTTCAGAAAATCTTCGGATTTCTTTGCTCCTATCTCAAACCTTTTATAAAGACTTTTTCTACTTTCTATGAAACTAGAAAAAACTTTGATGATAGCAAAAAAAATTTCCTGTTTGTAAAAATTTAGAATTTTTTTTTTAATTCTTTTTTCTTTTATCTTTTTTGTAGACTGTTTAAGAGTTAATATTTTTATCTTCATTATTGTTTTGCAACTTTTGATTAAGATTAAATTATGAATTCTTATTATATGAATAATGTATATTATGTATTTTATTGTACTTTAAAAATTGTTCTTATGGTTTTCCTAGAACAAAATAAAGGAAATTCTAAATTCATCAATTTTCAAAATTTTTTCAGAAAATTTTCGGATTTCTTTGCTTCTTTTTCAACCCTTTTGAAAATTCTTCTCTTCTCTCTTCTTAAAGACTGGAAATATTTTTCTCTTTCAACACAGTTTTTTCAAGTTTCGTAACAAGAAGAAGAAGACTTTACAAAAGGTTTAAGGAAAAAGCAAAGAAATCCGAAGATTTACTAAAAAAATATTTAAATTCGTTGAACTTAGCCAAAAAAAATAGGAAAATTCCAAATTTTTAAAAACAGGAAAAATTCTTCTCCATTATTAAAAATTTTTCTAGTTTCGTATCAAGTATAAAAAGATTTTTCAAATTGTTTGAGGAAGCAGCAAAGAAATCCAAAAATTTTCTAAAAAAATTTTGAAAATTGATGAACTTAGCCAAAAAAATAAAAATTCTAAATTTTTACAAACAGGAAATTTTTTTCACTATTAACAAAGTTTTTTCTAGTTTCGCAGAAAGTGAGGAAAAAAAATTTGGAATTTTGTATTTTTTTGTCTAAGTTTATCAATTATTAAAATTTTTTCAGAAAACCGACGGATTTCTTTGCTCCTTTCTCAAACTTTATCTAAAGACTTTTTCTACTTGCTACAAAACTAGAAAAAACTTTGTTAATAGTGAAAAAAATTTCCTGTTTGTAAAAATTTAGAATTTTTATTTTTTTGGCTAAGTTCATCAATTTTCAAAATTTTTTTAGAAAATTTTCGGATTTCTTTGCTGCTTCCTCAAACCATTTGAAAAATCTTTTTATACTTGATACGAAACTAGAAAAATTTTTAATAATGGAGAAGAATTTTTCCTGTTTTTAAAAATTTGGAATTTTCCTATTTTTTTTGGCTAAGTTCAACGAATTTAAATATTTTTTTAGTAAATCTTCGGATTTCTTTGCTTTTTCCTCAAACCTTTTGTAAAAACTTTTCGGTACATGCTACAAAACAAGAAAAAACTTTGTTGATAGTAAAAAAATTCCTGTTTGTAAAGATTTGGAATTTTTATATTTTTTTTTGGCTAAGTTCATCAATTTTCACAATTTTTTCAGAAAATCTTCGGATTTCTTTGCTTTTTCCTTAAACCTTTTGTAAAGTCTTCTTCTTCTTGTTACGAAACTTGAAAAAACTGTGTTGAAAGAGAAAAATATTTTCAGTCTTTAAGAAGAGAGAAGAGAAGAATTTTCAAAAGGTTTGAGGAAGAAGCAAAGAAATCCGAAAATTTTCTGAAAAAATTTTGAAAATTGATGAATTTAGAATTTCCTTTATTTTGTTCTAGGAAAACCATGAGAACAATTTTTAAAGTACAATAAAATACATAATATACATTATTCATATAATAAGAATTCATAATTTAATCTTAATCAAAAGTTGCATAACAATGATGAAGATAAAAATATTAACTCCTAAAGAGTCTACAAAAAAGATAAAAGAAAAAAAATTTTAAAAAAATTCTAAATTTTTACAAACAGGAAATTTTTTTGCTCTCATCAAAGTTTTTTCTAGTTTCATAGAAAGTAGAAAAAGTCTTTATAAAAGGTTTGAGATAGGAGCAAAGAAATCCGAAGATTTTCTAAAAAAATTTTAATAATTGATGAACTTAGACAGAAAAATACAAAATTACAAATTTCCTATTTTTTTTGGCTAAGTTCAACGAATTCAAATATTTTTGTAGTAAATCTTCGGATTTCTTTGCTTTTTCCTCAAACCTTTTGTAAAGACTTTTCGGTACATGCTACAAAAGTAGAAAAAACTTTGTTGATAGTGAAAAAATATCCTGTTTGTAAAGATTTGGAATTTTTATATTTTTTTTGGCTAAGTTCATCAATTTTTAAAATTTTTTATTGAAAATCTTCGGATATCTTTGCTTCTTTCTTAAACCTTTTATAAAGACTTTTTCTACTTTCTATGAAACTAGAAAAAACTTTGTTGATAGCAAGAAAAATTGCCTGTTTGTTTTTTCTAGTGTAACGGGTATTTTATACTTTAAAATTTAATCAACTAGAAAAATTCCAAATATATGCATCGTTACCCGAAACGCTAAAATTTCAACTTCAATATTTCAATAAACTTCAAAACAACTAATCTCATTAGAGGGGGATTAACTGAGAATAAATCGCGATGCAACGATCTCCAGTGGAATCAAAAATAAAATCAAACCTTTGCTGAAAACTCCAACGAAATAACGCCTCTCCAAATCCAACGGACAAATTCCACAATTGATTTAAAATAAATAACCAAAGAAAAACCTTTTAAAAATGTTTATTAAAAATAACGAAAAACTTAATAAATTACTAGAATAAAATAATCTTTAAATTATAACAAAAAGCAAACTTAGTAATAAAATTAAATAAATTAATTTCAAACAATAACGCCGGAACCGTTTCAAAACCAAACTGAGGTGATCGGATATTCGTTAACGACTGCTTCATGAATCCTTGCAACTGAAGTAAATCACTGCCGAATTTTCGTGAAAACTCTTCCTTTATCGAACCAGACGAATTTTCCATAAGACCATCCTTTTTCAATTTTCGAACCTAAATTAAATAGAGGGAAAGGGTCGCTAAAATCACGTGACAATTAAACGTCACTACAATCATGCGCATTAACATTACGCTGGCGGTCGAGAAACAGAAACAAGTCGCTGAATGATCGCACTATAGCAAAATTAGAAAAACGGCGACAGAGCTAAAGGAAAAAACGAAGACAGAACTCGCTCACTATAGCACTTTGCAAACGAAAGAAGAATTAAAATATAAGTAACGATTTACTTCGTTACAAACCCCCTCCCTAGGCCAATATTAATCTAATTAATATTGCCGATAATAGGTCTCAGGTCAAACAAAAAGAAAAAGAAAATCAAATCAAATTTAAACAAAAATTTATTCAATTCTTACATTTTTCTATCACGCCAAAACTGCATCTTAATTTCCCTAGCCACTTCAGGCGGAAGATCAGAAATACATTTTTTCAATCTTGTAATCTGTTCAATTAATGAACCAACCTCCAATGTTTCATTACCGGTGTCAGGCAATGGGCCAGGGCTGCTTGAGAATGAAAGAGTCGACGATAGCGTACCTGCAGCAACAGATTGATGTGCGCTGTCAAGACGACGAGCACGCTGCTCACGAAAACGAGCATAACCAACCTCGCCAAAACGGTGAATCATATCTCCCCTATAGACCCTCGAACAACGAGGGCAGTTGAGCAGGGTGGTTCCTAAACGTCCACAGTTGTTACAAAACATACACAGTGGACGACGACAATCCTTCAACCTATGCCCTCGCTGCCAACAATTAAAACAAGCTCCTGGAGGAGGATCCAAAGATGGATCCGTAGGAATAGGTTCCAAACCACCGAACATACGGCCAGTTAAACGCACCGGTAACGGTGATACTGCCATGTTTGGTAACAAAGGAGAAGGTCGTGTTGTTACAGGTAATGAATTCGAGGAGGGAAAAAGGTCGCCATGGTCCAAAGAAAAATCTTGGGAGAGAGATAAGTGGTCACCAGACAAGGATGGACGTCGCTGACCAAGGTCGGAGAATCACCGATAGAGATCGGGGGGTCGCTGATAGGGATTGGGGAGTCGCTGACCAAAGGGGAGGCTGAAGGTTGAGAAAGAACAGAACCAGTCTGTAGACTCAACAATACCGACTCCGGAGGAGGCGCATTGCGGGGCAATGATGAATTAACCACTGGGGTAAGATCGTTACTAGTCTGAGAACTAACATAGTCCCAATCTCGTATCCGACGACGATTCTCCCTAAAAATAGGCCTGGGGGGCGGCATAACCGGACTATTAAAACCAACTGGTTCCCCAAGCGTATCTTCCAACTCACGTACTGCCAACCAACTTTCAAATTCCTCCTGACTTTCAGATGGAATGAAAGGCTGTTCTTCACCCAATGGTTCAGGTCTGACCGACAAAGATTCAACAAACCCTGATGTTGACGCCATAGCTGAATCATTACTTCCATGTTGCTCACTCTGGTTAGAACGCTCTCCCGTTCGCATAACTCTATCGAACAACGCATCAAACTCCGCATTATCAATAGGCTCGATGACTCTGAACGGATTGTCAGCCAACTCCCTCATAGCGTTCACCTGTTCCCTCACAAGTCTGCCTCTACCACGTCCTATACCACTGCGTCTCATCGTACGACTGGAATCCTTTAGCACCACCACACTACGGATACGAGGCTTGGACTCTGATTCCGCAGTCTTAGGCACCTTGGGCATTGAGAACTTAAAATAACTAAAATAAACAACAAAAACAAATAAAAAAAAAACTTAATGTTTTTGACCACGAGGGGGTACAAATCTTTTAAGGTCGGATACATGCACCTTATTAATACGGCGATTATTGTCCGTTATCAATTCAAAAACATTATCAGAAACACGACGCGAAATTTTAAATGGTCCCTCATATTTAGGGGCCAATTTTGCTGAAAATTTACGACCCGCGTTAGAAAGTTTATGAGCACGCCACCACACTAAATCACCCACATTAAAAGAAGCAACTCTTTTATTACGATTGTAATAAAGGCTCTGTTTTTCTCTTTGCTGGTCTATAAAACGCGAAACTAGGTCTCTCAACGCATCAAGTCTCTTCATTCTTTCTATCCAAACTTCCGGCATAATTCGCATGACCTCTTGATTACCTTCCAACTCTCTTCGCAAGCTTTTAACAGGTAATGGTTGTCGTCCGAAATTTAAAAATGCCGGTGACACCTTAGTCGTCGCTTGGACTGCAGTGTTAACCGCATTACGGAACTCATGTACGTGCTTGTCCCAGTCTCTATGATCTTGTCCCACAAAGGTCGCTATCATGGTCTTCAATGTCCTATTACTACGCTCAACAGGGTTAGCTTGGGGGTGATAGGGGGGGTGGTCAAGTGTTGTACTCCATATTCTTCTAAAGTAGTTTTTAAAACACGATTATCAAATTCTTTACCATTGTCAGTCAATAAATAACGAGGCGTACCCCAACGAAAAATAATCAATTCTTCGAATGCTTTTGCAATCGATTTTCCGTCAGCCGCCCTTAAAGGTTTGACTTCAATCCATCTAGTAAAAAGGTCTTGAAAAACCACTAAATGTTTACAACGCGATTTACTGGGTGGAAACTCCATACAATCCACCGCAATCACCGTCCAAGGATTTTCCACAATCCGTTGGCCCATTAAACCCACTGGCCCTTCCTGAGACATTTTAAAACGTTGACAGTCGACACACGCCTTAACAAACTGTTGTATATCATACCACATACCGGGCCAATAATATTCCAACGCGATGCGGTGATAAGTCTTGTCTACGCCCAAATGGCCCATAGACAAACCCGCATGCGCTTCACGAATTACCCGGTCTCTATGTTCAAGCGGAACCACCAATTTCCAACTTTCATTTATATCACTAAACACCCCAAGCAAAGGATCTTCTTTCTGTCTATAAATACGCCCATCTATTACTTGCCAACTTACGAAACGGTGAGGAAATTTTTCAATTAAAGCACGTCTCTTAATATACCAAGGGTCGCTAATCGATTCGAATGAGGAAATTTCCCCCTCTTTCTCAAACATTCGTGACAAAGCGTCTGGTACTAAATGATTAACACCACGACGATGAATAATTTCAAAATTCCATTGCTGTAATTCCAACGCCCATCTGGCCAAACGCCCAGAAGGTTCTTTAAGGTTTCTGAGCCACTTTAAAGCACTGTGATCAGTAATAACCTTAAATTGATAACCCTCCACATAAGGACGAAATTTCTTTATGGACCAAATTAACGCTAAACATTCCCACCATACCAAGGAACCTTCTCAATTGCTTGATATTCAAAGGAGCGGGGTAATTAAGTACTGGGGCAATTTTGTCTGGATCCGGTCGCAAACCTTGGCTATCCAACAAATAGCCTAAATAAGTAACTCGAGAACATCCAAACTCACACTTATCAGGGTTCACTACCAATCCCGCCAAAGCTAACCTTAAAAGAACAGTTCGTAACCATTGTAAGTGTTCTTGATAATCATCCGTGACAATAATTATATCGTCAAGATAACCAAAAACTACAGGCTCAAACTCCGGTCCAAAAAGCGCATCGATCAAACGCTGAAAAGTCATCGGGGCATTTGTGAGACCAAATGGCATTCGTTTAAATTGAAAAAGTCCAAGACCTGGGACAGAAAATGCTGTATAATGCTTACTCGACTCCGCCATAGGTACCTGGTGATAGGCCATTTTAAGGTCTATTTTCGAAATATAACGAGCCTTTCTCAATTTATCTAAGATGCCATCTATACTCGGTATTGGATAAGCATCTTTTACGGTCACAAAATTAAGGTCCCTAAAATCAAAACAAAGTCTCAAAGAACCATCCCCTTTCTTAACAATAACTGGAGCTGTACTCCACTCGCTAGACGCTCTTTCAATAATACCCTGCTCTAACAACTTTTTAATTTCTTGAATAAGCCAATGTAACATCATTGGTGACATTCGCATAAATCTGTGTTTAATGGGGGTGGGGTCGGTCAAAATAATATTATGTTCGGTCAAATTAGTGACTCCATGTTCTTGACCTTGGGGAAGAATTAATTCATTCACCAAATTTTGTACTTCACGTCGCTGACCATTGGTCAATTCACAAATGCCTGCGCATTCTGCGAAAACTTGACCCTCATGACAAAGGCCAGGGCCATTAGCAAATTCATGCCATTCATGGCCATTAACGCGCCACAAACCCTTCCCAAGCTGGACATCCATGTCCATGTCACGACAACAATCCATCCCCAAAATTAAATCTTGACTAAGGGAATTTATAGCTCTCAACTCAAACGATTGAGATACCCCATCAATAGTAAACCACAATCTTAACTTTCCCAACGACCGAGTTTCACCCCCTATAGCACTAGAAATTATTGAATCAACCGCCTCCAATCGTTCCCTAAAATGTTTTGCTAAACGAGGTCCTACTGAAGAAATGGTCGCTCCTGGGTCGAAAAGAGCTAAATACGGTCGGTCAGCAATAAATAATTTAAGAAAATATCGATTTTCCTCAGAAGCACCATCAATATTTTCATCTGGAAAAATTTCATCACATGCATTAAATGCATCTTCCCTATCCCTAGTTTCAACAACCACATGCCGAGAAAAAGAGGGAATTGCATTGGTCTCAGCAAAACTCTGTGGCGGACTCGAAATACCTAATTCAATATCCACTGGATTCGTCGATTCATTAACCAAGGCAAAATTCCTAACACTCGTACCAATGATACAAGTCTCTCGGCTCAACACTCTCTCTCCTCTCCTCGTTTGCTCGACCGGCAGGGAACACGACGAGTCGATTGCCCCTCCCGTCCCAGTCACCCAACTCTCACACACCTCTCTCTCCCCACTCTCGACAGTCACAGGTAACTCACGTACCTCTCTTCCCCTACTCTCAACGATCGCTTGTGCCTCACGCACTTCTCTCACACTACTCTCCGTAGTATCCTGCACCACACACACCTCTCTCACACTACTCTCCGTAGTATCTTGCACCTCACGTAACTCGGTCTCCCTATTCTCCGCGGTCGCTGGTGTGCCATATACCTCTCTCTCCCTACTTCTCCCGTTCAACGGCACCGTCTCGCTACTAACTAAGATCGTGGGCAACCCACATAACTCTTTCTCCGACACCACGCAATTTTCAACACTCTCCTCTACATTTGTCCCACCCGGTCGCTGTACCACATTCAAAGGGCTCTCGTCACTACAAGCATAAACCATACGTTGAACTTGTAAGAAACTATTACTACTGGGTTCAACTACGCTGGGTAAAATTTCTACTGCTGGGGGGGAAAACGATTCTTCTCCCCCCCCCTGCGCGTTTCCCAACAATGCTCTCACCGGTGCACAATTATCGCATTGTGCAAGCTAACACATTTGTGACAGTTTTATTAGGACAATTAGCAATAAAGTGACCAGTACCATTACAACCATAACATAAATTCGAAGGACACTCTCTTGCCCTATGTCCTACAAGATGACAAACATTGCAAGTGCCCACGAAAGGTCGCTGAAATGAGGGCTGATTCGCAAAGGGGGCACGAACGACAGAATTCTACCTCTGTGGTGGGAAGAAAGGTGTCCGAAAAGGAAACATAGGTGCCTGCGCGGGGGGTCTCGGAGTAACAGGAACCGGAACCTGAACAGAGCGCTGCTGCACCTCCGATTGCTGTGGAAGAGACGGCCCCGCTGGCGCCGAGACAGCACTCAATTCTTGCTTTTTCTCACTATGCTTAGTAAAAGACCTTTTATTTTTGCCTTTATTACTCGATTTCATACTTTTTCCCCTCATCGTCTCCTCCTCAGTGTCGGACGCAGAACTCTCCAATTAAGCATCTAATTTAGAAATTTTATTCAACGTTCTAGGAGCTGCCAAAGGAAATAACATTTTCTCCTTTGGCGGGGGCGGGGTATAACGCCTGTCAATTTCCTTAATTTTTTCATATCTTCTCAAAATCTTTTCTAACTCAGCCACACTATCGACTTTAAAAGACGAAACATATTTTCTATTCTCAGGAATTAAACCCCTATAAACTACACGCAACATTTCATAATCAGTCATACGATTCCGAAAATGTTGTGCTATGGAACGCAAACTCAATAAATATTCTGAAATCTTTTCCCCCTTTGCTTGAGTACGAGCCTTTAACTCGTCATAAACATCCTCATCATCCACGGTCTCTAAAAATTCACGTCTAAAATATTTTTGAAATTGGTCCCAAGTATGAATTTCCGACTTAACCAAACGAAACCAATGACTAGCCGAACCTCGCAATGCACTGGGTAAAACTTGTAAAATATCGTGGTCGCTAATATTACTAGAATCTTTACAATCAATAATACGGTTTAAAAATTCTTTCTCCGACGCGGAAAAACGAATATCCCAGTCCTTTAATAGTTTGACTAACTTACAACCCAAACTTGAATCCAAACCTTGAAAAATTCTACCCTGAGACAAATTCGACTCAAAATCTGACTCTTCACCAGACAATGACTGTCCAGTACTAAAGGTCATTTGATCTTCTGCATTAATACGTGAATCCAATTTCGATGACGGTTTTTGATAAGGCCCTGAATAGGAATGGTGGAACAGTTTACGCGCAAATTTACTCTCAAATTGGCTACGTAATTGCTGGCCCTGATTTCTCTCATATTCACCACTAACAAACTCCGAAGGCTGCGTAGCATTCGAAGACAACTCTGTAGGAGAACGAACAAAAACCACTCGGCGCTGGCCGGGCCCCAAACTGGCATCCGTCCGGACGACAGTAGGAACGCTCGGAACTTTGCGTATTGCTCCTTTAGACACCGATGCACCACTTTCAACAGTCGGATTAAAATGGTCACTCATGGCCAAGTTTTGGCCCGGAAGCAAAAATGGAGGCAAACTAACACTACCAGTCTCCGGTCTATAAGAAATATTTTCGGCATTACTACTGACCGTGGGTAATGGAGTGAAAGACATCCGGGCTGCGCCCGGGCTAAGTCCCCAAGAACTAGGCACACAAACTGGGGCCGGAATACCCATACCAGAAGTAGACCAAGAGGTACTCGTAGAACAAAAAGTCGCTAAACCACCAGCCAAAGTAGTTACTGGTACAGATACGGTCACTAAAGTAGGGGCAGAAGTAACCTGCCCTACTGGAAGCGAATTAGAAATATTTGTCCCAGTTGTTTCATTACCCAATAAATCAGTATTAGGAATCTCAATCACAGTCACATCGGTCTCTGAATTAGCCCTCTCAACAACATGATCACCGTCTAAAATCCCACCCTCGGCCACAGCATGATCGGGGTCAGAAAACGCTTCAATTAAAAATATGTGTTTCGAATCACCCGCATCATATACATTATTCCAAGGAATTGAAAACATTTCACCAAACAAAATACGTCCCCGCAACCGCAATAAACGTTCTTTAATCACCGCAAATGAACCCTTAGTGCTCACATTATGCTGTTCTAATTCTAAAATTTTTTCCTCCGCGGTCAACGATTCTATTTGTCGCCAAATGGGCTGAAACGATTCGTGGTTGAGGAGGTCTAACATTCTTCTCCGATACGGTTCCATTGTTACGTAAGAAATGTCTCTTATTTCTTTTCGAAGATCTAATAATTCCCTAAACATTGACTAAATCACAAAAATACAATTTTCGACTTTACGAAACAAAGTTTAGAGAATAAAACATTCAACTGATAAATTTTCGACACTTCAATGACACACTAGTTTGTAATTGTTTACGAAAGCGCGCGAACTCAACGCACGTGCTCGACGCTACCGGCTTTTTCCCCTTACTTCGAGTAACGTAAACTCTCTACCCACCAAAAATTCACGCGTCCCCGCGTCCTTAAAAACCGTTGAACGGCAACTAAAATTGCAAAAGTCGCTCGATTTATAAACGCACTTAATTAAACAAGGCCCTTATTGGTCTCAACGGTCAACTTAAGGTCTCAAATAAAATTAACACTAGCGGTCTCTTATTTCACCTTTTTACAGGTGGGTCTCAAAATACAAGTCTCACAATAAATAAAATAATACAAATTAAAAGTAATTCCTCATGGTCAAAAAGAATAAAAACAAAGAAAACTGGAGATCTCAGCTTGGCCCCACGTTGGGCGCCAATTTGTAACGGGTATTTTATACTTTAAAATTTAATCAACTAGAAAAATTCCAAATATATGCATCGTTACCCGAAACGCTAAAATTTCAACTTCAATATTTCAATAAACTCCAAAACAACTAATCTCATTAGAGGGGGATTAACTGAGAATAAATCGCGATGCAACGATCTCCAGTGGACTCAAAAATAAAATCAAACCTTTGATGAAAACTCCAACGAAATAACGCCTCTCCAAATCCAACGGACAAATTCCACAATTGATTTAAAATAAATAACCAAAGAAAAACCTTTTAAAAATGTTTATTAAAAATAACGAAAAACTTAATAAATTACTAGAATAAAATAATCTTTAAATTATAACAAAAAGAAAACTTAGTAATAAAATTAAATAAATTAATTTCAAACAATAACGCCGGAACCGTTTCAAAACCAAACTGAGGTGATCGGATATTCGTTAACGACTGCTTCATGAATCCTTGCAACTGAAGTAAATCACTGCCGAATTTTCGTGAAAACTCTTCCTTTATCGAACCAGACGAATTTTCCATAAGACCATCCTTTTTCAATTTTTGAACCTAAATTAAATAGAGGGAAAGGGTCGCTAAAATCACGTGACAATTAAACGTCACTACAATCATGCGCATTAACATTACGCTGGCGGTCGAGAAACAGAAACAAGTCGCTGAATGATCGCACTATAGCAAAATTAGAAAAACGGCGACAGAGCTAAAGGAAAAAACGAAGACAGAACTCGCTCACTATAGCACTTTGCAAACGGAAGAAGAATTAAAATATAAGTAACGATTTACTTCGTTACACTAGTTTCGTAGCAAGTAGAAAAAGTATAATTCCTCGAAAAAAGTTATTATTCTTAAAAATTTTATTAAAATTAAAAAAATTAATAATTAATTGATTAATTATTTTATTAAAAACTTTGTTGATAGCAAGAAAAATTGGCTGTTTGTTTTTTCTAGTTTCGTAGCAAGTAGAAAAAGTATAATTCCTCGAAAAAAGTTATTATTCTTAAAAATTTTATTAAAATTTATCAGATATTTAATTATTTTAATAACCTTTACTACAATTTATTTACTAGAATTTAAGTATTATTTTCAATAAATTTTTAATTAAATTTCTTTAAAAAATAAAATTATTGTCAAAATTTTAATACAATTCTTTGCTTAAGAATTTAATTTTTTCAAAATAATTTTAATAAAATTCTTCACAGAAATTCAATTATGTTTAAAAATCTTTAAAAAATTTTGTAAAAATTTCGATTAACATTATAAATAATAAAATTTTTCTCAAAAATTCAATTATTTTCAAAGCTTTTTATAAAATGCTTGGCAAAATTTCAATTATTTTCAATACAATATTCATCAAATTTCTCGAAAAATGCAATTATTCTTAAAAAAGTTGTATTAAAATTTGTGAAGAGAATTCAATTATTTAAAAATTTGTTGATAAAATTTTTTTAGAAAAAAAAATTTTAAGAAACATTCAATTGTTTAATAAAATATTTATTTTTATAGTTAAATAATTGAATTGTCTTAGAAATTTCTAATAAATATGAATTAAAAAGTGAATTTCAAAATATAATCTTTGAAAATTTAAACTTTTCATATTTTTAATTAAGAATTCTATAGAACTAATTTTTCTTAATTTGTTTAATAGAATTTTTTTGAATTATTTATCGTTTTTAGTTTCTAATATATTTAATTGAAGAATTTCCGAATAATCGAAATTTCTTGAAATTGAATTTTAAAGCAAATATGTATTTAAAAATTCTCAAAGAACTTTTTCAAAAGTTATTAAAAATTGTTGATTTAGACAAAAGTTTTAGTTAAAAATTCTAGAAAATAATAATTGATTTCAAATGCTAGAAATAATTTTTAAGAAGTTACAGTAAGAATATTCTTAACATAAAATAATAATTCTTTTATAAGCGTTGTTTAATTTCAAAAAAGTTTGAATTTGACATTTTTAAAAATCTTAGTTCCTGTGGAAAATAATAATAATTGAATATTTAAAAAAGAAATGATTGTTTTTGAATAATTTTACAATTAAAGAAATTCGTAAAGAAATGTAGCAGAACATTTTTTTAAGTAAAATGTTTTCCTTCATTTATAAAAATCAAAAAATTTGCAATTGACAAATAGAATTTATAAGTATTTTTAAAAAAATTTGAATTTTATTAAAGCAATTGTAATTCAAATTGTTTTCTTATGAAAATTTATATTGGATACATCTCCTATTTCTTAATGATAATTTTTTAACAATTTTCTTATATTTTTTATGGATAAAAATACAAAAAATTTGCATAATTCAGATCATTCAAACAAAATTTGTTATAAAAAATCGTACAAAAAACAACATTTATTTGTTAATCATAATTTTTTAAAATTTCCCAATTTAAAATATTATTTTATTATAAATCATGAAAAATACATCCGTATTTTCTAAACAAGAAAACAAACAAAACAAAAGTCTTCTTTCTTTCTTTTTGTTTAAATGGCCTCTTGTATATACAAATAGCCAGTTCAGATATACAAATAGCCAGTTCAGAAAACAAAAGTCAAACTTTAGATGTGGACAAAAAGAATTTATTTCACGGATAATAATGTAAATATAATAGGTTATGTTTACATGTCAAGTTCAAAAAAAAAACTTTTAATAATTCTAATAAATAAGTGAAAAATGCGCGAGGCAGATGCAAAAAAATAGACATGTATTTTTCTCTACATATGAATTGATGATAATTTATATTCAATTTACTAATTTAAAGAAACTTATAATCAGATTGTGCAATTATTTTGTATCAAACAAAATAAATGCATTTGCAGGTTATTGAAGAAACACCTTTTTAACTAGCTGTGAACTGGATTTCAACAGAAAAGTGTGATTGCACCTTTAAACAAACAAATATTCACGGCTTCCGGTTCATAGAAAAACTAATGTTACTAGATTTCTCACTAGAAAGTACACATTTTATGAGAAAATTGTTTTTCTTAAATAAATAACAATTAACAATACAAGGTAAAATAAACGTATAATATTTTAAACATTCTTTTATGTATTTCAAACACTTTTTTCATGTTATAAGCATTTATTCACGAAGAAAAAAAAGAAATTGCATGCACTGTTTGACTCACTCTCAAACATTACACACTTCAATTTTTAATATTTATTTAGTTTCAACATTGTTTATCATAAATGTTTTTTTATTTACTCTAAACATGTTTATTTATTCATTAAAAATATTTATTTCAACATTTTTCATCAATTTTATATATTATTTTCACATTAAAAAAATGTGCACCTAATGTGCACTTTATAATCGCACATTCAGTCAACACCATCCTCACTGCCCGCGGTGGTAGTTTTCTTTGCCAATATAACAAGAACTGAGAGTTAAAACCTTATGTCTAATCTCCTCTCTACTTTTCTTTGGAATACTCATTAGGCCATTCTCCAGATCTTTACACTGAGAGAAATGGATAGTCAGATTTTGATGTTAAAAAGATGATGTTACACGATACTATCATTATGCTACTGCCAACCATCACAGATGCTAAAAAAATATAGTTATGCTACCCCGTATTACCAAGATGCTACTACGGAAGCGCCTACGCGCCACGAGGCAAAGAGAGGAAACCTGTTTCTGGTAATGTCGTTTTAGCTTGTGAAACATAGGAACACGTTCGATGGTTCGCTGGTTCGGTAGGGGGACACTTTTCCCAAAACAAGTTTCCCAACGATTTCTTTTCCCAAAAATCTTTTTTCCCAAAAAAGCTTTTCCCAAGAAATATGACATTCCCAAAACCTTTTCCCAATCAAATAAAAATTGTCTCATAGAAATTATTCATATTCGAAAACATGAAATTCAAATTTTGTTTCATTATTTGTTTTTTGCAACCACCTTCATTTGTTTGTCAGTTCTGCAGTTAAAATTTTGGTTACCTTTTTTGAAAGATTGTCAAAATTCGGAGTATTTTATAAATTGAAATTTTTATTAAATATGGACAAAGCTAAATTAATTAAATCTAGAAAAGGAAATTTTTTCACGGACAAACAATTTATCTGAAGGTTGGCACAATAGGTTTCAGTTAGTCGTCGGTAAACATCATCCGAGCTTGTATGTTTTCTTAATCGAATTACAAATTTTTTGGTTGAATCAAACAAACGTTTGGTTTACTGTATAGCAATGCATTTATTTGGTTGATTCAACCAAAATTTGGTTGTTTCGAACAAATTTTTTTCTGAGTGATAAAGAAGTAATTAAATTATTCAAACTTTTTGGGAAAATTGTCTTTGGGAAATGTTTTTTTGGGAAAAAAGATTTTTGGGAAAAGAAATCGTTGGAAAACTTGTTTTGGGAATAGTGTCCTACAATCCGGTGGTTCGATGATGTGATTGTTACTAAATAAAAAATTTAAAATAAGAAATAAAAATGAACCAAATTAATTCAAATTGTCAATTTTAATGTAATAAAATATTTTTTAGGTATTATTTATAACAGATATTAATTACAAGGTAAATTAGGTGCTTTTAAAAAATCATACGTGACGCTCCACGAGAAAAGGGACCTTAGCTGCAAAAAAATTAATTTTGAGTTATTTATATCATTCCGTACTTTTTGAGTTGCTCTTTCATATACAAAAGGCAAAAATAATTTCTACTTACAGGTTTTTTTGTTATCAATGTTTAAAAATGAACCTTTTTAGTGTTTACACCCGGTTGTTTAGAAAATCAGCCCCTCTACTTTCTAACACAACTACACAGGTTATGTACGTACAACTCATGCGCTTCGTGTAACATGGATAACTATTAATGTGAAGTGAGTAGTGGGACTGACTTTTAATGAAACGTCTTGACCAATCAGAGTAGTTCCACTTTAAATGCCTCTCCTGTAAAATTCGTCTGTAAGTCATAAGGTCCCTTTTCTCGTGGAGCGTCACATATATTTTGAGGTTATAAAATGTGTTATGAAAAAGTAATGGAAACCCTTGCGGATTGAGATCACTGTATTGTCACCGACTAAACGGTGATTTTACGGTGAAAAGTAAATAAAAACTGTAAAACATTAAAAAAAGACAAAGTAAAATAGAAAAATTGAAAGAGGACAATTTATTGAAGAAATTTGTATTAGCACTTTATTAATAAATATTCATTATTAATGTGAAAATAATATTTAAAGTTGAAGTCATCTCCGGTGATATTTTACACTGTCACGGTGATTTGAAAAATACTCGTGTAATTGCACTTTGTTCATACCTAAAAGTGTATAAAATTAACAACCATTGATATATAGAACACATTTAAAACGAAAAATATCTAATTAACTTTGTAATTATAATAAAAATAAATGAAAAAAGTAAAAAGTTTGCTTTTGGGTGTCATACGAAGAGTGAGTAATTTGCTTTGTAGATAATACGTGGTGCACATTTACCATAAGAGCTCGGTCGATAAAATGAAAGTGTTACCATAAAACAAATTTCGACGTTCTTTCCTCCAGTAGATGGCGGAATGAAAGAATTCTAAAATACAAATTTGTATTATTCTGTAAAGTGTTTAATTTAAGTTTTTAATATTGCATTCAAAAGGTAAGTATGATAATATTATTTATGAATAATTCATGACATGGCATTTATTATAAATTCTAAAATAATTAAAAGTAAATTGCATTTGAAACAATTGAATAACATAATTATTCAGTTGAACAATGATAAATAAAATAATTTTTTAACCTAAAATAATTTCACATAATTACAAATTTAAAAAATCAATATTCTTTAAACATTACTCGATCACAATGAATTTGTTTATTTTCTTATAAAAAAAATTAAAAAGTTATTTATTCATGATGGCGGACTAACTAATTCTTTTATATCGCTCTAAAGTTATGAAAATTAATATTTTTAAGGTTTTTTTCTTAACAATAATAAATTTGTACTTTTTTATCAAAATACTAAACAATTAAAAATTCAAGATGGCGGACTAACTAATTTTTTTATTTTTGCTTTAAAATTATGAAAATTAATATCTTAAAGTATTTTTTCTTACCAATAATAAATTTGTACTTTTTTCATCAACATACTAAACAATTAAAATTTAAGATGGCGGACTAACTAATTTTTTTATTTTTATCATGGTAACAATAATTTACAAATTCTCAGAAAATAATAAATTTATACTTTTTTCATCAAAATGCTAAAAAATTCAAGATGGCGGACTATCTAATTTTTTTAATTTTGCTTTAAAATTATGAAAATTAATATCTTTAAGTATTTTTCCTTGACAATAATAAATTTGTACTTTTTTCATCAACATACAACATACTAAAAAATTAAAAATTCAAAATGGCAGACTAACAAATTTTTTTAAGGACCCTAAAGTTTTTTTTTTATTTAAAAACTTTTCTGCAATAATCTTGTTCAGAGTAGTAAATACAACAAATATCAATCAAAAAATTATCGAAATTTTAATATTGGGGGTAAAAAACAACCCCTTTCCAAATATCACATATATTATACATAATAATGAAATACAACATATCACTATTAGGCGTTCGAAATTCATTCCAAAATCAACGCCAAAAATTGTCAAAAAATATACCAAACAATTTCCCATAGTTTAGAACCGGCGGTCGAACCCCCAAAAACCACCCCTAATTGAAAACCGATAAAAATAGTATATAAGTGTCCAAAACTGCCAAAAGGCGTGCGAATTTCTTTCTCAAAGTATTTTTAAAAATTCCCCAAAAATATACCAAGCATTTTCCAAAGGTTAGAACATGAGGACCACCCCCCAAAAAAAACCACCCTTAATTAAAAACCGGTAAAAATAGAAAATATGTGTAGTTGCAAGAGTTGAGCTCTTATCGAAATTCTTGAAAAAAGTTTAATCGTTTTGATCATAAAAATATATTAATGAAATGTTTTACTATCGAGAAACAATTTATTTATATGTATTTAATTTTAAAATGTATTAAACTTTTTTTAACTTAAAAACAATAATTGTCAAAGGAAAACACACTTTAATACATTTTTCTTCACTAAAAATAAATCAGATTAAATTTCCTGTTAAGAGAACGGCAATAAATACGTAATAATGCATAAAATACTTTACAGGGTTGCCACGCAACCTGAAAAACCTGAATATGTCAGGGAATTTTATAAACTTTAAAAAAACCTGGAAAAGTCAGGGAATTTTGATCGACATCCTGAAAAATTGTTATTTTTTAAAGTTTATTCTTGAAATCTATTTTTACATAAATATTTAAAAATTAATTAAATTTTAAAAAAGTTGCGTTTACAATTTTCATAAGTACAGATGTTTTTTAAAAGATTTTAATTTGAAATTTTGTAAAATTTTAATTTTGAATGAATTTAATTAGAAATCGTCTTAAAGAACGTGGATTTTTGAAAAATTTAAATTATTCCAATTCTTCTGAAATTAGTTAAATTATTTAATATATATTTTTAATTGATTATTAAAAATAATGGATTTATAGAAGAATTTTAATTAAAAACACTAAAAAAAATTGAATTTTGAAGTAATTACAAATAATTGAGGGTCCCTATCAAAGAACCGGTTATAAGTTTTTGAGACTCAAAATTCTCGACCTCTAAATAAAAAAGGATTTTAAATTTTAATTTCTTGAAAACAATTTATATTGGTATAAAGATTACCCAAATGTTTCTCAAGAAATTGGGATTAAAAACAGTTTAATTTTTTATTTACAGGGCAATGATTTCGAGCTTAAAAAACTTATAACCGGTTCTTTGATATAGGGACCCTCGATTGCAGAAATTCAATTATTTTCAAAAGTATAGTGAAATTCTTCTGAGAAATTCAATTATTTTCAAAATTTTTAATAAAATTCATGGCAAAATTTCAATTATTTTCAAAAACTTTTATCAATTCAATAATTTTTAACAAATCTACTACTTTAATAAAATTTTTTAAAGGAATTTAATTATTTAAAAATAATTTTAATAAAATTTAATCTTAACATTTCATTATCTTTTTAAATAAGAAAACTCATCGCAGACTTTCAATTATTTTTAATACAATTTTAATAGAATTCCTCGAAAAATGAAATTATTCTTAAAAATTTGATTAAAATTCCTCAAAGAAATTCAGTTATTTTTAAAACCTTTGCTACAATTTATTTATTAGAATTTAAGTATTATTTTCTATAAAGTTTTAATTAAATTTATTCAAAAAATTAAATTACTTTGAAAAATTTTAATGAAATTCTTTGTAATAATTCAATTTTTTTTCAAAATAATTTTAATAAAATTCTTCGTAGAAATTTTAATAATTTCAAAAATTTGTGAAAATTAAATTATTTTCAATGTCTACTATTTCAATAAAATTTCATAAAAGAATTCAATTATTTAAAAAGACATTTTAATAAAATTCGTCTCAAGAGTTTAATTATTTTCAAAAATTAATATAATTCTTCGCAGAAATTTAATTGTGTTCAACAATTTACAAAAATTCTAGTCAAAATTTCAACAATCTTTATAAATTTTTCTCCAAAATTTAATTATTTTCTAAAAATTTTAATAAAATTCTTGGCAAAATTTCAATTATTTTCAAAAACTCTTATAAAATTCTTTGGAGAAATTAAATTATTTTTAATTAAAATTTTAATAAAATTTCCGAAAAATGAACTTATTCTTAAAATTTGTCAAGAGAATTCAATTATTTAAAAATTTGTTTATAAAATTCTTTATGAAAATTTAATTTGAAGGAACATTCAATTATTTAATAAAATATTTATTTTTGTATTTAAATATTTGAATTCTCATGGATTTTTTTTAGTAAATATTGATTTAAAAATGAATTTCAGTTAAAATTTTAGATTATTATTGAATATTGAAAGAAATATTGCGTAAATTTTTAGAAATAATTGAATTTTGAAAAGGTTTCAAATTAAAATCTTGGAAAATTTGAACTTTTCATACTTTTAACTAAAAATTCTGTAGAATTAATTTTTTTAAAAAAGTTTAATTACATTTTTCTTTAATTCTTGAAGTTTTTATTTTCTAATATATATTTAATTGAAGAGTGTCAGAATAATCAAAATTACGTAAAAATTGATATTTAAAATAATTGCATATTTACGAAGAATTTTATCATTTTTGAAAATAATTGAATTCTTGCTGAGAATTTTATCAATTTTGATAATAATTGAATTCTTGCGAAGAATTTTGTCAATTTTAAAAATAATTGAATTATTTCGAAGAATGTTATTCAAATTTTTGAGAATAATTAAATCCTGCGAATAATTTTATTATCTATAAAAATAATTAAATTGTTAACAAGATTTTTAAGGAAATTTAGTATCACTTTTTCTCAAAAAGTTTAATAGAATTTTTTTTAATTATTTGAAGTTTTTAATTTCTTATTTTTTTCATTGAAGAATGTCGCAGAATAATCGAAATTTTAGGTTAAATTGAATTCTAAACAAATGGATTTAAAAATTCCCAAAGAAGAACTTTTTCAAAAATTATTAAAAATAATTGATTTAAAGAAGAATTTGAGTTAAAAATTCTAATAATGAATAATTGAATTGAAATGAAAATAATTTTAAAGAAATTACAGTAATAATATTTTTATAGTATAAAATAATGATAGTATCAAGTTCTAATTATTATAAACCATGAAGAAAGCGATCACTCCGATACCTTATTCTTGTTTTATGATAATATTCTTATATGTTATTGAATTAAAAATTTTTGAAAATCTTAATTTCTGTAAAAAATAATGATGATATAAGTATTCATTTTAAAACGAAGTTATTGAAGATGTTTCGAGTTTTCTACAATTAAAGAAATTCGTAAATAAATGTAATAGAACAGGGAAAAAGTCGTTTTGTCTGGAAATCAGGGAGTTTGGTAAAATTAAAAATAAAATTAAAAATTGAACTTAAACTAAAATTAAAAATAAAATTTGATAAAATATAAATGTATAGTTTTAAAAACCTGGATTTCCGTTTTTTAACCTGGAAAAGTCAGGGAATTTGAAATGAAGAAAAGCGTGGCAACCCTTGATAAAAGGCAAATATGAAAAAATCTGAAATGAGCTCTTTTTGAAATGCAGGATTCAATTATTTTTAACATTTTTAATAACAAACTTCCGAAAATTTAAATATCTATACACTGAATAATTAGGGGCCGTCCATAAACCATTGTGGACACTCGTGAACATTTGTCAAACCCTCTTCTCCCCTATACAATTGTCCACGTGGATATTGCAAATTTAAAAAATAAGTTTTTTTTGTACTCCTCTATGTTAAAAAATAAAAAAGATTATTTTTGAACATATTTCAAAGCAAGAATGTCATTAAAGTCAGGGAAATGTCAGGAAAAAATTGTTTATCAGGGAAATTAAGAAAACTGTGACTTTTTTCGACTCATTTAAAAAAACTGCGACAAAATACCACAATTTTCAGTAAAAAAAAAGTACAAGTTATTTTGATTTTTATAATGTGAAAAATAACTATGTATAAACAAATCTTTTTGAATAGTTGAAATTTTGTAAAATTTAATTGAAAATAATTAATTTATTTCAAGTCTTTTGTTACAATTTTTGAAGAATAAAAAGTCTTTAAGGGGATCCCACATACCGACAATGCAGATCAAAAATAGTTAAAAATCTGCAACGACCGTTTCTTGAAAAATATAAGGAATTATGACCTATAAATTTGTGAAAGTCATTTTTTATTATAAATACATAGGATGAGTATTTTATTTGTTGTAATTATTAAAAAAAATATATTGTTAGAAAATTAAATATTGTCAGTTTCCAAGAGCCCAAACTGCAACGACCTTTTCTTGAAAACAACAAAACAAAATAATTTTTCCATTTAGCAAACTTAATTTTAATAAAAAATACACATAATAAGATTCATTACATATGAAAACAACAATAAAAAACTTTAATTTATGTAAACTGTTTTGTATAGCAATTTACAACAAGAAGTACACATGTGACAGCTTTTAGTAGTTCATAGAACCAAGAGATGGCGCCAAAGGTTCCAAAACTGACAAATTTTGATTATTTTTAGCTTTAAATTAACAACAATAAAATATAATTTTTTCTTTTCGAGTAGAAATTCATTAGTGATGAAAGACACACAATGTGAGACATTTATTTTGTTCAAATTGTTAAAGAAAAATAATGCTAGTAAATTAAATATCAAGTGTCACCGAACAGCTGTCACATATACACTTTACAAAAAATAAAGTTTTTATTTTTTCCTGAATGGCAAATGAGTCTCATCCTCCGTATTTTCCTACAAAATTAAATTTCCCAAATGGAAAAATTATTTTGTTTCGTTGTTTTCGAGAAATGGTCGTTGCAGTTTGAACTAGTTGTCAAAGATTTGTTACAGGGAAACTGCCCATATTTAACTTTCTAACAATAATTTTTTTCAAATAATTACAACAAATAAAATACTCATCCTGTGTATTCATGATAAAAAATGAGTTTTCCAAATTTATAGGTAATAATATCTTATATTTTACAAGAAACGGTCGTTGCACATTTTTAATTATTTTAGATCTGCAATGTCGATAAGTGGGATCCCCTTAAAGGTAAATTTAAAAATGAAAATTAATGAAAATTAGCTTCTAATTTTTTAAAATTCAATATTTTCAATTGAGGAGCTGGATTCTATAACCGGCTCTTCGCTCGGAATGCACGCGCTAATATCAGTCGAGTGTCAGTGAGTGCCTCTGGGCCTGTCACTGCCACCCGACTGATATCAGGGTGGCCAGACGGTCGAGGCACAATTATGTATTCGGCTTTACAAAACTATGGTACACTATTGTACGCACGTGTAATACGCATGTGTAGCGGGAAATTTAAATTTAAACTTGGTAACTACACTGAGAAAACTGGAGTGTCAAATTCGGAGGTTCAAAAAGTGTATGTTTCCTTTGCTTATGAAGAGAATTAAATAGTCCTTCTAAAATAAATTTTGAATTGGTAATGGAAATCTGCTTGTATATTCTCTCCCATTATATCTGAGGGTTAAAAGTTGCGCAGAAAATGTGTACGATCTGATGCGCGCGAAATTATTTTTCTGACATTTTATGTATTTAATTTAGGGGTTAGGTTGCCATATTTATTCATTTCGCGCCGGATAAGGAAGGGATTTCTCAAGATGGTTAATTTGTCCCTCTGTTATAAACTCATTTTCCCTCCAAGAGAATTGGCACGAATATCTGTCAATGGTGTATTTGAACATTTAGATTTAGTATACTATTTTATTTTAAATTTACTTAAAAACCTACATTTTTATCATAGTTCAATATATTATTATTATTTATTAACGTTTAATTAATTTTTGTTAGTGTTACATATAAATCATACTATATTACTATTATTCTTTTTGTAGTTACCAAGTTTAAATTTAAATTTCCCGCTACACATGCGTATTACACGTGCGTACATGTACCATAGTTTTGTAAAGCCGAATACATAATTGTGCTTCGACCGTTTGGCCACCCTGATTCCCCCCCCCAAATGTGTCCACGTGGTTTATGGACGGCCCCTTACTTTACAATTTTTTTAAATTAAAATTTTTTATAAAAATTGTTTTCAGCATTTGTAGTAATAAAATATTTTCAAAATTTTAAATTATATAAAAACTTAATTAGTTTTTTAAATTCTTAAATTTTTTTAAAATTACAGCAGAACCTCGGTTATCCGAGATTCCGTATTATCCGAGGCACTAAACATGCTCGGAATAACAATGCGGAATAGTAATGCGGAATAACTCGGATAAAACGGATCGAGCGACTAAATTTGAAAAATAAATTTTACAAAACCACTATTTGTGATCATTGCATTTAAAATTTCGTCCATTTTTGTCATTTAATATTATTCTAACACTTTAAACACATGAAAAATAATTTAAAATTTTGAAATTTTCATTGGTTCCGTGTTATCCGAGTTTTTGATTATCCTAGGTACCTCTTCCCCACATTACCTCAGATAATCGAGGTTCTACTGTATTATTTTCAAATATTTTAATAAATTTTCAGACAATTATTTAAATCTTTTTTAATCATATTAATTAAATTTTAAAAAAATTACAATGAAAAATTCTAGGAATTATTAAAAAAATATATTTTTTGGAAAGTAATATTCATTACTGCCCATTATTAAATTTATATTTGAGTCATTCAATTATATTTCGACTAAAGTCGTTGCCGACTAATTTTAGAATATTACAATATTTTCCAGGAATGATTTCAAAGGTTTGACTACCACTGACATATTAATTCCGAAAAAAGTTTAGGAACCAAAGAAAATTTTTTCTAGTATAAGAAAAACCAAAAGTTAATCACAGGTACACGGAGAAAAAAAAAGTAAACTGCTCTACCTGTCGGTAGATCAGTTGCATTAAACTGCTGCGTTTTATAAAGGGAAAACAGCGTTCTCATGCCAAATCAAACAGCTCTCTTTTTTTCTCTCCGTGTACGTTATATTTGATAAGGTTTTATTCAATTTAATAAATTCACTTTCTCACATGTAGTGAATGAAATTTGCAAAATAAGGTTATTTACCCGCAGAACTTTAAAATCATTTTTCATTTAATATTTCTTATTATTAATAGTTTATACCCATTTATACTAAGAAACTAAGTCATTTTTAATAAATTATAATAATAATGTGTTTTCTTAAAAATATTCTACACTTTAAAAAAAATCAGTAGTAGGATTTGGGGGTCCGTGCGAGCATTCTAACCTTTTGGAAATTGATTGGTATATTTTTAGGGAATTTTTAAAAATATTTTCAGAAATAAAGCCGAACGCATTCTTGTAATTTTGTGCTATTATATAATATTTTTAATTTGGGGGTCCGTACGAACATTCTAACCTTTTCGAAATTGGTTGGCATATTTTTAGGGAATTTTTAAAAATATTTTTAGAAATAAAGCCGAACGCATTCTTGAGATTTGGTGCTAATATATAATATTTTTAATTAGAGCTGGGTTTTGGTGGGCCGTGCGAGCATTCTTACCTTTTGGAAATTAATTGGTACATTTTTAGGGAATTTTTAAAAATATTTTCAGAACAAAAGCCGAACGCATTCTTGTGATTTGGGGCTGATATACAATATTTTTTATTAAGGGTGGGTTTTGGGGGTCCGCGTGTTCTAACCTTTTGGAAAATGCTTGGTATATTTTTAGGGAATTTTTAAAAATACTCTGAGAAAGAAATTCGCATGCCTTTTGGCAGTTTTGGACACTTATATGCTACACTGAAAAAAATTAAGCTGACAAATTCAACTACCTTTGGGTAGTTAAGTGAAAAGTAGTAAAAACAACTACTTTTTTAGTTAGTCTAACCCGGTTTGCGTAGTTAATTTAACTATTTTTATGTAGTTGATAAATAGTAGTTGATTCTACTAATATATGTAGTTAAATTTTAACAACAGGTAAGTTGTAGAATTGACTACAGTGCTGAAGTAAGAACAACTAAGATAATAGTTTACTCAACATTTCATAAGTAGTAAATTTAACAATTTTATAGTAATAAATAGAAAGTAGTAAAAGGGACTACTTTTGTAAGTAACGTAACACTTTCTTAACTAGTAAATTTTACTACTTTAATATAGTTCACACTAAATTGTTGAATTAAAGAATTTATACGGTTGAATTTGAAACAACACGTGAGTAGTAGAGGGAACTAATTTTTTTATTAGTCAAACCTTTTTTTGTGTAATAGACTTTACAACTTTTATGTAGTTATAGTAGTTGATTTGACTACAACATTAGAGTAATAAAAATAAATGAATAATATTGTTGAAGCCTATCGAACCACTCTAAGTAGCAAAATCTACTACACAATGCAGTAGTTTTGGTGAGAAAATAATAGATAATTTTAACTTTTTGAACTTAAGTTTTACTACATTGAGTAGTAGATTGTACTACTTAAAGTAATTAGAAAGGATTAAACAGCATTTTCAAATAAAGCAAAGTTCAGAAATAAGAATTTAAAGAAGATAAAAAGAACTAGTAAAAGTAGTAAATACTACTACATTACATTGTAAAATGAACTACAGTTGTCGGTTGATCTATGTCAAGAATGTCATCAGGTTTCATGCAGACCATCGTAGCGTGCGAGCGTGGTTAGGTGGTTAGGTTATCGGTTTGCGAATGTTAGGGTCGTGCGTTCAATCCCCGGCGTTTGAGGATTTTTCTCCATTATGTACATAGGTGTTGAAAATTATAAAGTATATGTGACCAATAGGAATGCTAGAGGAGATGAAAAAATGAATTTCAGTAATAATAATAATTAATAAATAATAATAAATAATTCTACTACTTTTAAGTAGTTGCTGACAAAAACAAAAAGATGTTAATTTTTACTTGATAAAACAGATCATTAACTACTTTTAATAGTTAATTCTACAACAGAAATGTCGTTAAAGCCTATCGAATTACTTTAGGTAGTAAAATCTACTACTTAAAGTAGTAGATTTAAAAACAAAATAATAGTTAATTCTACAACAAAAATGTCGTTAAAGCCTATCGAATTACTTTAAGTAGTAAAATCTACTACCAAAATCTTAGTTGTTATAATTACTTTAAAGTTAGTCAAATAAACTACTAAATCACATTCAACCAACTACATTCTTAGTTGTCTTAACTGCTTTTATGATAGTTAGTACAACTATTTGAATTCAGTTGAGGACCTATTGAATTACGTAGAGTAGTTAAAAAGTAGTCAAATCTACTAGTTTTTTTTCAGTGTATTTTTATCAGTTTTCAATTAGGGGTGGTTTTTAGGGGTTCGACCGCCGGTTCTTAACTATGGGAAATTGTTTAGTATATTTTTTGAGAATTTTCGGCGTTGATTTTGGAATGAATTCGAACGCCTAATAGTGATATGTTGTATTTCATTATTACGTAGGGCGTTGTCGGCAGTGGTGGGACAGCGGGTATAGCGAGACCACCTATGCGATATTTCAAACAGCTGAGTTGACAGTGTTGCTTTTTTGGTGTAAAAGTAAAGTTTTATTCTGTTGAAGCTTTTTTATATGATACACACTTTCTGGATGTAAAATCTGTCACTATAATGCTGTCAATAGTTTTAAGCAAGTATTAAAATTTTATTCTTCGTAAGAAAAAGTGTTTATAAAATTAAACTTTTCAAAATTTGATGAACGGAAAATATTTTAAGTTATTAGTATGTAAGATTCCTTCAAAATTCCTAGAACATTATGTATAATAGTGCGATAGACACAATCCCACACAGCACATGATATTTCCTGAATATTTCACTGAAAGATTGAAATATTTCATTGCAAGATTCAGGAAATATTTCTGCAAACAGGAAAATGTCCGCTTATGTAGGAATATTGACGCGAAAATTGAGAAAATATTTCATTGAAATATTCCTGCAATATTACACATAAAGATTCTGCAATATTGTGAAAATATTTCAAAAAATGGAAAAATTTGTTAAACACCTCAAATCAATAGGAATTTTCTGAAATATTTTAAAACCCATAGGATATAGTAAGCCAAAAACTACTGCGCAACTCTACAGGCCATAGAAACTGAGTTCGACCAGTGCGCATCATTTCAGTTGAATATTTCCAAAATATTTCAATGAAATATTTTCTCAACTTTCGCGTCAATATTCCCACATAAGCGGACATTTTCCTGTTTGCAGAAATATTTCCTGAATCTTGCAATGAAATATTTCAATCTTTCAGTGAAATATTCAGGAAGTATTCAGGAAATATCATGTGCTGTGTGGGATTGTAGATCGTTATTACCGTAAATCACTGTTTCGGCAATGGCGGGACACTTATTGTCGGCAGTGTCCGGACACTGCTTGTTTACATCTAATAAAATAGTACATTTCTAAATGACTTCCGTATTATTTTTTTTAAGTTTTTTCGGCAATATTTTTCATAACAATAACCTAATCTTAAAGTTGAGAATGTATTTTCAAATAATCTGTAATAATAAAAATAATAATCTTAACTCTTTTCTTAGATGGTAAAAAACGTAAACAATTTAAAAGGGACACAAAGGAACCCAAATGCTTTGAAATTGAAAGCCGTAAAAGACATTGTAATTGAAAAATTTGCGATTTAAAGTAATATCCCGCCACTACCGACGCTTTTTAATGTCGGTAGTCGCGGGACATTATTGTACTTCGGTTACAGCTATTTATTTTTGAAGACATATGTTATCTATATTATGTAAATTTGCAAAAGATAGTTATTTGGAAAGGGGTTGTTTTTTACCCCCAATATTAAAATTTCGATAATTTTTTGATTGATATTTGTTGTATTTACTACTCTGAACAAGATTATTGCAGAAAAGTTTAGAAATAAAAAAAAACTTTAGGGTCTTTAAAAAAATTTGTTAGTCTGCCATCTTGAATTTTTAATTTTTTAGTATGTTCATGAAAAAAGTACAAATTTATTATTGTCAAAGAAAAATACTTTAAGATATTAATTTTCATAATTTTAGAGCAAAATTAAAAAAATTAGATAGTACACCATCTTGAATTTTTTAGCATTTTGATGAAAAAAGTACAAATTTATTATTTTCTAAGAATTAGTAAATTTTTTTCACTGAATATCGATAAAACAATTAAATCGGTTAAATAACTAAAAATTTGAGAAGTTCTACTGAAGTGAATGTTTACTTACATCTAGAGATATTTTACGTATTAAACAAAAGTTAAGTATTTATTTTTATATAAATGAAGAGAACAATTTTAAATATCTATTAATTCGACATTTTAAATCAGAAATTTTTAACTTTTAAAAAAATTAATTTATTTATTGTTGCCATGATAAAAATAAAAAAAATTAGTTAGTCCGCCATCTTGAATTTTTAATTGTTTAGTATTTTAATAAAAAAAGTACAAATTTATTATTGGCAAGAAAAAATACTTTAAGATATTAATTTTCATAATTTTAGAGCAAAAATAATAAAATTAGTTAGTCCGCCATCTTGAATTTTTAATTTTTTAGTATTTTGATAAAAAAAGTACAAATTTATTATTGGCAAGAAAAAAAACTTAAAAATATTAATTTTCTCAATTTTAGAGCGAAATAAAAAAATTGGTTAGTCTGCCATCTTGAATTTTTAATTTTTTAGTATGTTGATGAAAAAAGTACAAATTTATTATTGTCAAGAAAAAATACTTTAAGATATTAATTTTTATAATTTTAGAGCAAAATTAAAAAAATTAGATAGTCCGCCATCTTGAATTTTTTAGCATTTTGATGAAAAAAGTACAAATTTATTATTTTCTAAAAATTAGTAAATTTTTTTCACTGAATATCGATAAAACAAGTAAATTGGTTCAATAACTAAAAATGTAAGAATTCCTACTTAAGAAACAATGAATGTTTACTTACATCTAGAGATATTTTACGTATCAAACAAAAGTTAAGTATTTATTTTTATATAAATTAAGAGAAAAATTTTAAATATCTATTAATCCGACATTTTAAATCAGAAATTTTTAACTTTTAAAAAAATTAATATATTTATTGTTGCCATGATAAAAATAAAAAAATTAGTTAGTCCGCCATCTTGAATTTTTAATTGTTTATTATTTTGATAAAAAAAGTACAAATTTATTATTGGCAAAAAAAAAAAACTTTAAGATATTAATATTCTCAATTTTAGAGCGAAATAAAAAAATTGGTTAGTCCGCCATCTTGAATTTTTAATTGTTTAGTATTTTGATAAAAAAAAGTACAAATTTATTATTGGCAAGAAAAAATACTTTAAGATATTAATATTCTCAATTTTAGAGCGAAATAAAAAAATTGGTTAGTCCGCCATCTTGAATTTTTAATTGTTTAGTACACGGAAAAAAAAGTACGTGAATCCTTCCTTGAAAGTGCTTGACTTTTGGATAGGACACAAAATTCAAGGCTGTATCATGTACTTTTTATTAAAAAATATAGAAAAGTCCTAGAGTTATTCTAGTACTAGTATGGGCAACAGTGTTTTTTAAATTTTAACGAAAAGTCATTTGTTAAGTTTTATAAAGTACGTGAAAGATTAGTTGACTGCGCTTGAAAATTCTGTGGAGCATGCGCAGTGTGCGTTGAGCGTTTCTACCCAAGGTAAATGCCAGCTGATCGTCTGTTTCCATTTGTGTTAATTTCAGATGTGAATATACTCCCAAGCAGCACGGAATATAACCTGAAGATGAAGGGAATATTACATTTCATATTCGGAGTATTCCAGTGGAATGTTCCAGGGATCTTAAAGTAATATTAAAATGTCCGCCCCACAGGAATATTACAAGATAACATTGAGGGAATGTTCCACGGTAATATCGAAGCAATATTCTAGGATGATGTTGACGGAATGTTCCATCGTAATATTAATGGAATATTCCAGGTTCATGTTGAGGGAATATTGAGGGAATATTCCAAGAATATTCCCTGGGAACATTCCAAAATTTCATACTTTGAAAAAATTTGACTTTTTTTTCTTTTTTTCTTCTTTCTTTAGTAAAAATGAGATTCAATGGCATTTTCAACATATTTAATATTACCTGGGAACATTCCCTCAACATGACCCTGGAATATTCTATTAATATTACGGTGGTACATTCCCTCAACATCATCCTGGAATATTGCTTTGATATTACCGTGGAACATTCCCTCAATGTTATCTTGGAATATTCCTGTGGGGCGGACATTTTAATATTACTTTAAGATCCCTGGAACATTCCACTGGAATACTCCGAATATGAAATGTAATATTCCCTTCATCTTCAGGGTATATTCCGTGCTGCTTGGGCTATTATTTTATGAAAAACAAATAGTGTTAATATATATTTGTCTTCAAGAATTGACTTTCAAAAAAATATTTTTTTTATTTTGTGTTTTTCACAAAACAGAATGTTATGTAAGTATCAGTTTTCAGTGAAATAGCATGTCTCAGAAGTCGTGAAAAATTTCACCATGTGGTATATAAGAACAATTCGAAATGTGCTTTTAAGTGTTAAGTGTGTGTTTATATTTAAGTTATACGCGAATATATGTGTGTGTTATAGGTTAGTTCATAAGTGTTGAGGAACGTCGAAAAGTGATACAATAATTATTCTTTGTTTGTGTGAATAATTATCCAAATATGTGAATGAATGAGTGAATTTCAGAAAAACTGTGTGAACAAGTGGAAATTATTTTTTTTATTTTACAATTTTTTTGAAAGTCAATGAAATTCTCAAGCAAGGTACTAGAAATTTTCATTGACTGCTTTTGAATAACTCTCATGCAAAAGTACTAGACTGTTTTTAGTATTTTGTGTCGTATCCAAAAGTCAAGTACCGAGTCAATGAAAATTTCACGTACTTTTTTTCCGTGTATTTTGATAAAAAAAGTACAAATTTATTATTGGCAAGAAAAAATACTTTAAGATATTAATTTTCATAATTTTAGAGCAAAAATAAAAAAATTAGTTTGTCCGCCATCTTGAATTTTTAATTGTTTAGTATTTTGATAAAAAAAGTACAAATTTATTATTGGCAAGAAAAAATACTTTAAGATATTAATATTCATAACTTTAGAGCGAAATAAAAGAATTAGTTAGTCCGCCATCATGAATAAATAACTTTTAATTTTTTTATAAGAAAATAAACAAATTCATTGTGATCGAGTAATTTTTAAAGAATATTGACTTTTTAAATTTGTAATTATGTGAAATTTTTTTTGCTTAAAAATTATCTTATTTATCATTGTTCAACTAAATAATTATCTGTTATTTAATTGTTTCAAATGCAATTTACTTTTAATTATTTTAGAATTTATAATAAATGTCATGTCATGAATTCATAAATAATATTATCACACTTACCTTTTGAATGTAATATTAAAAATTTAAATTAAACACTTTACAGAATAATACAAATTTGTATTTTAGAATTCTTTCATTCCGCCATCTACTGGAGGAAAGAACGTCGAAATTTGTTTTATGGTAACACTTTCATTTTATCGACCGAGCGCTTATGGTAAATGTGCACCACGTATTATCTACAAAGCAAATTACTCATTCTTCGTATGACACCCAAAAGCAAACTTTTTACTTTTTTCATTTATTTTTATTATAATTACAAAGTTAATTAGATATTTTTCGTTTTAAATGTGTTCTATATATCAATGGCTGTTAATTTTATACACTTTTAGGTATGAACAAAGTGCAATTACACGAGTATTTTTCAAATCACCGTGACAGTGTAAAATATCACCGGAGATGACTTCAACTTTAAATATTATTTTCACATTAATAATGAATATTTATTAATAAAGTGCTAATACAAATTTCTTCAATAAATTGTCCTCTTTCAATTTTTCTATTTTACTTTGTCTTTTTTTAATGTTTTACAGTTTTTATTTACTTTTCACCGTAAAATCACCGATACAGTGATTTTACGGTGATCTCAATCCGCAAGGGAAAAGGTCAACACACAATAACGCGTTAGCAGTTGCTGCTGTGATTAGGCCTTAAATATGATAACATTTTATAACCTCAAAATATGTGATTTTTTAAAAGCACCTAATTTACCTTGTAATTAATATCTGTTATAAATAATACCTAAAAAATATTTTATTACATTAAAATTGTCAATTTGAATTAATTTGGTTCATTTATATTTCTTATTTTAAATTTTTTATTTAGTAACAATCACATCATCGAACCACCGAACCAGCGAACCATCGAACGTGTTCCTATGTTTCACAAGCTAAAACGACATTACCAGAAACAGGTTTCCTCTCTTTGCCTCGTGGCGCGTAGGCGCTTCCGTATGCTACTCCTGATGATATTGATGGTAACGGTGACTATCTAAATAGCTGTCCGTATTTGTAGCATTAAAGATGGTCACCCCAGGAAGGAAGAGTAAGGAGACCGAACTCTGTGTAGAAAGCGCTTTGAAAATGTCTAAAGGAGAGTCCAGAATAGAGTCGACGCGCTGATACTAACGCGCTCCTCCTATGTATTCCATATGGACGAGCGCGTTACTATCAGCGCGTTCAGGCTGAGTCCACAACAGAGAACTTGCTTTGCAAGTTGGTTAGAGAGCCTATGTTAATACATAGGCTCTCTAACCAACTTGCAAAGCTGATCTCTTTAACGTCTTCTGTTGTGGACTCAGCCCCATACCGACGTCGACTCTATTCTGGACTCTCCTTGAGAAATATGCACGAAAAGTGCCAGGCTCACTGCGTTCTAGTCGACCTCCAATTAAGTTGATCATGCGCATAAGCTGTGTTGTGTCTCTGTTTCTCGTAAAAATTGTGCGAGTGAGACGTAAGATCTAATGTTTACATTTAGCCGGTCTTAGTGAGATACATATACAATACATTTCGTTTTAATAATTATTTATTTATTTTATTTAAAAAATGTCGTGTTGTGTGCCAGGATGTAAAGAAAGAAAAAGAGTCTAAAAACATTAGTTTCTTCTATCCTTCTACGGTATGTAAATATACTCTAGTTATAAACACAATTCTTCTTAACCATTTTCGCAAAATTTTTCCCTTTTCATAAATATATTATTAAATTATTTTGAAAATCTAAATAATATCACAATTGCAAATAAATAAATTTGCTTTTAAAATTAACACTGTTTAAACTACGTAATATTTACCTTGACATAACCACACTTTTCATCTATGTCAACACTGAACTTTAGTTCAATGCGCATGATCGACTTAATTGGTGATCAACTAGAACACAGTGAGTCTGGCACTTTTCGTGCATATTTCTCAGACATTTATAGAAGCAGAGTTCGGTCTCCTTACTCTTCCTTCCTGGGTCACCCTAACCACAATTATGTTACCTACTACTATAAATTTCTCTCCGTGTAACAATATTAAAAATGTGTGAGTTTTACGAAGTTATAAATGTAGAACTAAAATTATCCCCTAATCTTAAAATGTCATTTATCTCATCTGGTATAACAGTGTCAGAATAATTTAATTATTTATTTTTATTTATTGTTAAAGTGGTTTTATTATTGTTTTTAATTTTGTATATATTTTTTGAATAGACTCCCGCCTGAAGAGGAAATCGATAATTTTGTCATTAACCAACAGTGGACCAAAAAATGTTTTGAAAACTTGATTTTTTTATTTAACATAACCTCACTTTTTCGAGTTTTTTCTGGCTTTGAAGCTTTATAATTAAATAATAATTATGTTTAAACTAAATGTTTTTTTTAAAATGTGTTGAGGAGTAAATTGTCGAAAGGTATAGAAACTGATTTTATTTTGCAATGAGGAAAACAAAAGTTATTTAAAAAATACTGAAACCGTAGAGGGAATCCCTCCCTAGGTGTGTGACGGAGGGTTAAGGCGCTTGTACACCTCACCGATTCCGAGTATGTCCCCGTCGTGTAAGCAGTTTTCCAAAATGGAATGAGTTTTCTAACCAAGAAAACCAAGTTAGAAAATTGTTTGCATGGCGGGATAATTTAAAAATATAAATAATGATCTGTGATTAATGAAAGATGTGTAATAGTAAAATGTGAATAAAATTGATTTTTTGAATAAAACTTAAGTAAAATACAGTTGTTATAAATTATTTTAATAAAGCAGTGAAAATGTTATGAGAAATATCTTTAAAAAAATAAAAGTTGTGATTAAGTCGATGTTTGCAGGAAAGGTAATACTTGGAGTTAAAAATTTTTGCAGTTTCCCATTCTTCATTTAAAACATATTTATAAATATCGAAAAACAACGATTTAACATATATTTTTTATAAAAAAAATAAAAATATATTAGCTTTTCTGCAAACATCGACTTAATCACAACTTTTACTTTTTTTAAAGATATTTCTCATAACATTTTCACTGCTTTATTAAAATAATTTATAACAAATGTATTTTCCCCAGTAGCACGTAATATTACAGCGATATTGGGAACATTGCCTTAACATTACCAATATTGCCTCAATGTTGTGGCATATTGCTGGAATGTTCCCAATACACGGAAAAAAAAAGTTCGAAGATTATTCGGGAACTTCGTTCTTAACTCTTGGATACGGCGGGTAGTTCACAGAGAACTAAAGGTTGCCTCGTTTAAATATGTCATTTACTATTTCTCTAGAAATTATAACTATTTCACCACTTCTCGGTAAACTGTTCTTGAAAAAGTCGGGAACTGTTCAAGAAAATCGAAAAGTTAGGCGAATGCAAGAAAAAATGGATTCTGCTTTCCCCCTCACACTTCCCCTCCATGACACGTCCGCACACACACACACATTTATCCTTGAAGGTCACATACAATTTTTATTTTTTATTAAGTTTCTGAAATAGAAAAAACCATATTAGAGAAAAATCGACGGCAGCTGGAACAGAACTCGCGTACCCGAGGAATAGAAGTCCGGCGTCTTATCCATCTGAGCTAAACAGGAACGTTAAATACCTCAGCATAAAATAAATATATAAGGCACGCAAGTCTTCTGACTGTGAGACTTGTTGAGACTGGTGCGCACTGGGTTTCTGCGCACCAAGATTCCTTGACGAGTTCCCGAAAATTTCAGAAACAGTTGCGGCCAGTGCCATGAACTTTACATGAGAAAGTAATGAAAAAAAATACTATTGAACTATTTACAGCTTTTTCTAATACAGTTCCCGAATTTCTTTCAAACATTCATAGATTACCATTGAATGTTCGTCGCTAGTTCAGAGCTGTTACCACGTATCCAAGAGTTAGGAAATAATTCCTGAAATATCTGGGAACTTTTTTTTTCCGTGTATTACGTGCTACTTGGGTTACTTAAGTTTTATTCAAAAAATTCATTTTATTCACATTTTACTATTACACATCTTTTACTAATCACTGATCATTATTTATATTTTTAAATTATCCCGCCATGCAAACAATTTTCTAACTTTGGTTTTCTTGGTTAGAAAACTCATCATTCCATCTTGGAAAACTGCTTGTACGACGGGGACATACTCGGAATCGGTGAGGTGTACAAGCGCCTTTAATAGAAAGAATAAAATTTTCTTATACAGTAATATAAATCTAAGTAAACATAAAAAATTTAGTAAAAAAGTAAATTTTTCAACTTTAATTGTAATTAATTCTATAATTTTCAATAGAATATATACTAGGGATAATAATATACCTAGGTAATATATATACCTAGGGAATCCCTTCCTAGGTGTGTGACGGAGGGTTAATAGAAAGAACAAAATTTTCTTATACAGTAACATGGAGTATAGACTTAAGGAGACCAATCTTATATGCAT
Organism: Leptopilina syphax; assembly: GCA_032872505.1. Taxonomy (NCBI): domain Eukaryota; kingdom Metazoa; phylum Arthropoda; class Insecta; order Hymenoptera; family Figitidae; genus Leptopilina; species Leptopilina syphax. The sequence goes on along the minus strand of CM065472.1, from coordinate 22,776,615 downwards.
GTACTTCACTGAAAGGCGCAACATTTTGTCGGAAGTACATCAGTAGTACGTGTACATCCTGTAGATGGCAAACGATCGCATATATAGTCGCTTGATTAAGTCCTAACCGTCCTAACCTTATTTTTGCTGTATTTTGAAATTAAAAATAATTTCAAATAATACATAGGTAATATAAAATTATGACAATGAATTTTATTTTCATAAATAATAACATTCTTCGAAAACATTCAATTATTTTTAATACAATTTTTATAAAACTTCACTAAAGGATTCAATTTAAAAAAAACAAAGAAATTCTTCAAAAAATTTAATTATTTATAAAAGTTAAAATAAAATTGATTAAAAGAGTTTAATGTTCTATCAATAATTTTAATAAAGTTTTAATAGGCACGTGGCCACTGAATAACATGACCTTTATAGTAAAATTAATTATTACTATAATTTGAGGTTATTAACATAACCTCAAACTAAAAAGTGATCTAACAATTATGACAAATAGTAGCTCATTCTGTTCTTTAAAACATTCTTTACAATTACATTTGTTAAATTTTGTTCAAAATATTTTGTTCAATAGTTAAGCAAATAAAATAAAAAAAAATTTTTTAAATAACTTTTGAACAAAATATTTTAAACAAAATTCAACGAGTGGAAATGTAGAGAATGTTTCAAAGAGTAGAATGGGCTATTATTTATCAAAATTGGTTACTGACCCTTAAAGAAAAAACACATAATGTTTAACAATTATGATTTTACATCAAATTTTGGTCCAACCTAATTTTTCCTGATAATTGTACAACTGGATCTTTCATAATTTGGTGAAATCATTTTATTTATGGTTTTATTTGCTGTTAAAAATCACTTTTTAGTTTGAGGTTATGTCAAGCGATCGACACTCCTGAATCAAAAAAATCTGTAAAAAGCACATTTTTTCACAAAAAAGTCGCACAATCCCAAGTCTTTATCCCTGTAATATAAACTTTGTATTGTTATCTTATTATTATTATATTTATATTTATAATTTGAATATATAGTATATACATGAATTAGTAAACTTATAGAAATCCATGTTCATTTTAAAACTTCAGCTATCTATGCGATCGTTGCGCGCTATACGAGAAGATTCAGAACTATGAACTTCCGACATAAAATGGTTGATTTCATACACACTACATTGGTCACTACATAAATCTAAGTAAACAAAAAAAATTTAGTAAAAAAGTAAATTTTTCAACTTTAATTGTAATTAATTCTATAATTTTCAATAGAATATATACTTTATATACATCAATCGATTCGTCTTGATGCAAAGAATAAGATTCTTGATTTATTTTTCAATAAATAATATTTTATTGTACAGCAACATGATTTTTAAGAAAAAATGAATTTTTATTAAAAGTGCAAATTTTTTGTCTATATCCCTTTTGGAAGTATATGGATACAAATTCTATCCAATTTAATATTTTTTAATAGGGTAAGTGCGTCAATTGCTGCGGGTGCTTCAGTTTCTGCGGCATTTTAATAATTTAAGTGAATACATTTGTTCAGGGCACAAATAATTTTGAAATTTTTTTTAAAAATTACTTAACGATGTAAGTTTTAAAATAGATATAGGAAGTATATACCAAAAAAGACTTAAAGTGGTTACTATTATGATGATTTTAGATAAAGAAAACCTTGTTTTAAAAGAAAAATTAAACTTTACTTTATTTTTGTCTGTTATTATATTTTATTTTTAAGAGTAGTAATTAACACAGAATTTGGGCTTGATTTAATTTCTGCGCCCTCAGAAAATCAACTAAGACTGGTTACAATAGACTATCTATTTTGAAAAAGAGCAAGAAAAAATTATGAAAATGAAAGAAAAAATGAAGATTATGGAGGAAAAACTAAAGAAAATTTAATAAATACATAAATTAATTAAGGAAGAATTCTGTTATTAAGTTTTAACTAAATGTTTCAAAAATGTGATAATTCAGAAATTATTTGTTACTTTTGTTAATATATGATATATATTTATTTTTTTTAAATTTATATTTTATTCAATTAAACATTGATTACAATCATTGTCCCATTTTGATTTCATAGTAGTTTGCGGTATTATACACATAAACACGAAATTATGCGCAGAAACTGACCCACAGGAATTAAATTCGCGCAGCAACTGATGCGCAGTAACTGACTCAAACGCGCAGAATTAAACGCATTGAATATTATTTTTAATTCATTAAATTTATTAAAATAAATTATATTTTAGAGATGTTATTTATTGTAAACATATCTTAATAACACAAACTACAAATTTAATAAGACATAAGTTCAATTTGATCAATATAAAAATTATATTTTATAGTTAAAAGACGTCTTGACCAAAATACCGCAGGAATTAGTACACTTACCCTAATTAATAAAGATAGATTATTTCTATCTTATTTTATTCGTGTCATTCCTGTTTTATTCTATATAATTATCCATGACAATCCATATGTATCCTTCTTTTCATCTAAATAAATTTTGTATACAAATAAATCTCAAGAATGTTATCCAAACGAATCATAACACTATCTATTCAATCCTTATTAACCCTCTTGCGCATAGAGCCTAATATATTCGTCCAAACTAAAGTGTTACCGTATGCACGTGGACGAATATATTCGTCCAAACATTTTCGTTAATAACTTTTGTTCAGATTAACGTAAACACATGGGTCAAATTGCAAATTGTAGCTGTCGGTCCAAAGATTATGAGACAATTATTTAAAACTTTGGAAATTTTTTATTTATTAATAAATAGTGTCTTTAAACTATTGTACAAAAAGGAAAAAGCGTTATAAAAATCGTAACCTCTTAGGCACATAAATTATTTTAAAATTATTAAATATTCTTACAAACTGATAAGTAAAAGTATTTGGGGTCGCTGATTACGAATCCGAAGTCAGTTTTTTAATATTCAAAATGGCGGATCCAATATGGCGGATGTCTTTTTTCAAAAATTGTTGGATTTTTATAAAACTTGGTATCAAAGGGTTTTTGGGGTCACTTATTACGAATCTGAAGTCAAAATGGCGGATCCAATATGGCGGACGAATTTTCAAAAAATTGTTGGATTTTCATAATACTTGGTATTTAGGGGTTTTTCGGGTCGCTGCCCAGGCAGAAAAGTTGGAGGTGTGCCAGCACTAACGACCGGCATGGTACCGAACCGGTTGTAAAGTCGGACATATGCCGGTACCGGCAAAAAGGTACCGGGCCGGATATGAAATAAATACCGGCCCAGTACCGGCCCGGTGGTAAATGTGGATTTCTACCGGTACTGGTAGTGTGTACCGGGCCGGTTGATTAAAAATATCTGGCCCAGCACCGGCCCGGTACTATAAATTACTTCTTCTTTTATACCGTCGAAGGAGATTTGCCGGTGATAATATTTGTACCGGCCCAGCACCGGCGTATCACCGGCCCGGTACTGCCATTTCGCTCTGTCTTATACCGCCGAAGAAGATTTGCCGGTGACAATTTTTGTACCGGCCCAGCACCGGCGTATCACCGGCCCGGTACTATAATTTACTTCTGTTTTTATACCGCCGACGGAGATTTGCCGGTGATAATATTTGTACCGGCCCAGCACCGGCGTATCACCGGCCCGGTACTGCCATTTCGCTCTGTCTTATACCGCCGAAGAAGATTTGCCGGTGACAATTTTTGTACCGGCCCAGCACCGGCGTATCACCGGCCCGGTACTATAATTTACTTCTGTTTTTATACCGCCGACGGAGATTTGCCGGTGATAATATTTTTACCGGCCCATCACCGGCATATCACCGGCCCGGTACTGTCATTTCGCTTTGTTTTATACCGCCGAAGGAGATTTGCCGGTGATAATATTTGTACCGGGCCAGCACCGGCGTATCACCGGCCCGGTACTGCCATTTCGCTTTGTCTTATACCGCCGAAGAAGATTTGCCGGTGACAATTTTTGTACCGGCCCAGCACCGGCGTATCACCGGCCCGGTACTATAATTTACTTCTTTTTTTATACCGCCTAAGGAGATTTGCCGGTGATAATATTTGTACCGGCCCAGCACCGGCGTATCACCGGCCCGGTACTGCCATTTCGCTCTGTCTTATACCGCCGAAGAAGATTTACCGGTGATAATATTTGTACCGGCCCAGCACCGGCGTATCACCGGCCCGGTACTGCCATTTCGCTCTGTCTTATACCGCCGAAGAAGATTTGCCGGTGACAATTTTTGTACCGGCCCAGCACCGGCGTATCACCGGCCCGGTACTATAATTTACTTCTGTTTTTATACCGCCGACGGAGATTTGCCGGTGATAATATTTGTACCGGCCCAGCACCGGCGTATCACCGGCCCGGTACTGCCATTTCGCTCTGTCTTATACCGCCGAAGAAGATTTGCCGGTGACAATTTTTGTACCGGCCCAGCACCGGCGTATCACCGGCCCGGTACTATAATTTACTTCTGTTTTTATACCGCCGACGGAGATTTGCCGGTGATAATATTTGTACCGGCCCAGCACCGGCGTATCACCGGCCCGGTACTGCCATTTCGCTCTGTCTTATACCGCCGAAGAAGATTTGCCGGTGACAATTTTTGTACCGGCCCAGCACCGGCGTATCACCGGCCCGGTACTATAATTTACTTCTGTTTTTATACCGCCGACGGAGATTTGCCGGTGATAATATTTTTACCGGCCCATCACCGGCATATCACCGGCCCGGTACTGTCATTTCGCTTTGTTTTATACCGCCGAAGGAGATTTGCCGGTGATAATATTTGTACCGGGCCAGCACCGGCGTATCACCGGCCCGGTACTGCCATTTCGCTTTGTCTTATACCGCCGAAGAAGATTTGCCGGTGACAATTTTTGTACCGGCCCAGCACCGGCGTATCACCGGCCCGGTACTATAATTTACTTCTTTTTTTATACCGCCCAAGGAGATTTGCCGGTGATAATATTTGTACCGGCCCAGCACCGGCGTATCACCGGCCCGGTACTGCCATTTCGCTCTGTCTTATACCGCCGAAGAAGATTTACCGGTGATAATATTTGTAGCGGCCCATCACCGGCCCGGTACTGTCATTTCGCTTTGTTTTATACCGCCGAAGGAGATTTGCCGGTGATAATATTTGTACCGGCCCAGCACCGGCGTATCACCGGCCCGGTACTGCCATTTCGCTCTGTCTTATACCGCCGAAGGAGATTTGCCGGTGATAATATTTGTAGCGGCCCATCACCGGCCCGGTACTGTCATTTCGCTTTGTTTTATACCGCCGAAGGAGATTTGCCGGTGATAATATTTGTACCGGCCCAGCACCGGCGTATCACCGGCCCGGTACTGCCATTTCGCTCTGTCTTATACCGCCGAAGGAGATTTGCCGGTGATAATATTTGTACCGGCCCAGCACCGGCGTATCACCGGCCCGGTACTGCCATTTCGCTCTGTCTTATACCGCCGAAGAAGATTTACCGGTGATAATATTTGTAGCGGCCCATCACCGGCCCGGTACTGTCATTTCGCTTTGTTTTATACCGCCGAAGGAGATTTGCCGGTGATAATATTTGTACCGGCCCAGCACCGGCGTATCACCGGCCCGGTACTGCCATTTCGCTCTGTCTTATACCGCCGAAGGAGATTTGCCGGTGATAATATTTGTAGCGGCCCATCACCGGCCCGGTACTGTCATTTCGCTTTGTTTTATACCGCCGAAGGAGATTTGCCGGTGATAATATTTGTACCGGCCCAGCACCGGCGTATCACCGGCCCGGTACTGCCATTTCGCTCTGTCTTATACCGCCGAAGGAGATTTGCCGGTGATAATATTTGTACCGGCCCAGCACCGGCGTATCACCGGCCCGGTACTGCCATTTCGCTCTGTCTTATACCGCCGAAGGAGATTTTCTGGTGATAATATTTGTGCTGGCCCAGCACCGGCCCAGCACAAAAATTTACTTAATGCTTTCTACATGGCACAGAAGTTTTGCCGACAAAAATATTAGTACTAACCTAGTGTCCTCCCGGTTGTTTGCCAATGTTAAACTATCAGAAAAAGAATTAAAGAAAAGAAAAAAAATTTGAAAATTAATTTATTAATTAATTTATTAATTTAATTATTAATAATAAATTATTAGTTAGTTGTGCCGGCAATTATATTATTACCGAGTAGGTTGCTTATTGGTGCCTGCCCGGTATCTAGCCGGTGAATAGGGCGGTCATTATTATTTACATTTACTATTCTTATTTATTTATAATAATTTAAATTGAATTAAAATAAATTAAAAAATACAAATACTGGCCCGGTACCGTAACGGTTGAATATTAGTGCTGGCCCGGTACTGCTGCCAGCTGTAATGTCGGTTGGACTTTATAAGCTCACTTTGCATTTGCTTTCCATATGCAGGTTTAGGTTAGCGGATGTGGTGTCGACTTTGCAGCCTCAGGGTCCGGAGTTCAATTCCTCGAGTCTTCAGATTTTTCTATGATTGTTTATGTTTCTCTGTTTCAGCATTTAATATATTTACTGTTTCCAATTTAAAATTAATAATTACATTGATAATAATAATAATAATTAAATAATTAATCAGACTGAAATATAATTTTTTTAACCGGCCCGGTACCACACCGGTTGTTTTTTAGTGCCGGCCCGGTACTGCGTCAGATATTTATTAGTGCCGGCCCGGTACGGTTGCCGGATACCTACCGAAGTTATCATCCGGCAATTTACCGGTACTGCGCCGGTGGAATGAACAGACTTATGCCGGTACTGGACCAGTACCTAGCCGGTTGTGCAGCCGGTAATAAACCGGCACCAAATGCCTTCCAACAATAACCGGGCCAGTACCGCCCCGGTGGATTATTCGGTACCGGCCCGGTACGTATGCCGGATACCTGCGTAGTTATCATCCGGCAATTTACCGGTGCCAAGCCGGTGAAAATGACGGTCTTATGCCGGTACTGGGCCAGTTACCTGCCGGTAGTGTGCCGGTATTAAAGTGGTACTAAATGTCTACAAATATTAACCGGGCCAGTACCGCCCCGGTGAATTATTCGGTACCGGCCCGGTACGTATGCCGGATACCTGCCGTAGTTATCATCCGGCAATTTGCCGGTACCAAGCCGGTGAAAATGACGGTCTTATGCCGGTACCGCCCCGGCACTTATAATCCGCCGTTTGTACCGGGCCGGTACCATCCCGGTCGTCAATTTCTACCTGGGTGATTACGAATCTGTAGTCAGTTTTTGAAAATTAAAAATGGCGGATGTTATATGTTACAAAATTTATTTTTATTGATTATTAAATTTTTTTCGTTATACATTAAAAGAAATGCATTTTTTTTGTTATTTTGCAATTTATCAACTTATTACGGCCATACGGTTTTATGTATACATATTTACCAATTCATCAATTATTTAAATAAATAATTGTTATTATTTATTTATTCCTTAGACAACGCACCTAAAAAAATGCAGTTTTTTTCTAATCTTGCAATTTACTAAGCTCAAAATTTTTTAACACATATTTTTTAAAGAGGAATAACTTAGTAACAATTTAAGAAACAAGAAATTTTTTTTGAATTTCCAATTTAGACGTTTAGCCTAAATTTAAATGCATTGATACTAATTGAATTTCTGAAAAGAATTTTACTATTAATTTATAAAAGTAATTGAATCCTTCAAAAGAATGTTATTATTTATAAAAATAATCAAATGTTTGCGTGGAATTTTATTAAAATTCTTAAAAATAATTGAAATGTGGAGAACAATTTAATTATTTAAAAAGATAATTGAAATTTTGAGGAGCATTCAAAATAATTTTTAAATACATATAATTGAATTTCTGCAAAGAATTGGATTACTTTAAAAAATAATTGAATGCTTATGAAGAATTTTTTTTTAAAATAATATTCCAAAGAATTTAGTAAACTTGAAGAATTTTGCTATTTATGGAAATAATTGAATTCTTGAGAAGAATTTTCTTTACAGTATCTAGAAATAATTGAATTCTTTCGACGAATGTTAATAAAATTTTTAAGAATAATAACATTTTTCAAGGAATTTGATTAAAATTGTATGAAAAATAATTGAAATTATGCAATGAGTTTTATTATTTATGAAAATAATTGAATATATTGCGAAGAAATTTTTAAAAATAAAATTATAATTACGGCACATAAAAAATACACTGTTTCGTAGTTTTCGCTGTCATCAGTGGGTTAATAGTTACACCCCATCCGCCCATTTTTTGAAAAAATACTTGTACAATTTTCAAAAAATAAAATATTAAAAATCCATTACGATATTCGTGTTAAGCACTAAATTTGACTTTAGAAATAATTTTTCCGATAATTTTTCCGACCGTTTATCACTACCCACATAGCACCATATTTTGCGGGAAGCTAACGGGAAACTAACCATGTTAGCTTCTATAGCTAACATGGTTAGCTTCCCGTTAGCTTCCCTTGGCCTATAAATGTCCTACGCTTTTTAGTTTTCCGTGTTAGCTTGCAGAAAGTTATCTAAGAAACTTTTCTGAAAACAAGTAGAGAAAAGTTCTTTAATAATATCTCTGGTAAGTATCTGTCAAATAAAATAAAATAAATAATTAAATAATAATAATAAATAATTTAATTTCTAATATTATTTATTAATTAAATCTTCAAAAAATAAGAATAAATAAATTATTAAAAATGAAAATATTAAATTAGAATGTTAATAGATAAGCATTAAACTAAACTTTATTTTTTTCGTTACTTAATTTGACTTCAAATTCGCAATTTGAAGTTAGTTGTTTCTGTTTGCATTTTGTTCTCTAGTTTTTTTTTATAATTAATTATTCTTTTTAATATTTTAATATTTAAAATTAATGAAAATTCTAATGTATAATAAAATGCTTTCAATATTGGAATAGCAATTAAACAAAATTTTTGTCAATTAAAAATATTCCTTATGCGTTATTTCTTACTTAATTTCATAATTTTTAACCTGCAATAATTTAATTTTTACAAAAAAATAAATCCAAAATTTTCAAAATAATTAAATTTTTTGCGAAAAATTAAAATAAAATCTTTTAAAAAAGTTTATTCTTACGCAAAATTTAATTAGAATAATATTTAAAATATTTAAATTTTTATAAAGAGTTTTATCAAAATTTCTTATAATAATATTTAATTCTTTTGTGAAATGTTATTAATTAATTATGAAACTAATTGAATTTCTGAGAAGAATTTGTTATATTGCCTGTTTACTGCAACTTTTCTAAATACATTAAACAACAAATTATTTTCATTTTCAGCATTTACATCTATTGGTTTCATTTTTATTGTTCGATGTTTACTATTATTATACGCATTTACTAAATCACTTAATATATCTATCCATTTGTAATTACAGCGTAAACTAAATTGCATCCACATTTTATTCTTCAAAGTACGATTAAATCGTTCACAAATTGACGCTTTCAAATTACTATGAGTAGAATACAAATTAATGTTATAATTTTTAATAAGATTTTCAAAATGTGAATTATAAAATTCTTTTCCTTTATCTACTTGCAAATTTTTCGGTATGCGTTTTTTAATTATAATAGATTTCATTGCCGCAGTCACATCTTCACCTTTTTTGGACTTTACTGGAACAGCCCAGGCAAACTTTGAAAATGTATCAATGACGGTTAACAGGTACTTGTAACCTTTATTTTCTCTCGCATAAGGTTGCATTTCAACAAGATCAGCTTGCCAAGTCTCGTCAAAACCTCGAATTTCAACACTTCTTCGCTTATAATTTTTTCTCGCTGGTTTATGTAACTCTTTCACCAACTGTAGTTTTTGATCCTCCATTGCTAATTACCTTCAAATGTGCGCAGTCTTCTGTCTAATTGTAAAATAATGTCTTTGATGGTAGACATCATTTCTATATTTCTTTCAATACTGATTCTTAGATTTTCAAAATATTTTTTTATCAAATCTTCTAAATCTAAAATCTTTACTACATTGTCATTTACATCATTTCTCACGGAACCGATTACATCATAGTTGGCGTTTGCTTTAGATTCAATAACTTTGTTTACAATATTCAAGTTTACTGCATCACCTTTGCTCTCGGCATCAGCTACGTTACAAAGTTTCTTATTTTCAATGTTAAAATCTCCTTCAGCAGTCAACTTAAAACCAAGTCCTGGTGGACCTCGATTTGAAGTTTCTGTGCTTTTAAACTGACGTCCGAATATGTCGATACTCATCATGAAAATGATAAAAATTTCTACAAATGTTAATTAATAAACAATTCCAGCTTCTCTCAACTCTTCAATAATTGATATAATCTCATTATTATGACTGGGATTTCCAGCTGCTTGAGATGCCAAAAGCAATCTTAAACGATCAACCAATTCATTAGGATCATCCCAATAAACATAATCAATTTTTGCATCTTCTTGTTGAGTCATATATTTTGGAATTAAACCTTCACCAGAATGTACTGCTATATAGTTTAGATATTTTAAACTCTTTTTATCTTTAACAGCGCCATCTGCTTTGTAATATTTTTTATGAGCATTAGTTGATATTACAATATTTTTATAATTTTCCCGATCAACTACACTTAAAACAGCTTCTTCTGGAACTTTTTTGAATAAAAGCTCAAGTAAACCTTTCGTTGCAGGATATGTTTTATTACCTACACTAATATTATTTTGTTCAAAATTTATTCCTGAATTACAAATCATTAATTGCCCTTTAGATAATTTACGAACTTCATATAAAAGATCTAAATCTTTTCCCTTTTCATCCAACATTTGAAGATATAAAATAGCACCATCTTTCTCTGATTTATCTCCATCTCCATTATCATCTCCATCATCATCATCACCATAATCATCACCGTTATCGTCATCATCAGCAGCTGTTGCAAATGATAAGTCATCTCTTAAAAATGAATCATTCTCTCTCTTAACTTCTTGATCTTCTTCAAACTCTAAAGGAAGGTCTCCCTCTCTTTCAATTTTTACTGGTCGAATTTGTTTAACAATTTCAATGTCGTCAACTAATTTCTGAATTGGTGTCACTATAGGTTTAAAGGTATTATTTAAAGTCTGTTCAATTTCTTCCTTGCCCAATTTCATCAGTCTATGCTTTCGTCGAATAGCATCACTGGCTTTTGCAATTTGACCAAGAATATCTTTTTGTTTTCGCAAATGTTTCAAGTGTGTAGAAGACATGTTGATTGACCAATATCTTGAATGAAACTGTTTATAAAGAATATAATTTCTCTAATTTTATAAAACAATCAAAACACTTTCTATATCTGCCTTCATTGATATCACGATCTTTATCAATCACTATAAAATCATGCTTATTTTTCCAACAAGAGTTGCAAAGTTTTTTAAATTCTATTAATGTCATATCAGTATTAACATGATCATCATAAATATGTCTAAGATTCATTTCAGCTTGTTTGAATAAAACTAGTAAATTAGCATTGTCACGTATTAAATGATTTGGAATGCGCGCATATGTTTGACATAAATAAAAGCAATCCACAGCTTTGTGTCTTCCCATAGCAAAAAAAGCTTTAATATTATCTTGTTTTTTACATGCTACGTCATCAAATATAAATATTGAGTTTGGTAACGCATTGTTTGGTTCTACAACATCCGCATGTTTATTAAATGGAAAGTAGCCAACACCCTCTACTGGTTGCAAAATGTTTTCTAAGAATTTGTATTTTGGTTGATATAACGATTTTGAGTACACATAAACATTTTCAAATCGTAATCCATTGGGATGTATTAAAAGAGCAAGTAAAGCATTTGTCTTTCTACAATTTGACGGTCCACAAAATATTGCTCGCACACTAGACTGGCAATTTAATCGATTGTGCTTCAAACTCCATTCTTACGATAACTGAGGTTAAAACTATAAATACAAGGTTTTTAATAGTTTCAATGTCAGTTTACTGTAGACGCTTTTAACGTTCGCATGCAAATCTAATAATGACGTTTATGTGGATCTCGTTTCTTAGGAGAGGTTTGCGATTTTGTGTCTATAGTTAACTCCTTCATGCTGCTAGGTCTAGTTTCTTAGGAGATGTTTGAGATTTTGTGTCAATAGTTAACTCTTTCATGCTTTGGGTAAGGTCTACGTTAGGCTCTACTGTTGGAGGCAACTGGGATAATTGACTATTACTGTGATAATTGACTATTACTGTCATAATTTTTTTGTTAGATCATTAAAGGTCGACTGTTTGTAGTCAAATGGCAAAAAACTATAAATACATTGGTTATATAGATTTCCCCTTTAGTCTTAAAAAAGTTTTCTTACCGTAAAGAATATAAATATGGGTGTAAATAAAAAACAAATTAGTTTAAAGAAAACTTCGAAAAGAGTAAGACGAGGTAGAGGTATTTTGAATAAAATTATCAATAAATTACCTTTCAAACTTCATATACCTGGCTATCAATACTGTGGTCCAGGAACAAAATTGGCGAAAAGATTAGCACGAGGTGATCTAGGAATCAACCCTCTCGACGCTGCTTGTAAACAGCACGATATTCCTATTCAAAAAATAGGGAAAGTGTAGAAGCGAGAAACGCAGATGATAGAGTACTTGCTGACAAAGCTTGGCATCGTGTGTTTGCTCCTGACGCAAATTATAGTGAAAAAGCTGCAGCTTACGCAATAACCAATGCAATTAAGGTCAAATCAAAATTGGGCATGGGAATTAAATCAAAAGAAAATATGAAGAAAAAGAGGGAAAATAAAAAATCAACGTTGAGAAAATGAAATTGGATACAAATGCGCGGTCTACTATTAAATCAGCACTTGAAGGTGCACGTTTGGCAGTTAAAATTGATGGTGGCAGGCGAAAAATTAATAAACCTCGAGTTTTACCGATACCTTCTAAAGTGGGAGGAATTTTACCTTTTCTTATTCCTTTGTTTGCGGGTTTAAGTGCAACAGGGGCCCTAGCAGGGGGAGCAGCTGGCATAGCAAAAGCTGTAAATGATGCAAATTCTGCAAAACGTCAACTAGAGGAAACCAAGCGACATAATCAAACAATGGAATCTATTGCCTTAGGAAAAGGTCTCTTTTTAAAACTATATAAAGCAGGACTAGGCCTTCATCTAAAACCATATAAAGTAGGGCAAGGATGCAAGTCAAAAAACTTGAAGTAAAGCTACCTCACGGTGCGCTAACAGACTTAGATTTACTAAAATTTGCAAAAAGTTTAAAATTTCCATATTTTCGAGGAGTTTTTATGCGAAATGAACTACCTATGCGTGGTCCTAAAGAAAATGAATTTGCAATTATTAATCTAGATGATAAAAATGGTTTTGGTACACACTGGTGTGCCTATAAAAAGAATAAAGATAAAATTATATATTTTGATAGCTTTGGTAATCTTCGACCACCTTCGGACCTTGTTAAATATTTTGGTGTTGGTAGCATAAAATATAATCATAAACGATATCAAAACTATAATACATATGTATGCGGACATTTATGTCTTAAATTTTTATGTAAACAATTGAATATTCCTGATTTGTATACTCTGCATATAAATAAATGATATTCTTAGTTTAAATGTCAGTTATTAATTTGATCTCATCATGGACGATTCACTTATTTTAACGTTGTCTGGAAATTCTTCCATTTTAGAATCTCAATTTTTTCCACCAATAGAGTTGTCTAATTTTAAAAATTATGCTCTTGGCCTTGTTGAATTTTTAACTTTTAATTCTATTCCTAATATAGATGTTAGAAAGAATAAATTTTACGTAGGAAATAAAGAAATTATTATACCCACAGGAAGTTATGAAGTTAATGATATTGATCAAGTTTTGCATTTAATTTTAAAAAATAAAGGAATTAATTTTAGAATCAAACCAAACAATAATACATTGAAATGTACAGTTTATTGTGATGAAGAAATTAATTTTAAACCCAATGATTCTATAGGTAGTTTTTTAGGATTTTCTCCTCGCAAATTAAAAGCTCAAGAATACCATGAGTCTGATCAACCAGTGTCAATCATTAAAATAAATTCATTAAGAGTAGAATGTATATAACAACGGGAGCATACATCAATGGTGAAAAAGTGCATACAATTCATGAATTTTTTCCTATTGTTCCACCAGGATATAAAATAGTAGAAGTACCAAATCACTTCATTTACTTGCCAGTCGCTGTCAAGACAATAGACTATATTCCATTGCGAACTGTAGACCAAGACGGAAATTTAGTTAATTTTCGAGGGGAAACTTTAACAATAAGGTTTCATATTAAATCCTTAAAATAATGGGTATTGTTTTTAATAATAGAAAAAGGATTGGTTTTGGTTATAAAATTAAAACACCATGCCAAAATCAAATCAGTCGTCGGCGAATCTTGAAGAGATTAACACCTCAGAACCTGCAACTACTGAAAAATCTCGGTCTAAAGATTGTAAAAAAAGAAAGAGAGTAAAAAAGAGATTTAAACTTATTTTTACTTGTATACAAATACATGTAAAAATAAGTTTAAATTATTTGTATTTATTATTTGTATTTGTATTATTTGCCTTTGTATTTCAACGTATTATTATTTGCTATGGAAGGGAAAATTTTAAATATTGATTCACCAGTAATTTTTGATGAATCTATTGCTCATTATGAAGTTCATGCGCAACAACCATACACATCATCAACATACAACAATAGTGACGAAATCCGCATCACGGTACAGAATCAGGATCATTGCTTATTTTCAAGCAAAAGCTCGATTCACATCACTGGAAAACTTGTGAAACCTGATGGAACAGCTCTAAAGCGTACAAATTTAATTTCTAATGGCATATGTAATTTATTTGAAGAAGCAAAGTATGAACTTAATGATGTAGAAATTGATAAAAATAAAAATGTAGGTCTCACAAGTTTAATGAAAAATTATATTTCTCTCGATGCTAGTCAAAATAAATTTCTTGAAAATGTTGGCTGGTTAGAATTTACTAATGAACCAACCTTAACAAATGCGCAAGGTTATTTTGATGTTTGTATTCCTCTGAGTATGATTTTTGGTTTTGCTGAAGATTACCAAAAAGTCATTATTAATGCTAAACATGAGCTTATTTTAATTAGATCAAGAACGGATGCTGACGCAGTGTTGCAAGTAGCACCTTTAGAAGAGTTTAAAATTGTCATTGAAAAAATTGAATGGTTATTACCATACATAAAATTATCAGATGCTCGAAAATTTAAATTATTAAAATATATTGAAAAAGATCCATCTATTCCAATAAGTTTTAGAACTTGGGAATTGTATTAATATCCTTTATTACCAATTGAACCGTTCGCTCGAATAACGGCTTAAGTGTTTTTGAGGCATTTTGGAAAGTCTTAAAATTAACACTAATTTATAAATTCTAAGTAATTTAAAGCATTACTATTTAATTATATAGGTTTTGCTTTAAACAATTCCAATCAAACATTATAATTTAGATGTTAATTAACAGGATGGTAAGCGTCTTTTGAAAAACGGCTTAAATTAACTTAAGCCGTTGTTCGAGTGAACGGTTCAATTACTCCTAAGCATATTTGGAGTGTACAAATTTCAAGTCAATTAAAGAAACCTAGATTTATTGTATTAGGATTTCAGAGAAACAGAAAAACTAATACAGTTCAAAAATCTAGTTATTTTGATCGTTGTGATTTATCTAATGTAAAATTATTTATAAATTTACAATGTTATCCTTATGGTAAAATGAATCTGAATATTGGTAGAAACCAGTACTCTACTTTATATGAAATGTTTACAAATTTTCAAGCATCTTATTATAGTAAAGAGTCTCAACAAATTTTATCAAAAAAAGAATTTTTACAATATGCTCCTTTAGTTGTAGTGGATTGTTCAAAACAAAATGAGTCTTTAAAAAGTGGACCAGTTGATATCCGCCTAGAATTTGAATCAAAAGAAAATTTTCCCGCCAATACTTCAGCTTATTGCTTAGTTTTGCATGACCGCATCGTTGAATATAAACCAATCAGTGGAATTGTTAAACTTTAAGCTTATATATATTTAATTCTTTATGCGTAATGAAATTAGTTGATTTAAAAATGCAGTACTTGATAGATGTGCAAGGATTCAAATTGCCAATTAATAAATTTGTTTTAAAAGAATTAGCTATAGTTTCTGTAAATAATGATTCAATACCAATAAATATGGTTTTCCAACCTCCTTGCCCATGGAATTGCGTCACAAACAAATATAAATGTATCAATCGTTGGTTAGAAAATAATTTCCATGGTATTCGTTGGAATGCTGGTGATGTACTGTACGTTTATTTAAAAGAAATTTTAGAAAATGTGTTTAAAGAAGCAAAGACAATTTATGTTAAAGGTTTAGAGTAGAAAAAATGGTTAAAAAGCTTAATCGATGAAAAATATTGTATTGAAATTATCGACATGAATGATTTAAATTGTCCTTCATTAAAATAGTTAAACATTGAAACATGTATTGGAACTTGTTCAAAACATTTAATCAACAAGAAAACTTTTACTTGTGCTCTTCAGAATGTTATAAACTTAAAAACATGGTTCTGCAAAAACTGTAATATTTGAGTATTTTAGTTGAAAATGTATTGTATTTATTTCCTCAATAAAATTATAAAAAATCAATTGGATTGTAATTATTATTTCTAACCTAACCTTATTGTTTTCAGGAATAAGAAACGACATTTATTTTGAATACATTTATTTATTTAAACATATTTATTATAATAAATTACAATTTTTTTAAGTATAATTTATTGTAAAAATTGTATAAAGGGAATAGTAGAGAACTAATACAAACTACATTTTTTAAATAAATATTTACATTTTATACATCAATTTCATCTATTTCCATTGGATCATGCTGTTGGTAACCCCAAGGAAAGGTGTCAGTTTTTCCTGGTATCAAAATTCTTTTATCATCCTGCCAACTTAGAGCAATTTTATTTTGTTTGACAGTAAATACTTCATGTTTTTTGCTGCGTATAAAGTGCTGAGATCGGATCAGGTTTTCGTTTTCATTGAGAGTATGCTTAAAATAATCGAATTCTATTTTTTTTAAAGTTGAATATTTTACCCCTTTTGTTTTCTTTTTAGCTTCCTCATCACCCCATAACTTAAATGCATATAGTTTTGATCTTAAACCTATAAATTTGTTTACAATTTTACCGTTATTTTCGTCTTTCATAAGACCCAGGATTTTTTTGTTTGCAAGTGGTATATTATAAATGTTGTTTTCAAGATAATCGGATGTATCGAATTTATGTAAATCTCTTTTAATATAATCATAAAAATTTGGTACTGTGATGTGATAAACAAAACTATCAGTATCTGTGTAGAGTAATTTTGCAGAATCACTGAAAGTCTCTTTAATGTAATTGTAATGAAAGTCATATGTTATTATTTTTGATATGTCTAGAATAGTGAATCCTATGTAAATTGGTTTGTTAAAGTATACCTTTGTTTTATTCATCTCAATAATGAACATATCTTTATCGAATATGGTGCAACTATGAAATTTTGGTTGAGCAATCAAATTTTTCGCGCAATACCTTCCCTCCCATTTTGTTATTAATCTAACATCTTCGTGTTTTCTAACATTTTCCATTGTCTTGCCAAATACAGAATTGTTCATTAGCTTGTAAAAATTCTTCTTAAATTCATTACTCGATTTTTTCTAAGCTCGGTATTTAAATCAATATAGGGTTTTAACCACTGCTTTTGCTTAAATTTTAAAACTCTATGTATTTTAGTTAATTTTATTCCTAAAGATAAATATAGCTTTAAATTTCTATAGTGAATTGTATAGTTCTTCTTTGGTAATAAATTTGGAATTAATTTAGGAATTGTACATTTTGGGAGAGGAGGTATGAAATGTTCAGGGCATAAGGGCAAGTCTTTATGTGAATCATGAAGTTGAGTTGGATAATCTAAATCTACTTCAAGAATATATCCTTCTGGAGAATCATCTGGAATATTTAAGAAAAAGTCGTTACTATAATTTTCTAACCATTCAAAATCTGTATATGGCAAGCTCTCGCTCATAGAAGCACCATACTGATTATTTATATCGAAGTACATTATATAAGATTCTGGTATTAAGGGATTAAAATCTTTTTCCATAAATCTATTATTAACTTTCGCGTATCTGTTTGAGCATTGTGAAACACCACCTCTAATTCCCTTTTCAATAAAAAGCAACATTTCTACATCTGTCAACAAATCAAGTTTTATGTCTGTGTACTTGAGCATAGCGTCAAATGCCATTCCTGGGGCAGTATAATAATGTAACGCGTCCAAGTTATAAGTTGTAAAGCATGTTTTTCTAAAATTTTCAAAAATGTCGGCAAGTAGAAGAACGTCAGTCTGTAAATACAAATCAGAGTATTCTCCTATTGTTTTTAAATTAAACGTTTTCCATACGTTACAAGCATATTCATAGTCTTCGTCTGAAATATAAGCGTCATTTAATTTAGAGTAGAAAAAGTCTTTTACTGGCAAATTGACCTTCTTCTAATTTTTCCCAGCTACTAACATATTCGTAAGGAAATATTCCTTTTCTTGTCAATAAATTAAACTCGTCCAGATTTTTACAATACTTTTTAGTAATTTTTTTCTCATCATTTTCAAGATAGGAGGATAATTTGTCTAAACTGCTTGGCATAAATCTAAATGAATCAAGAAATCTTAATACTACTTTGGTACCCTTCACATATTTTGAAAATGAAATGTACTTTTCTTTGTTTATTGGTAACAGTTTCATTTCACCCTCAAAAGACGTTGCTAAAGCTTTAATAATGAAATGTGCATCATATCCTGACAAGTTGTGAAAAATTATGGGAACAACATGCGAATCTTTATAATTTACATTGCAACTCTGATGTGCCGGACCACGATATTTTCCCGTGAAATGACAATGATCGCGGCCCTGTCGAAAATATCTTGGGCAAAGCGTGTTTAAATAGTGTTTTATAGAATGTTTATTGTGTGTCGATTATGTGTTTGTGAACACAATAAAGTGTGTCTAATCCGTGTATTTTGGAACGCTTTGAGTGTTTGGAAAACACTGAATTGTGTGTCAGAAGTGTGTTTATAGAACACACAATGTTCAGGTAAAAATACTCTTAAAACACTCTTTTCACATTCATGAAACCCTGATCTACTAATTAAACACACACTTAACATTATCTTTACAACCTTTTTAAAGTTTTATGTTTTTATAGTAATCTGCCATTAAAAAAATATTTAAATTACAGTAAAAAAATATTCCATTCTGTTCTCGCATGTCATACATACTTGGAATGTTTATACCTGTCGACGAAAATTTGTTTCGCTATTTATCTAAATATTTACAATCACTAGGTCTCGAACGCAAGGCGCAGCTAGGAGTGGATTAGAAATCACACGCTCTACCAACTGCGCCACGGAGGCTCATGAAAGGAAGTTTAGAATTTACATATGTAACGAAGGAACTATGAAAATGTGCTATGTAACTTGAAGAAAGGATACTGTATTTGCAACAATAGTATAATTATTTTATGTATAATATACATTATATTTAATATGTTATGTTATTGAAGAATGTTAATTTTCAAAGTTAAAAGTATAAGGAAAGGCTTAAGGTATTAGTCGCGCTGCTGGCTCTGGCCAAAATTTTACTGGGCCGCTTACTAGAGTGGGGCATCAGTGAGAGTGAGAGAGACAGTTTAACTCCCCACTCTATTCGTTCGTATGAAATTTCATATAATTTAACTATTTTTTTACCTTTCTGTCAATATATTTATAGTTTGGTGCGGTCAAAAAATGTCATGTTTTTTTTATGCATTTGTTTTATCTAATTGAATACTTTGGCAGTTTTATTTCAAAATCTGACGATTAGTTATCATATAAATAATTATTAAACAAATTTAATACATGCATTGAGTACTCTCTCCATGCAAAACGTATGAACTTTGAATTCATTTTTTGAAGCTTTGAAACGGTCAAAATTAATTAAATTGGTCTCATTCGGTAGATAAATACTTCAGGAATAAGTATGTAAAATTTGAAAAAAATCTGACGAAAACCATTTTACGCGACTAATACCTTAAAAGTTAATTTTTAAATGAAATATTAAAGCAATAAATTTAAGCTTAATTAATGAATTTATAACAAGTGTCCTATAACACTGTGACCACTTCGGTGACCACACTGTTATGGAATACTTATAGAACGTGTTTGCTGGGATAATAATATACGAATGAAACATATACACGGAAAGAAAGTTATTATCAAATTTTATAAAAGTATTTTACAAGTATAGGACAAAATGCGATAAAGGTAAATTTTGATATCAGAAACACTTAACTTTAAAAAAACTTATAAAATTTAGTAAAGTTATATTAAAATTTGTTACAAGTTTATGATACTTAATATAACTTTACTAAATATCATATAAGTTTTTATAAAGTTTAATACTTCTGATATAAATATTTACCTTTGTCGCATTTTGTCCAACACTTGTAAAATATTTTTATAAAATTTGAAAATAACTTTCTTTCTGTGTTCATACTTGTTCAGATAGTGTTCTCTAAACATACTATAAACATACAACTTGAGTGATTCATTGTTTTCCAAAGCATGTGAAATCATTGTTTAGTAATACTGAACAAACATACAAATGTTTGTCAAAAGATAGTTTCAAGTATGTTCATTGTAAAATATACAATAGTTTGTGAACTTAGTGTTTTCAAAACATGGTATGAACCCTGATATGTATGTCAAGAAAATGTCTTATGACTGTTTACTCTTAATGTGAGTAACATGTTTAAATAGTGTTGAATGAATGATTTATTTACTATAAAAAGTATGTCAGAAGTGTGTTCAAAATATGTTTAAATATAGAAGTGTGTTTCAAGATACTGAGATCTGTGTTTGAGCAAAATAAAACTATTTTCAAACATCATGAAACCCACATTTGTTGGTGAAATTTTCGACAGGGGGTGTTTAATGTCATCATTTTTTAAAGGTTTTTCACAAATATGACAAACTGTTGCTGTGTCAAATTGAATTTGTTGTAAAATAGTTCAATTTTCCATTGGAATAATATTTGTAAAATAAGAATTTGCTCTTTCAGCTAATTGTTTTAATTCTGTCATGAACCAATCAACACAATCTGGACCCCGATATAATTTACATTCTGAAAGAGATTCATCAAAATTGCAATGTACATAGAAAGCAAAACTTGTCGGGATATGTTTTTGGTATGTTGATGTATTTGTGTGTGTACTTGCTATAGGTTCTAAGAGACTTTCAGTGTCAGCATACACGACAAAGGGAACACTTTCTTTATTTCTATAGTTTTTAAATTTTTAAATTTTATCCTTTTTAGGCAAAATTACTCGACACTTGTTTATTTTATCACAATCCAATTTATGATTATTAAATGATTTTTCATATTTAAAATGGCATAAACACCTACCACAAAGTAACATTCTATGACTGTTTTTTGAGATCTGTGAATTTACTAATCGAGATAAATTATGGATTAATGCAAAATGATAAACTTTGTTATTTTGAAAATTATTATCATCATCATCATCATCGTCTAAATCAATTTCAGTATTTTCAATCATTAACAAATGATAAGTAGGTTCATTTGATTTGTTTTTACTTAAATAAAGTGGAACAATTTCATTCTTTTTATTACTGCTTTTATCAATTCCGTAAACATTATTACTTTAATTGTTTAATTTTTCAAATTTTTGAATATCGCTGAGAGAAATGGGGAATTCAAAATCATCAAACTTTAAATCATTATCTTTAAAGTAGGGATATGAACTTGTACGATCAACGTGACTATTAGCTGGATAACGTTGTGCAATTATTGACCATAAAAAACAGAATTTGTCATTATTTATAACATTAATAACAGCTTTTTTATCGATTATAAATTTTGGTATTCTTATAAAAGTTGAGTATCCAGCCGCAAGAGGGACATATTTATTTATATTAACACTTAAATTTATAATTTCATTTAAAGGCCAACCTGACTTCTTTTGTTGAAAATCATCAATCTTAACAAAAAGTTTTTCACGAATTTTATGATCAAACCATTCATCAAAGTTTGTTGATTCTAAAATTTTTGAATTTCTAGTATTGAAATATTTAATATCTTCAATTTCCTCACCTTCTTCTAAAACAGTATAATTTGCCGCAAGAAGAACATTAACTTTCATGTTTCCTACCTTTTTAAATGCATTTTTTAATCGAGAAATAATCATTTTCTTTGCATCACTTAGAAAGCTGTCTATATTTTTATGTTTTAAATTAATAACAACACCTGTTCTAATTCGATTCTCGAAAGCATTCTCTAATTCTTCCCACCTGATCCATCTCTCATCCTTTTTAAATAAACCAGTTCCTGTTCTTCTTAGTTTCTTAAACTTTCTGCTATTTGCTTTCAATAGTCCAATAGTTGACAAAATCTTTTTTTTCTCTCCACATGACACAGATACATTTCTTAACAATTTATTCAGTAATTTAATGTTTTTACACTATTATTTATCCAAAAATTTAATTTCTCTGTTGTAGTTTTTTTACTTAATGTTTTAAAAGCATTGTTCATAATTTTCACAAAATCTTTACAATAGTTAGAGCTTTTATCAGTTTCCATAACTTTAATTGATGCATTTAATTTATCCAAATTCATTTTTATCACTTGTATTGAAACTGTCAATTTTTTTTCACTACAATGATTAACTCCGATCAGACTAAAATTGAACTTTTAACTATAGCGATTTTTTTTAACGAGATTTTTTAAGCGCACTTGAATTTCACGATGTTTTTCTGATATGTTAATTGAACAACTTAAACTGCAGGAAAGATTTTGATAAGAAAAATTGCCTTCTTTATATACACAAATTATGACTAATTTGATTTCAAGTTAATTATGGTTTTCTTAGAATTGTGGTAAAAAAACAAAAACAGGAAATACTAATGATAATGAGTCATCAATAAAAAATTCCAAAACTCTGAGTCATCAACCCCTATTTTGGGAAAAACAAAGAAATTGTACGTCATCGTTAAAGAATGCACCATGTAAAAAACAAAAACAGGAAATTCCAATAATGAGTCATCAACCCCATTTTGCGAAAAACAAAGAAATTATGTGTCATCGTTAAAGAATGCACCCTGTAAAAAACAAAAACAGAAAATACCAATGATAATGAGTCATCAATAAAAAATTCCAAAATTCTGAGTCATTAACCCCTATGGAAAATTCTAGGATTGTTTTATAATTCCAAGAAATTAGATAAATTCCAAGAATCACATTCGCATCATAACCTCAATATCCCCCCCCTCGAAAATTCTAGGAAGTATGACGTCATATCTGGCTCAGCATAAAAGTCTAAATATCCCCCCCCCCCAAGGGTTTGAGTCTTGGCTAAGTGGTTTGAGTCTGGGCTAAAAGTGTCGGTAACATGTCGATGCAGGGATCTTGGTCTAGAACCGGCCCTGCCTATCTACTGTTAAAAAAATATTCTATTACATTTACTTACGAATTTCTTAAATTATAAAATTATTCGCAAACATCAATAACTAAATTTTTAAATAAACATTTAATTATTATTTTCCCATAGAAATTAAAATTCTTCAAAACATTCAAGTTGAAAAATTTTTAAAATTCAACAACTTATAAGAATATTATTATAAAACATAAAGATATCAATCACTCCGAGTCTTCGACTCGGAATATAAAATATTTCGAAAAAGTTAAATTATTTACAAACATTATAATAAAATTCGTTGCACGAATTCAATTATTTTCATAAATAATAAAATCTTTCACAGGATTTCAATTATTTTTAATACAATTTTAAATAAATTTCTGGAAAAATGAAATTATCTTCAAAAATTTTGTTGCAAGAATTTAATTACATTTCACGAATATAATGAAATTCTTCGTTGAAATTTAAATATTTTGAAAATCTACTATTTTAATAAAAGTTCTCAAAAGAATTAAATTATTAAAAAAGATGTAATAAAATTCATTGCATATTCAATTATTTTTATAAATACTAGAACCAAAAGGGCGCGCGTTGTGCGCCCTCTCCTGGTCCTTTGACACACAAAATAAAACCTTAATGTAACCTTACATTAAATCTTAATTTAATAAAAACATATGTTTATATTTTAATAATTATTTTTCTGTTAATAAGATTGTTTAAAAATTTTTAAATTTTTTTAATCTAAGTTTGACGAATTGAATTTTCTATAAAAAATTACACGTTAATGCCTATAAAAAAATTCTAATTCTAGAGAAAATCACCTTTAAAATAAGCCTAAAATCATTAAAAAGCATTCAGTATTTTAGAAGTCATTAAAATTTTTGTAAAACATTGAAAATTATCATTTTTTAAAAATGTCTAAATAAAATATTGATTAAATTACTTGAAAAATTATGTACAAACTCCAAGAATTAATTTGAAAAGAGAAAAATCAGTAACCTTCTATATTATAGAAATTGTGTAGATTTTTCTGCCAAAATACAGGCGAAATTTTTTTTAAATTAATACTTGGAGTTTTGCACATCAATACAGGGTAATTTAATTTTCCCAAAATATTGAGAACATTCTTGAATTTGCAATTGTTTTAAAGAATTGTTAATAACAATTTTAAAATTTCATTTTTTAACAATCCCTTTATTTTATCATTGAAGTATAGACTTTAAGCTTTAATTAAAAAAAATTACTTAATTATTACTTTCTCATAGAGGAAGTATTGTAATACCAAAATTTTTCGAGTTCGATTTTTTGATATATCTTTATGTTATTTGAGCTCAGGAGTTGCGGACATAAAGTAAGCGTACTTTGTGATAGATTAATAAAGTTTAACTAAATTTTTTTTGGATTTTTAATTTTCCAAAAACACGTTTTTTGCCCATAACTTTAAAAAAATGTTAGGACACCTATAAATGTTTTTCCATAATTTTGTAGTTTTTTTAAACGCATCTTTTGAGTTCTAATTGAACATTTTTCGTCCATATTATAACCGGAGATATTAAACTTTTAAAAATCATAAATTTTGGAAAAAAATATTTTTTTGAAAATTTTGTTAAAAAATGTAGAAGTAATTTTAAAATTATCATTACCAACTTGTAGAGCATTATAAAACGATTCGATTGACCTATTTTTGAACCTAATTCGATAATAAATTTCGAAATTATTGGTATTTTAAAAACTAAAAATTGTGGAAAATAACATTTTCTCAAATTTTTTGTTTGAAAATTTTTGTTTAACTATTAAACTATATTGTAGAGTATTTAAAAATACATTGATTGACCCAAGATTCAATCACTTTTACCATATTTATAAAAAGTTATTCATATATCTTCCTATTATTATTATTATTATTATTATTATTATCTCTATGAGGAAGCAAAGTGTTCATGAAATGAGCGCACCAAAATTATAAAAAATATACAACTTGGCAGCGGTTTCTTTATTTGTTTCAAAGTAATAATAACATGAAAATAAAATGATCTAAAACTTTAACACCAAATTACTTTAATAATAAAATTTTTTTTTTTTGAAAAAGTTTCCCTTTTTGGGAAAATTTTTTTTTTCTTATTGGGTCAAAACCCATTATATTAACCCTTAAACCGCACCCTGGGTGTGCGACACCCATATTCTAGCTTTTTACTCTAATATTTCGTTTAAAGTCGTAAAAATTGATCATATTTCCCTATTGAATGACACATTTTGTACTTAACTTTATGTTTCGTGAGGGACATTAGTCTTCCAAGTATCTTTGTGTATTTGATAACTTTATGAAATTAACAGCGAAAAATTTCTGGGTGGCTGATACCCAGTTTTCGGTTTAAGGTGATTTCAATAGTTTTAAAAAACATTTTTTTAATTATTAAGATTAAATAAATCATTATGAAACTTATTTTCCTTCAAAATAGATGTACTGAGCTACAGAAGATAATTTTTCTGAACCATAATATCCTTTTCCAGCTTGGAGAACACACATTAAAGTCCCCGGGTGTCGCACACCCAGTGTGCGGTTTAAGGATGGATTCGGAAGTGTGCGGTTTAAGGGTTAAAACATCAAAGATGTTTTTGTTGGGATAAAATTACAGTCAGGCCTCCAAACTGCACGCTTTGAAACTGAACGCTGTCGCCAAACTGCACGCTGGCTTTAGTTTCTAAGTACTCCACAGTGAACGGTGGCGCTACCAAATTCAGTGCCGTATATTTTAAAATTCTATGAACTCAATTTTAATCCCAGAGGATAAATATCCAAGTACGGTCATGAGAATTAGATAGTAGGGATGAGTTCGTCAGCGTTCAGTTTGAAATCAAGTGGAGGGGTTATTTCTGGGGTACCGTGCAATTCTGCGGCCCGACTGTATTCTCTAATTAATGATTTATTACCATTTATTAAATCAATTTTAATTAATTGTACACTATCTGCAAAAATTATGTAAATGCTACATTTTAGTGCTATAAATAATTTTTTCATTTTGCAAAATGTATTAATTGACATTTTTCCCGTCTAAGACATTAAAACTCAATATAAGTATTCCAAAAGTAAACTTAAAAGTGAAATTTAATTAACTTTCCAAAATCATTAAAAAATTTCTTGACTTTGTCTTGTTTAATAAAATTAATATAATTTTGGAAATACTTTACATGTTTTAATGTTCTTTGGATAAAGCTGAAATAAACATTCAGTTTATTTTAATACAATTAATGTTAATAGTATTAATTAATGCTAATAGTATTTAACATTAAAATCTACAAGTAAATATGTAAATAAAAAAGCCAAACATGACAGAATTTTATGTATTATCCTAACTTAAATGCTTGGCCATTTCTGGTTAAAAAAGTATCAAGCAAACAAAAATTGTCTTTTTCAAAACATTTACAATATAAAATTTTTTTAAATTTTTCATTTTTACTCATAGTAATCATAATAACCCTGTAAAAAAAAAGTATTGGGAGGTACGGGATTCCGTATTGCAAGTGCCAACCTGCCAATGCGGTATTCGCGAATTACCGCATTGGGTGTCCTGGTGAATACGGAAATCAAGGGGTCCCAATGCGGTGCCAGTTTTAAGCTTTAAAAAAAACGAAAATACGTGACAGGAGGAAATAATTAGTGTCAGTGCAGAAATATGCGAGTTAAAGGAATGAGAAAATAATAATAGTGAGTGTAAAAATGAAACTTTAAGAAAAAAAGGTAAGTTGAACTGTCAAATATGAGTCCAATGCGGCGTAGGCTGCTTTCAATGCGGTACACAATCGGTACATAGTGCAAGTCGCCAGAAGAGGGCAGAAGCAAGCAGAGCGAATCGAGCGAACACAGTGGCCCAGCTGACATATGATTTGCATTACATTACTTTCCAATTTTTTATTTTATAACCACGTTTCTGCATGAATCTAAACAATATTTTCGATTATTGTAATTTAGAAGATGCTTACCAATTGTATGTTGGCAGATTTAGTGAAAAGTGTCTGTGTACGGAGACAAATGTGTTAGAAAATGTTTGTTTACCTATTTCACGCCATTCAAACCAGTCAAAGTTGCTTTTGCTGTGGCGCATTGAAATCAGCCTATGCCGCATTGGGCCCATATTTGACAGTTCAACTTACCTTTTTTTCTTAAACTTTCATTTTTACACTCACTATTATTATTTTCTCATTCCTTTAACTCGCATATTTCTCCACTGACACTAATTATTTCCTCCTGTCACGTATTTTCGTTTTTTTAAAGCTTAAAACTGGCACCGCATTGGGACCCCTTGATTTCCGTATTCACCACGACACCCAATGCGGTAATTCGCGAATACCGCATTGGCAGGTTGGCACTTGCAATACGGAATCCCGTACCTCCCAATACTTTTTTTTTTACAGGGAATACAACACTATCCTACCTAATTTTTTTTAAACAAAAAACATTTTTATAAAAAAGTTTAAAAATTATATTATTTACATTAATTTATTTTTAAATTTAAATTTATAAGAAAATACAAAATTTTTATAAAATAAATAAAATTGAATATTAGTTAGTTAAGGGGGAAAACCACATTAGAACGCTGTTTTTTTGTCGTTTTTTGCGAATTTTTTTTAAAGTAAGAATTTTTTTGAATGAAATAAAACATTTCCACTATGTTGTTCATTTGTATTTAACTGTAACTCATATTTTTTATAAGCGTTTATATAAAAAATCTTCCAAATTTGGAGCTATTGCATATAGAGCTGCTCCGCCGGAGTTCATGACTGCCGTGCAGTCCTGAGCCCACAAATTTTGTTTGAAAGCAAAAAATCAAGTTTATTCATATTCTATAAATATTTTATTATTAAGTGAACTAACTTTTAAGTGAAAATATTAAAAATTGAAAAATTGACACTACTTTAGAAAAAAAATTCGATTTTTTGCCTACTTTTTTGCAACTTTTTTATTTTAAAAAAGGTACTAAAAATTTTTTTCTTTTTAAGTTTAGTTCACTTAATAATAAATTTAATAACGAACAATTTCAAATTTTTCATTTTAAAATCGGTCAATAACTTTTTGAGCTACACTGCACGGCAATTTTAAAAATCCTGTTTTGAGAAAAACGCATTTAAAAAAATAGTATCAAAAATTGATATTTATAAAAAAAATTTTTTTTAAAGTGATCATACTTTAATCGGCTATTCCAACACTATAAATGAGGCATTTTACGTGAAATGTCCTAAGTTGAAATTTCAACTTCTTAAAAAAAATTGAAACTCAATGAATTTGTTGTTCTATCAAGTAGAAATGTGACCCAAAAAATATTTTTGATTTTTTCAAAAAATTGGAGGGGGTAGAGAGGGGTCAATTTGACCAATTTTTGCCAACACCGGCTACTTTGTGAATTTTTTGTGAATATACTTGTAATGGGAGAAATTTTTTAGAATATGTTTCTGAAAGGTTTTTTCGTCCTCTTTCCAATGGTGTATTTTATTTTTTAATATTTAAAAAATTTACCCTAATTTTTGATAATTAATAATTAATTTTCAATTTCCCAAAAATCGGTCCGTTTTTTTTTTAAATCAATTATTGCAAACGAAAGCTGAGGTTTTTTCCTATCGGCATGTAAATTTTCAGAATGCCCTTTTTTGTTTTTGAGTTATTAAATTTCAAAGAATAAATTGCGTCCCGGGCGCCTCGTCTCACGCCGGTTACCACGCGGCTCAGTGCAACCGCGACGCAGCGCGCTGCAATTTATTCTTTGAAATTTAATAACTCAAAAACAAAAAAGGGCATTCTGAAAATTTACATGCCGATAGGAAAAACCCTCAGCATTCGAAAAAATCAAAAATATTTTTTGGGTCACATTTCTACTTGATAGAACAACAAATTCCTCGAGTTTCAATTTTTTTCAAGAAGTTGAAATTTCAACTAAGGACATTTCACGTAAAATGCCTCATATATCCTTTCATGTGCTTCATAAGTAGTATGTAAGTCTAATAATTCCTCTTTTCGTGACTTTCTGCTCTCCTTAGTCTAAAAAGTGCTACGCTTATTCTACTAATCTACGGTAACCTAGAGCGCGCTCCGTTCATCGCTAGTACAGCGAGGACTTCGAATTTTCCTCTAAAAACTTTGTTAGCCTATTTTTGAATACCTTAACGAACAATTTATGCAAAAAAGAAAAAATCGATTTTTTCAGACGTCTAATGTGGTTTTCCCCCTTAAGTAATTTTTAGTTATATTTAAGTATTTTAACATTAAATACTATTATAAAAATACTTTGAAATTAACAGTACAGATGGTCACTCTAAGCTTTAAATTTTTACCAATTTTTAAGAATTTAAAGTTAAAAATCACTAATCAAAATTACTTTCAAAATAAGTCAAAAACATGATTCTGAAACTGGCACCTTATTATTATGGCACCTGTTTATTACCTTCAAGACTCTAATTTTGAACTGAAATAAAAAATATTCTTTTTTCGTTTAAGACAACATAAACTTTTTTATAATAAAAAACTTGGTACTTGTTTAAGATTTAATAAAAAAATATTAAACCATGTAAAGTATTTCTGAAATTATATTAATTTTTTAATAAAACAAGGCAAACTCAAGGATGAGATCAAGCATTTTTAAAATGATTCTAGAAAGTTATCTAAATTTCTTTACAAGTTTAATTGTTGAAAAAGTAGATAATGTTAGTGACTTAGACGGGAAAGTTGTTAATTTATTACTTGCATTTCTTAATTACAAAAAAGAAAAATCATTTTATATCATTAAAAAGTAATATCTTACACAATTTTTAAAAACTTACCTCCTTATCCTTATTTTTAATCACAAAAATTTTTTTCGTCTTATTTTTTTTTTATTTTGAAAAAAGAAAAAAAAGTGTTTTTCACATTGCACCAGGGACCGCTTCTAAAACGAAACTAAATAGAAATTACTTTCGTTTTAGTGTTTGAGTTGACACGAAACTAAATTAACAAAGTGACTTTAGTTTCAAGTCGACACGAAACTAAATTAACAAAATGAGTTTAGTTTCGTGTCGACTCAAAACAAAAGATTGAAACACATAATTATTTAGTGTCAATCACAGAAAAATTGTTTCCCTTGTCATCCGTAACTAGAGCAACGTAAGTAATTAATGTAAGTTACGTAACCAGAGTAAATCACGTAACTATAGTAATTTACATAATTAAAGAAAGTTACGTAACTAGAATAACTTACGTTACTAGAGTAAAGTACGTAACTACAGTAACTAGAGTAAAGTGCGTAACTACAGTAACTTGCGTAAATGGTCAAACTTACGTAAGTTACGTAACTAGAATAACTTACGCAATTAATCAAACTTACGCAAGTTACGTAACTTACGTAAATTGTGAAATTTACACCATCAACTCAAATAATCACATTTACGCAAGTTACGTAATTTATGTAAATGGTCAAAATTACTTCATTTGTGCAATTAATCAAAGTTACATAAGTTACGTAAAATACCAAATTTACTTAATTTTGTAATTAATCAAACTTACGTAAGTTACGTAACTTGCGTAAGTTTGATTAATTGCGTAAGTTATTCTAGTTTCGTAACTTACGTGAGTTTGATTAATTGCGTAAGTTATTCTAGTTACTTAAGTCAGGGGAAACAATTTTTCTATGATTGACACTAAATAATTATGTTTTTCAATCTTTTGTTTTGAGTCGACACGAAACTAAATCTAATTTGTTAATTTAGTTTCGGGTCGACATGAAACTAAACTCAGTTTGTTAATTTAGTTTCGTGTCGACTTGAAACTAAAGTCACTTTGTTAATTTAGTTTCGTATCAACTCAAGCACTAAAACGAAACTAAACTTTCGAGACGGTCTCTGCATTGCACTTTTATTTTTCTGTATTATATACTGCAAAAATCTGTTAATAAACTGTAACTACACTTTTAAAAAAAGAGAGTTAAATTTTAACTCCCCAGGGGATTCTATAAAAGTCGCACCCATTGAGGAGTTAATGCCAGGGGAGTTAAATAAAGAGAGTTAAAACTTCACACCCAAATGCTAACTCCCTAATGAAAAAATAACTCGCGCGGGTGTTAAATAAAGGAAGTTAGAAATTAACTCTCTTTTGGAGTTGATTTTTAACTTGAAAAATTTCACTCCAAACTCCCAAGTCCGTTAACTCCCTAAATTTTTTACAGTGTATATATACTTAAGTATAAAATAGACTACCAATGCAACACCCTCTCTCTCTCTGCTCACTGGTCACTCAATAGACTGCCTACTGGTTGAAAGAAACTCTTCAAACAATAGGCCAGGTACTCGAGCAGACCTTTCGTTTCTCTTTAAATTTTATATATATATATATATATATATATATATATATATACCCAGGTTAAAATCCCCATACAGGATCCTTAAAGGATCCTCTCGGGATCCTGTGCAGGAAATTGGGACAAGGTTCCTGTGCAGGTTCCGATGCAGGAACCTTAGCTATCAGAGGTTCCTGTAAAGGTTCCTATACAGGAACACTTGCAGGATCATGTACAGGAAACTTTTTAATTTTTTTAATTTTTATATGTTAAGTAACATTTGACATACATAGACTTCATATTTCAATATGTTAGGCTCGTATAACAATGTTGGACAGAAAAATGTATTGCGCATTCGAGAAACTCATAGAAAACTACTGCGCAGGAGTTAAAAATATAATTAAATTAATTGAGGAAACTGTGTAGAATCCTTTACGGGTTCCTTACAGGATCCTTTATACTTAAGTACCTGCAGAAAACTGTAAAGGTTCCTTTGCAGGAACCTTTACAAAGTTTCCTGTACATGATCCTGCAAGTGTTCCTGTACAGGAACCTTTACAGGAACCTCTGATAGCTAAGGTTCCTGCATCGGAACCTGCACAGGAACCTTGTCTCAATTTCCTGCACGGGATCCTGTACAGGACGGGTACGGGATCCGGTCGGGATCCTACACAGGACCTGCACAGGATCCCGAGAGGATCCTTTAAGGATCCTGTATGGGGATTTTAACCTGGGTATATTTTAAATATCTTTCTGTCTTCTTCTTTCTAAATAAATAACAGAAATCGGTCCCTGTTTATAACGCAGAAAATCTAACGCTATTGCTTTCTTTCTCTTTCGAGGATAAGTAACATTAGACTGTCTCTCTTTACCTAATTTGCATATCTACTCGTTTCATATTAAGGAATAGGTAAAATTCTTTACATTATTTCAATTATTTAAACAAACATTTGAAATAATTTATTGCAAGAATTCAATTACTTCCCAGTAAAAAAAGAAGTATTGAGTGGAGCGTTTAGGAATTAGGTAAAGCTCTGAGCCAATACGGATTTGAGTAAAAACCGTATTGGGACGTTTGACTCAATCTTTTTTTCAACCGCCGAATACGGTCTTATTTTACCATTAAAATTAAAATCACATGACCAGAGTACACATTATAAATTGAAAGCACAATTGTCCTGGAATGTAAAAATGCCAATTTCGATAAGAAACAGTGAATATTTGTTAAAAATTGGTAAAAGCAAAGTTTGACAAGCGCGACTGAATTTACTATGTGAATAAATGAAGTGGTAAGTTTAAATGGACGAAAAGATATCT
Source organism: Leptopilina syphax (assembly GCA_032872505.1). NCBI lineage: Eukaryota > Metazoa > Arthropoda > Insecta > Hymenoptera > Figitidae > Leptopilina > Leptopilina syphax. The sequence goes on along the minus strand of CM065472.1, from coordinate 22,743,475 downwards.
ACTGTTACCGACAGAAAGTTCCTAGAGAATTGTAAAACAATGAAATTTCATTGTTTTGTTGAATTTACCACAATTCTCTAGGAACTTTCTGTCGGAAAAAGTAGATTTCTTTTAGTCCATTCCGTCCATTTAAACTTACCACTTCATTTATTCACATGGTAAATTCAGTCGCGCTTGTCAAACTTTGCTTTTACCAATTTTTAACAAATATTCACTATTTCTTATCGAAATCGGCATTTTTACATTCCAGGACAATTGTGCTTTCAATTTATAACGTGTACTCTGGTCATGTGATTTTAATTTTAATGCTAAAATAAGACCGTATTCGGCGGATGAAAAAAAGATTGAGTCAAACGTCCCAATACGGTTTTTACTCGAATCCGTATTGGCTCAGAGCTTCACTCAATTCCTAAACGCTCCACTCAATACTTCTTTTTTTACTGGGTTTGATTAAATAAATAAAATTCTTCACAGGATTTCAATTATTTTTTATACAATTTTAAGTAAATTCTTCGAAAAATGTAATTATTTTTAAAAATTTGATTAAAATTCTTCAAAATAATTCAATTATAAATTATTTTTAAAAATTCATGCCATAATGCTTTTAATATTCAATTATATCTAAAATTTTAACTGATATTCATTTTTAAATCAATTTTTATTGAAAAATTCTACAAGAATTCAATTATTTAAATATAAAAATAAATAATTTATTGAATAAATGAATGTTTCTCGAAATTGAATTATCATAAAGAATTTTATCAACAAAATTGAATTTTTTCGAGGAATTTTAATAAAATTTTGAAGAATAATTAATTTTTTCGAGAAATTCAATTAAAATTGTATTAAACAATTGAAATCTATGATGAGTTTTATTATTCATGAAAATAATTGAATTTTTTTTTAAAAATGCTATTATTTATGAAAATAACTGAATTATTGCGAAGAAATTTATAAAAAATTTGTAAATAGTTGAACTCCTGTGAAATTTTTATTATTTATGAAAATAATTTAATGTTTGCTTACAATTTTATGATTATTTTTTTATAAATATTTGAATTCTTTTGAAAAATTTTATTAAAATATTAGATATTGAAAATCATTGAATTTTATTAAAATTTTTAAAAATACTTGAAGTTTATAGAAGAATTTTATTACTTTTAAAGATAATTGAATTTTAAGGAGAATTTTTTAAAATTTTTAAATATAATTCAATTTCTGCGAAGAATTTTATTACTTTTAAAAATAATTGAATTCTGCAATCGTTTGTAACTTCTCCAAAATTTAATTTTTTCCAGTACTTTAATAAAAATCTCTGACTTTTGCCTGATTTCCCTGACCTCTGGCAATCCTGTAATAGAAATAATTTATTGTTTAAATTATATTTTTTTTAACATCGATTCTTTAAAGAAAAACATTTCAAATGAATAAATAAAAGAAAAATGATATAAAAAAATAGTCAAATAAATATAATTTAAACAATAAATTATTTCTATTATTAAATAATTCATTAATGAAAATTGCTATTCTTTTTTCAAATTTTAATATTCTTGACGTATTTACAAATTTTATTGTGCAAAAGTTATCAATAAATCAGCAAATGTTATGCACGGAATGATTTACTATTATTATGCAAATAACAAAATAAAAATGTTCATAAATTTCTATTACTTTCAAAATCTTCGATTGAAATTATTAAAGAAACTCCATTATTTTAAAAAAATTCAAATGAATTTAATTACGATTTTCAAAGATGTTAATAAAATTCTTCTCAGAAATTCAATTAGTTTCATAATTAATTAATAACATTTCACAAAAGAATTAAATATTATTATAAGAAATTTTGATAAAACTCTTTATAAAAATTTAAATATTTTAAATATTATTCTAATTAAATTTTGCGTAAGAATAAACTTTTTTAAAAGATTTTATTTTAATTTTTCGCAAAAAATTTAATTATTTTGAAAATTTTGGATTTATTTTTTTGTAAAAATTAAATTATTGCAGGTTAAAAATTATGAAATTAAGTAAGAAATAACGCATAAGAAATATTTTTAATTGACAAAAATTTTGTTTAATTGCTATTCCAATATTGAAAGCATTTTATTATACATTAGAATTTTCATTAATTTTAAATATTAAAATATTAAAAAGAATAATTAATTATAAAAAAAACTAGAGAACAAAATGCAAACAGAAACAACTAACTTCAAATTGCGAATTTGAAGTCAAATTAAGTAACGAAAAAAATAAAGTTTAGTTTAATGCTTATCTATTAACATTCTAATTTAATATTTTCATTTTTAATAATTTATTTATTCTTATTTTTTGAAGATTTAATTAATAAATAATATTAGAAATTAAATTATTTATTGTAATGAGAAAATTCAAATATCTTTGTGAATCCTTTTTTAAATTATCCCGCCATTAGTGACACCAACCAATGAGATCACTTGAAGCTTAAAAGAACCCGAAATATTCTTCCCTACACATGGTTGATTAGGTTAGTTGGTTAGGTTGTTTCTATCTGCGTTGTGAACCCGGGTTCTATCCCCAGACCCTCCAAATTTATTTTCAAAATTATTCTTCAATAATATTGATATTGAGGAATAAATAAGTAATCAGTTCGCGGCAATAAATAAATTATAGAGAGAAATATTTTTTATTAAATTTATAAATACTATTTTTTTAGTTATAAATAAACTGAAATATTAAATAAGTTTAAGTGCAAATTAATTGATAATTACGGAAATTCCGTAAATGATTACTTGTGTAATATCAATTTATTATATTACTTACCTTATGACGCTTACTAGAAACTACCTTCTAATGCTTACAGATACTTACCAGAGATAGTTTTAAAGAACTTTTCTCTACTTGTTTTTAGAATAGTTTCTTAGATAACTTTCTGCAAGCTAACACGGAAAACTAAAAAGCGTAGGACATTTATAGGCCAAGGAAAGCTAACGGGAAGCTAACCATGTTAGCTATAGAAGCTAACATGGTTAGTTTCCCGTTAGCTTCCCGCAAAATATGGTGCTATGTGGGTATATTTACAATGGCAGACTAAATGAGTCAAAACAAGTAAGCGAGTATATCAAAATCACATTTGGGTACCTAACTCCTATGATAGATGGCGCCGGAAGCTCAAATGTGGCATACAATGTTTATTTCACATGACAAGTATACAGTGTAAAAAAACTTTAATCGGATGAATAGTTTTCTCTCCAGGACTAAAGAATAGTTACGCCCCGCGAATAGTAATGCCCCCACTCTACCCTACATACTATATTTAAATCAGTCACTGATTTTTTACTATCAAATTAATTATTTTTAACTCAAATTTAATTCAAATTTAGAGAACAGTATAAATATCTATAAAAATTGAAATAAAAAGCGATTTTTAAAAACAAATTAAAATAATAAAACTTTTTTTAATTTGGTGAAAAAATTCACGGTTTGGTATAAAATGTCTGGCTTATTCTCGGTTTTTCCCTGTCGATTAAAATTCCCGGCTATTTACCGGTTAGTAGACACCCTGAGAAACGTTTAAATTGGGAATTTTTAGATACAAAATTTGTAAGTTTGTTAAATTTTTATTTTAACAAAGAATATTATACCATTAAAATAACTTATTACAATAATTTTTAAAAATAGTCGTCCGCCATTTTGAATTTTCAAAAACTGACTACAGATTCGTAATCAGCGACCCCAAAAACCCCTAAATACTATAAGTATTATGAAAATCCAAAATTTTTTTGAAAATTCGTCCGCCATATTAAATCCGCCATTTTGAATTTTCAAAAACTGACTTCGGATTCGTAATCAGCGTTCCTAAAAACCCCTAGATACCAAGTTACAATCAAATCCAACTTTAAGAAAAATGTATGCATTTGGAAACCACTTTTCCGGTGAAAAGTCATGCGCTAGAGGGTTAATACATTCTTAATTCAAAATTTAATCACCGACAGATTAGCTCAGTCGGATAGATGCCTCGCATTGGCGGTCGTTTAAGGACCAAGGGTATAAGTATCCTTGGTTCGCGCCCACTTGGCTTGGTATTTTTCCGGCACGTGAGATAATCTGAGCGGGAGGTTTGACGTCGAGGTATAATGATGTGCACCGTCGATTATTGTCCGGTACACACCATTAGAACTCGACTGTCGATAAACCGGTTGTACTCAGGAGAGGTTTTCTACAGTTTCCCTCTTCTCTGGCGAGAAAACCCATTGACGGGTGGTCCAGGCGTAATGCGAGTACTCCTAATAAAGTCGGCTGTAGACGCAAATTAGGTTAATATATAGAAAATTTCTAAGTAGTATGGTTATGCTTAATCCAAAAAGTATTTCTCGGGGACTCTTGACGAAGTGCGTAAGGCCAAGAGGGCAGGAGTATAAACAATATAAAAAAAAAATTCAAAATTTAATCAATCACTATTTTTCTTAACTTTTCTTTCCAAATTTATTCTGGTTTTTTCTTTGTTAATGTCTTGTAATCCCTACATTTATCCATTGTATTTCACATCCATACGAATTACTTAATTTTTATCTTAATCTATAATTTCTTTACCTGTTTCAATCGAAGGGGAAACCAATCTTTCTTAATCATATTTTTTATCAAACATAATCTATTTTCAATAATCTTCAATATTTTCTACCTCATGATCTAATTAGAGTTTTATATCAATATAAATCTCTGGAATTAAATCTCAAACTATTTTTTTCATGCTTTCTTATTTTTTATACGTTAATTTATTTCAATCTTTATTTTCGATTTACTAATTGTAAATAGGCTAATTTTATTTAATTATAGTAGTCTGGAACTTAATATATCTTTGACTTTCAAACATTATGGTATCCAAATCTATCTATTATGATTGTTTCTAATGGTTAATTTTACTATCAATCGAATAACATAGATAACTTGCAAACTAAAATTTATATCAGTTATATAAAAATATTGAAAAATTTTCTGAACTGTATTAATTTCTATATAATTCTATTTGCCGGGTGCTACTTACCCAGTAAGAAGTAAGGAATTGAGAAGAATTGGACATTTTTAACTTTTTACAGAAAATGTTAAATTATCAATTTTTTTGAATTCCGTTTCTGTCCAATTCCTATGTATTCCTTTTTGAGGCAAAGATTTCTTTAAAGTGAATTCCAATCAATTCCGTTTTAATATTTCTTTAATTTTTGAATTTTTGTGAATTCCGAAATACTGTGTGATACTCGATAAGTTCAATTCCTGTCTATTCCGTTTTAATATTTTGTAATTTTTTAATTCCTTTGAAGTTTGCAACACTTTGAGATAAGTGCTTCTAAAATTCGGAAGTCATAGAACAGTTTAAATAGCTGAGCGGATAAGCTGTTTGTCTCCGACAATGAAGCTTGAGGGTTCAAATCTTCGAACAGTCAAATTTTTTTTCCACTTAAAATATTAAAACGGTATTCGGTTTAGGAATTGAGTGCGAAGCTCTGAGCCAATACGGATTCGAGTAAAAACCGTATTGGGACGTTTGACTCAATCTTTTTTTCATCCGCCGAATACGGTCTTATTTTAACATTAAAATTAAAATCACATGAGCAGAGTACACATTATAAATTAAAAGCACAATTGTCCTGGAATGTAAAAATGCCGATTTCGATAAGAAACAGTGAATATTTGTTTAAAATTGGTAAAGGCAAAGTTTGACAAGCGCGACTGAATTTACCATGTAAATAAATGAAGTGGTAAGTTTAAATGGACGAAATGGACTAAAAGAAATCTACTTTTACCGACAGAAAGTTCCTAGAGAATAGTGGTAAATTCAACAAAACAATGAAATTTCATTGTTTTACAATTCTCTAGGAACTTTCTGTCGGTAATAGTAGATTTCTTTTAGTCCATTTAAACTTACCACTTCATTTATTCACATAGTAAATTCAGTCGCGCTTGTCAAAAATTGGTAAAAACCAATTTTTAAATTACTGGGTAATTTTCAAAACATCGAAATTCTTATCATCGAAACTTCATTTCGCATAATTTTCAGTTTTCAAAATTTCATTCAACATAATTATTAATTTATCGAATTATTTTTTATCATAATATTTAAATAGACGAATTGTTTTTTAATATAATTTTTAATATGTCGAAAAAAATTTTGACATAAATTTTGTTTTTCCGAATGACTATTTGTCATAATTATTAATCCTACGAATTGCCATTTGACATAATTTTCAAACCTTAAAAATATTATGTTACATAAATTTCATTTATCGAAATTTTATTTGTCATAATGTTCATTTACTCGAATTATCAAGTGACATCACCTCGGTGACACGACTGTATAAAATCACCAGAAAAATAGCACAGATGCTGAAACATTAGTAGTACGTGTACATCCTGTAGATGGCAAACGATCGCATATATAGTTGCTTGATTAAGTCCTAACCGTCCTAACCTTATTTTTGCTGTATTTTGAAATTAAAAGTAATTTCAAATAATAAATAGGTAATATAAAATTATGACAATGAATTCTACTTTCATAAATAATAATATTCTTCGGAAGAATTCAATTATTTTTAATACAATTTTTATAAAACTTCACGAAAGGATTCAATTTAAAAAAAAAAGAAATTCTTCAAAAAATTTAATTATTTATAAAAGTAATAATAAAATTGATTAAAAGAGTTTAATGTTCTATCAATAATTTTAATAAAGTTTTAATAGGCACGTGGCCACTGAATAACATGACCTTTATAGTAAAATTAATTATTACTATAATTTGAGGTTTGAGGTTATTAACATAACCTCAAACTAAAAAGTGATCTAACAATTTTGACAAATAATAGCTCATTCTGTTCTTTAAAACATTCTTTACAATAACATTCGTTAAATTTTGTTTAAAATATTTTGTTCAAAAGTTAAGCAAATAAAATAAAAAAAAATTTTTTTAATAACTTTTAAACAAAATATTTTAAACAAAATTCAACGAGTGGAAATGTAGAGAATGTTTCAAAGAGTAGAATGAGCTATTATTTATCAAAATTGGTTACTGACCCTTAAAGAAAAAACACATAATGTTTAACAATTATGATTTTACATCAAATTTTGGTCCAACCTAATTTTTTCTGATAATTGTACAACTAGATCTTTCAGAATTTGGTGAAATCATTTTAATTATGGTTTTATTTGCTGTTAAAAATCACTTTTTAGTTTGAGGTTATGTCAAGCGATCGACACTCCTGAATCAAAAAAATCTGTAAAAAGTCGATTAGGCACATTTTTTCACAAAAAAAGTCGCACAATCCGAGCCCTATAATATAGACTTTGTTTTGTTATCTTATTATTATTATATTTATAATTTGAATATATAGTATATACATGAATTAGTAAACTTATAGAAATCCATGTTTGTTTTTGACAAGCGCAACTGAATTTACCATGTGAATAAATGAAGTGGTAAGTTAAATGGACGAAATGGACTAAAAGAAATCAACTTTTACCGACAGAAAGTTCCTAGAGAATTGTGGTAAATTCAACAAAACAATGAAATTTCATTGTTTTCTAGGAACTTTCTGTCGGTAACAGAAGATTTCTTTTAGTCCATTTAAACTTGCCACTTCATTTATTCACATGGTAAAATCAGTCGCGCTTGTCAAAATTTGCTTTTACCAATTTTTAACAAAAAATAAAAAATATTCACAGTTTCTTATCTAAATCGGCATTTTTACATTCCAGGACAATTGTGCTTTCAATTTATAATGTGTACTCTGCTCATGTGATTTTAATTTTACTGCTAAAATAAGACCGTATTCGGCGGATGAAAAAAAGATTGAGTCAAACGTCCCAATACGGTTTTTACTCGAATCCGTATTGGCTCAGAGCTTCACTCAATTCCTAAACGCTCCACTCAATACTTCTTTTTTTACTGGGATATATATATATATATATATATATATATATATATATATATATATATATATATATATATATATATATATATATATATATCCCTATATTACAAAAATATATCGCTGTCGCCGCTGTTTCAAGATTCCATCCCCCCTCCTCAAAGGTCAAAGGTCAAAGGGCAAACATAACCTCAAAACCCCCTTCCCACTCAAGGTCAAAGGGCAAACATAACCTCAAAACCCCGTTCCCGCTCATACGTCAAAGGGCAAACATAACCTCAAAACCCCCTTCCCACTCAAGGTCAAAGGGCAAACATAACCTCAAAACCCCCTTTCCACTCAAGGTCAAAGGGCAAACATAACCTCAAAACCCCCTTCCCACTCTAGGTAAAAGGGCAAACATAACCTCAAAACCCCGTTCCTACTCACAGGTCAAACATAACCTCAAAACCCCCTTCCCACTCAAGGTCAAAGGGCAAACATAACCTCAAAACCCCGTTCCCACTCACAGGTCAAACATAGCCTCAAAACCCCCTTCCCACTCAAGGTCAAAGGGCAAACATAACCTCAAAACCCCGTTCCCACTCACAGGTCAAACATAACCTCAAAACCCCCTTCCCACTCACAGGTCAAACATAACCTCAAAACCCCATTTCCCACTCACAGGTCAAACATAACCTCAAAACTCCCTCCCTACTCATAGGTCACATGACAAATATGACCACAACCCCCCTCCCCACTCATAGGTAACATGACAAATGTAACCTCGAAACCCCCTCAAAACATTACCTTAAACCCTCATTTATATTATTACATTACACCCCGTCTTCCCACTCACAGGTCACACGTCAAATATAACCTCAAAATTGCCCCTCCCTCTTTATCCCCAAGGACAGGTCACAGGGCAAGTATAACCTCAAAGGCCTCTTGCAAGTGAAAGCTATAGTATATTCAAAACAACCTTTTTTACTTTTATATTAATTATTAATAAATTATAATTATTATAATTAACAATAATAATAAAATTCATAATTTCAACATAGAATTTTATGTTATTTATGTTATTTATTTATGAATTTTATGTTTTTATTTTTTTTTTTAAACCAATAATTATAATTTTTAAATATTATAAAATACTATTGACGTAAATTATTAAAGAAAGAAGAAGAAAAAACAAGGGGGTTGGCGCGCGAAGCTCTTCGACTAGTGTATGGGCTTGATCTGAGATTATAAGAAACGTGAACGTCCAGGCTGTGTTGGCATCGTGCATTGGTAGGCGTTAGTCCCGCGAAAGGCAGCTATTAACTGGGGTTCGAGTCCTCACAGATGCACAGTGCAGTCGTTCACGCAGCTTATTTTTTCAGATCAAAAATTAAATTCAAAAATATAATTATTTACCGACAACCATATCGGAATAATTATCTTAAGAATAACACCTGACTCTAAACCAAAGAGTTTAATTGACGTCTAATAGATGTCACTAATTGCTGATATAGTCGAAATCTTCCTTAATTAAAATTCTTAATCAGCAAATAATTTCCTACATTAAAATAATTTATATTTTTATAAATATTAATAATTTTTTACATTTTCTAACCGCTATAAGGTTTTAATTTTGTAAATGTTCAAACTCTGGTTTAGAAAGAAAAATTTATATTATTATACAACTATATTGTCTAGACTTGCAAAAACCCAAAGTCTAGACAAATTTGTCGTAACAATATTGTTACAATATATATTGTAACAATATTGGTGACGGTGACGTGCGTAAAAATAGTGCAGTAAAAATTTCAAAAAAATTAAGAAAACAGCATTTTTATATAGTTTACGAGATAAAAATTCCTAAAAAAAAAGTGTTGAAATTATTTGATTGAAGAGCGTTCACAAATGATGTCACGCAATTTTTCGGGATTTTATACCCCCCCTCCCCCTGTCAAACAAATTTCATGCAATTCACATGTAAAAATACATTGTGTCACGTTTAGTAGAGATCCTCCACCCTCCCCCAAAAAACGTGACATCATTTATGAACGCTCCCTTGCAAAATATTAAAAATTTTGTAAAACTTTTTGGCACACTTATTTAGGACCCTAAACACTATCAAATTACAAAGTACCCAAGTATCACGGAATAATATAACCTTAAATTGAAGGGAATATTGCATTTCATATTCGGAATATTCCAGTGGAATGTTCCAGAGATCTTAAAGTAATATTAAAATGTCCGCCTCACAGGAATATTCCAAGGTAACATTTAGGGAATGTTCCACGGTTATATCGAAGTAATATTCCAGGATGATGTTGAACCCTGTCGAAAATATCTTGGGCAAAGCGTGTTTAAATAGTGTTTTAAAGAATGTTTATTGTGTGTCGATTATGTGTTTGTGAACACAATAAAGTGTGTCTAATCCGTGTATTTTGGAACGCTTTGAGTGTTTGGAAAACACTGAATTGTGTGTCAGAAGTGTGTTTATAGAACACACAATGTTCAGGTAAAAATACTCTTAAAACACTCTTTTCACATTCATGAAACCCTGATCTACTAATTAAACACACACTTAACATTATCTTTACAACCTTTTTAAAGTTTTATGTTTTTATAGTAATCTGCCATTAAAAAAATATTTAAATTACAGTAAAAAAATATTCCATTCTGTTCTCGCATGTCATACATACTTGGAATGTTTATACCTGTCGACGAAAATTTGTTTCGCTATTTATCTAAATATTTACAATCACTAGGTCTCGAACGCAAGGCGCAGCTAGGAGTGGATTAGAAATCACACGCTCTACCAACTGCGCCACGGAGGCTCATGAAAGGAAGTTTAGAATTTACATATGTAACGAAGGAACTATGAAAATGTGCTATGTAACTTGAAGAAAGGATACTGTATTTGCAACAATAGTATAATTATTTTATGTATAATATACATTATATTTAATATGTTATGTTATTGAAGAATGTTAATTTTCAAAGTTAAAAGTATAAGGAAAGGCTTAAGGTATTAGTCGCGCTGCTGGCTCTGGCCAAAATTTTACTGGGCCGCTTACTAGAGTGGGGCATCAGTGAGAGTGAGAGAGACAGTTTAACTCCCCACTCTATTCGTTCGTATGAAATTTCATATAATTTAACTATTTTTTTACCTTTCTGTCAATATATTTATAGTTTGGTGCGGTCAAAAAATGTCATGTTTTTTTTATGCATTTGTTTTATCTAATTGAATACTTTGGCAGTTTTATTTCAAAATCTGACGATTAGTTATCATATAAATAATTATTAAACAAATTTAATACATGCATTGAGTACTCTCTCCATGCAAAACGTATGAACTTTGAATTCATTTTTTGAAGCTTTGAAACGGTCAAAATTAATTAAATTGGTCTCATTCGGTAGATAAATACTTCAGGAATAAGTATGTAAAATTTGAAAAAAATCTGACGAAAACCATTTTACGCGACTAATACCTTAAAAGTTAATTTTTAAATGAAATATTAAAGCAATAAATTTAAGCTTAATTAATGAATTTATAACAAGTGTCCTATAACACTGTGACCACTTCGGTGACCACACTGTTATGGAATACTTATAGAACGTGTTTGCTGGGATAATAATATACGAATGAAACATATACACGGAAAGAAAGTTATTATCAAATTTTATAAAAGTATTTTACAAGTATAGGACAAAATGCGATAAAGGTAAATTTTGATATCAGAAACACTTAACTTTAAAAAAACTTATAAAATTTAGTAAAGTTATATTAAAATTTGTTACAAGTTTATGATACTTAATATAACTTTACTAAATATCATATAAGTTTTTATAAAGTTTAATACTTCTGATATAAATATTTACCTTTGTCGCATTTTGTCCAACACTTGTAAAATATTTTTATAAAATTTGAAAATAACTTTCTTTCTGTGTTCATACTTGTTCAGATAGTGTTCTCTAAACATACTATAAACATACAACTTGAGTGATTCATTGTTTTCCAAAGCATGTGAAATCATTGTTTAGTAATACTGAACAAACATACAAATGTTTGTCAAAAGATAGTTTCAAGTATGTTCATTGTAAAATATACAATAGTTTGTGAACTTAGTGTTTTCAAAACATGGTATGAACCCTGATATGTATGTCAAGAAAATGTCTTATGACTGTTTACTCTTAATGTGAGTAACATGTTTAAATAGTGTTGAATGAATGATTTATTTACTATAAAAAGTATGTCAGAAGTGTGTTCAAAATATGTTTAAATATAGAAGTGTGTTTCAAGATACTGAGATCTGTGTTTGAGCAAAATAAAACTATTTTCAAACATCATGAAACCCACATTTGTTGGTGAAATTTTCGACAGGGAAGGAATGTTCCACCGTGATATTAATGGAATATTCCAGGGTGATGTTGAGGGAATGTTCCCAGATAATATTAAATATGTTGAAAATACCATTGAAAATCGTTTTTACTAAAGAAAGAAGATAAAGAGAAAAAAGGTCAAATTTCTTCAAAGTATGAAATTTTGGAATATTTCCAGGGAATATTCTGGGAATATTCCCTTAATATTCATTCAACATTACCTTGGAATATTCCATTAATATTACGGTGGAACATTGCCTCAACATCATCCTGGAATATTACTTCGAAATTACCGTGGAACATTCCCTCAATGTTGTTTTTGGTATATTTCTGTGAGGCAGACATTTTAATATTACTTTAAGATCTCTAGAATATTCCGAATATGAAATGTAATATTCCCTTCATTTTAAGGTTATATTCCGTGCTGCTTGGGCCCAATGGGAAATGCCAGTGTAGTGCCGATGTTCACCACTGGCTTAGTACTCAGAAGATTGTTCGGCGTAGTCTAGCCGAGCCTCGACAATTAGTGCTGGCGCAGTACAGAATTTTTGTTTCGCCAAAGCTTGGACAAGCCACGGCGGCAAGTACTGGCTGAGTATAGAAAAATTGTTCACTACGCTCTTTGCCAACATTGCTTTTTTGACATAAACTTGAAAAAAATTATAAAAAAAGTTTATGAATGTTTATAAATATAAATTTATTGAAAAAATTAATATTTTACTTTTCAGTTGTTCATTTTTTATTTTTATTAAATTTAATAATAATAATTTAACATAATTGGGGGCCGTTCAAAAAATACGTAACGCTTTTTGGGGGGAAGGGGGGTCAAGCTATTTGTTACGGTCAGCAGAAAAAATGGCGCTAATGTATACAACATAGCGTTACATTGGGGGAGAGGGGGTCTAAATTTCCGAAAAATAGCGTTACGTATTTTTTGAACGGCCCCTTGTCTAATTTTGTAAATAATAAATTATTTAAACAAATTAAAATTATAAACAAAATTTAAACTTTAATCTCAATAATAATTTGGTTCCTATTAAAATACTATTATACTTCTTACTATGAATAAAAAATTATTAAAAAATTACCACGTAATTTAAGAATTACGTAAAATGTTAAATGCAATAAGTAAAGTAATTTAATTTAATTATTAAAAATTTAGTTTAATTTATTTTATTTCAATTTATTATTTCTAACGTATCCCTATTTTTTCTCATCTTTGACTCAATAATTATATGTCTGAATAATACTGAGATATTAATACTTTACTGTACACATGTGTCGTTAGCATAGTGGTTAGAGCGTTAGTATGTTAGTCCGTAGGTCGTAGGTTCGATTCCCCTCGTCAGCAATTTTGTTTATTTTCATAGGTTTGCGATATTTCTAGATTCCATTCGTTAGGTACTAAAATATGAAAATCTAATGCACACTTACTGTAATTGTTTATTATTTAATTTTTAAATGTTATAAACAATTTTTTTCTACTTCATTTACTATATCCATTGTTAGTCTCCATCTTTAATACAATTTCTTTAAGAAGATAAATATTTTATGAATAATAACTATTTATTAACATTATTTACCATTTTGTTGTTAAATTATTTATAATTATTAATTTACGACTAATTAATAAAAATACGGCATTTATTGCGGCAATATTCTCAGCCAGCACTGGTCCAGTGCTGCGCCAGCGCTGTCTGGCAGCACTGACAGGCAGTACTTCGCCAGCGTTATCATTTCAGAGTTATGCCAGTGTTGTCTGTCAGCGTAGCTGCCAGTGCTGGCGCAGTACTCCGCCAGTTGTAAATTTCCCATTGGGGGTATAAGCAAAACCAAAATTTCGTCGGTTCATAGAGCCATGGAACGCCTCATATAGCATTTTAAGATGATTCACATTTTGGACAAATTAAAACCTACGATATTAGCTGGTTTTAATAAAAAATTTAGGGGAAAATGGGTCAAAAGTACTAAAAGATGGGCAAATATTATTTTTGAAATATCTTTTTTATTTTTTGTGTAGGGGAGCGTGGGGTAATGGGAGCTTTTAAATTTCACGTACTTAAAAGCCTTAAAATTTGCTGCAATGTCTAGAAAATCTTCTACAACCTTTGCTTATATCATTCCAAAACAAACGATTACATTCTTGACAAATTTTTAGTAAAGACAAGGGAAAATGTATTTTTTGAGTTTTCGTTGTAAAATGCAAAGTATTTCTAAACATCACCATAAGTAGTTAAAATCGCATTACTTAGTTATGCTTTTTAATTATATTATAGGTGAATATGTGTAGATATATGTATACTTGTATAAAAATCGAGATAATTATAAAATTTGTTTATATTTTTATTTTTTTATTCAAATTTTGGCCTGTAAGAATTCTGTGGGGTAATGGCCCAGGTTAAAATCCCCGTACAGGATCCTTAAAGGATCCTCTCGGGATCCTGTGCAGGTCCTGTGTAGGATCCCGACCGGATCCCGTACCCGTCCTGTACAGGATCCCGTGCAGGAAATTGGGACAAGGTTCCTGTGCAGGTTCCGATGCAGGAACCTTAGCTATCAGAGGTTCCTGTACAGGAACACTTGCAGGATCATGTACAGGAAACTTTGTAAAGGTTCCTGCAAAGGAACCTTTACAGTTTTCTGCAGGTACTTAAGTATAAAGGATCCTGTAAGGAACCCGTAAAGGATCCTACACAGTTTCCTCAATTAATTTATATTGAAATATGAAGTCTATGTATGTCAAATGTTACTTAACATATAAAAATTAAAAAAATTAAAAAGTTTCCTGTACATGATCCTGCAAGTGTTCCTGTAGAGGAACCTTTACAGGAACCTCTGATAGCTAAGGTTCCTGCATCGGAACCTGCACAGGAACCTTGTCCCAATTTCCTGCACGGGATCCGATCAGGATCCTGTACAGGACGGGTACGGGATCCGGTCGGGATCCTACACAGGACCTGTACAGGATCCCGAGAGGATCCTTTAAGGATCCTGTATGGGGATTTTAACCTGGGGGGAGAATTAGTGTCAGCCCAAAGAATCTTCGTTACTATGTTACGGCTTTCTTTATTTCTTTCAAAATTGTAAAAGATATCACCTTATGAAAAAACTTTTAATTAAAAAATAATTTTTCGTGGAAAAAATAAAAAATTAAATTTTTTTCAAAAACTTTTTATTTAATTAAAATTCAGGCAAAAGTTTATTCTAAGTCTAAAGTTTTGGCTTCATTGTAAGTATTAACACCTTTTCTATTATAAAACAAAAAATATTCCTAAAAAATAGAAATTTTTTAAAGCTCCCAATACCCCACAAATTGGGTGATGGCAAAAAATGTATTTAAAAAATTTTTTTTTTCAATTTACTTTCTCTTTTTAAGTTTCTAATTAAACATAATTAAATATAAATAACGAAATGAGTAGAAAATGACGAAAACAATGTATTATTATAAAGATAAGTTGGTTTTTTTAATAATTTTCCTTAAGGGGCTCCAATTCCTCCACGCTCCCCTATAACAATTTGTGTTTAAAGATTTTCAATGCGATAAGAGCAATTGTTTAAAAGATAAAAAAACACAAACTGTTAGAGGCAAAAAAGGAGATATTAAAAAAATCCTTTTTCCCCCACTTAATTCACATCAATATCAAACATCGGAAAAAAAACCTCGATACATCGAAAATATCGAAATTAGAACATCGAGGTTATAAACATCGATGTTTCCGATGTCGATGTCCCATCATTAAGCTGCAAGTAACACTACCCAATCATGAATCGCGGATCGCATTCTATTATGGATCATTTTTTAGATAATCGAAAAATATTTGATACGTATTTTTTTATTTCGGCTGACATGCAATTTTTGGGGTTGAAAATGGGGGTTGAAAATACCGATTTTTATGTAATGTGTAAGGATCATATGTGTAAACCAGTAGAAATATTAAGATAATTAATGATACAATAAAAGCATAATGTTAAACTATGATTCTTATAAGATACCAGTTTTTAAAATTCTAAAACAATAATTGTTTAAACAATATTTTTTAAAACAATAATTGTTTTAAAAAGGAAATTGCACAAGAAAATAATAGCGCCATGAAATTTACTATAAGTACATAAAGCTAATTCAATTTATTTTTCAAAATGCAAATTGTTATAAAAAAATTAATAAACAATAATATTTTTTTAACCCATTAAGGACGGGATGTACAAAATTTGTACACAATGTTTAAGGACATATTTCAATAATAAAATGCTACGAGAAAATTTTTTGAGTACACATTTCTTATGTGTCAAGAGTCCCTCTTTCAAATGGCGTGCTCAAAAAAACTAAAAAAATGTTAAATAAACAATTTATTTAACAATTTATAACAAAAAACACGATTTTTTAAGAATTTTAAATTGGTTTTTTTTAATTTTTTTACAGCTTAACCCTTCAGCATACCTTCTACTATTATAAATATCGCGTCAAAAATAGTTGGGCTACGCAAGATAGGACTATTTTGGGGATTAAATTTTTAAATAGCTGCCACAAAATGGCGACCAAAGTTACTTTTTTTAAACAGTATTATAAACAAATAGAGAAAATTTTCAAAAATAGTTAACTTTGCTTGAAACTTGTCACTCGGGGGTTTTTGGGGTCGCTGATGATGAATTTCACCTTATTTTTTTCAAAAATTAAGAATAGTGGATCCAAAATGGCATACGAAAAACTTTTTAAATGATTGTATTCTCACCGCGTGGAGTTAAACCGTTTTTTAAAGAATCTTTTTTTTTATTTTTAAAAATTTTTTAATATTTTTGTTACCTTATATATTTTTTAAACATTATTTATGAAATTTTTAATCTATTCTTAGGGGCCGTTCATAAACTACGTCACACTATTTTGCATAATTTTTCCACCCCCCCCCCTACCCACGTCACAAATTTTACATGCTTTAGCGCCATTTTTTCTACAGAACGTCACAAAAAATGAATTTCACCCCCCCTCTAAGGCGTGACGTAGTTTATGGACGGCCCCTTACTTTAATTATTTTTTTTCATGTGATTCTGAAAAACACTGTTTGCAAAAATATTGATTGCATTGCTGACATAATAAATACGTTCAAAATTTTCGTCAAATTATATATATTTTCATAATTATGATTTAATTTTGATTTTTATATAATAAATAATTTCAAAAATTAATTAAATTACTTTTAATAAATAATATATTATCATAATTAATGTATTCAATATAGTATGTATTTAAAACGTACTCTTTAAAAATTCCCGCAAATTATTTTATATTCGAATATTAATAATTATGAACTAATTAAATAATCAAGAAATTAAATTGAATTAGTTCTTAAAAAATCCTCTATATTATATTAAGTTAATGTACGACCGACCGACCGACCGACCGACCGACAGACTCACACCTCTTTCTATCTGTCTAACATCTATTAGAATACTTCACTCACAAACATGTCCAAAAAACATTTACCCATGTATATTACATGTGTAATATACATGGGTACGCTAAACACATACATGTCATGACACATATGCGCAGTAGTATTCCATGAATGTCACGCATGCGCAGTAGTTTTCTATCAATGTCACGCATGCGCAGTAGTGATATATCAGTATCAGGCATGTGCAGTAGTGCTATATCAATATCAGGCTTGCGCAGTAGTGTTCTATGAATATCAGACATGCGCAGTAGTTTTCTATCAATCTCACGCATGCGCAGTAGTGTTATATCAGTATCAGGCATGCGCAGTAGTGCTATATCAATGTCAGGCTTGCGCAGTAGTGTTCTATGAATATCAGACATGCGCAGTAGTATTCTATCAATGTTACGCATGCGCAGTAGTATTCTATGAATATCAGGCATGCGCAGTAGTGTTCTATCAATGTTACGCATGTGCAGTAGTGTTCTATCAATGTTACACATGTGCAGTAGTGTTTCATGAATATCAGACATGGGTTCTATGAATATCAGGCATGCGCAGTAGTGTTTTATGAATATCAAGCATGCGCGCTTATGAATATCATGCATGCGCAGTAGTGTTCTATCAATGTTACGCATGTGCAGTAGTGTTCTATCAATGTTACACATGTGCAGTAGTGTTTCATGAATATCAGACATGGGTTCTATGAATATCAGGCATGCGCAGTAGTGTTTTATGAATATCAAGCATGCGCGCAAATCACCCACACTTGTATACTCACACATGTACATAAATTACATACACATGTATACTGACTCATATGCAGATATAAACTCCTACATATACACAAATCATATATATATATATATATATATATATATATAGATTTAATAAAGGATTGATAATATAAATTGTTGAATTTTTTAAGGTTCTTTGATGCACGTAGTGTCTGTTGAAATTTTTTTAAATATACGTAAATACCTCACTCGCTAATGATGTCTGTGTTGTAAGAATAATAACAATATTGTTACAATATATATTGTAAAAATATTGGTGACGGTGACGTGCGTAAGATTGTAACATTGTGTCACGTTTAGTAGAGACCCTTTACCCTCCCCCAAAAAACGTGACATCATTTATGAACCCTCCCTTGCAAATATCTTGCAAAATATTAAAAATTTTGTAAAACTTTTTGGCACACTTATTTAGGACCCTAAACACTATCAAATTACAAAGTACCCAAGTAGCACGGAATGTAACCTTAAATTGAAGGGAATATTTCATTTCATATTCGGAATATTCCAGTGAATGTTCCAGAGATCTTGAAGTAATATTAAAATGTCCGTCGCAAAGGAATATTGCAAGATAACATTTAGGGAATGTTCCACGGTAATAAGAAAGGAATATTCCAGGGTGATGTTGAGGGAATGTTCCCAGACAATATTAAATATGTTGTAATAAAACATATAATATTAAATATGTAGTATTAAATATGTTTAGTATGTTAAAAACGAACATTGAATTGGTTTTTACTAAAGAAAGAAGATAAAGAGAAAAAAAGTCAAATTTTTTCAAAGTATGAAATTTTGGAATATTTTGGGAATATTCCCTTAATATTCATTTAACATTACCTTGAAATATTCCATTAATATTACGGTGGAACACTGCCTCAACATCATCCTGGAATATTACTTCGAAATTACAGAGGAACATTCCCTCAATGTTATTTTTGGAATATTCCTGTGGGGCGGACATTTTAATATTACTTTAAGATCTCTGGAACATTCCACTAGAATATTCCGAATATGAAATGTAATATTCCCTTCATTTTAAAGTTATATTCCGTGCTGCTTGGGTATAAGCAAAACCAAAATTTCGTCGGTGCAAAGAGCCATGGAACGTCCCATATAGCATTTTAAGATGATTCACATTTTGGACAAGTTAAAACCTACGTCATGATTAGGTCATGATTTACTTTCGCCACGCTCTTCAGAACAGTTGAGAAAAGTTCTACTTTCGCCACACTTTTCTACCAAGAAAAGTACACTTTTCAGAGCAAGCGTTGGAGAAACTTATTTTTTTCCTACTACTTTGGGCATTGAAATTGATTGTCTTAGTTTAATTAAGTGATCATTTTGACTCAAAAAAATTGTGGTGGCTGCCATAAAAAGTTGCATGTCACCATGAAAAGACCACTGTTTATAACCATGAGTGAACTGCCTGTTTTTTATATTTTTAATGTCAGTTTACCATTTTTATGGAAATTAATTGCGAATAAATTGGTTTGAAACTATGTTTTATGTTCTTTATTAATTTTTTTGTGATTTTGATGTGATATCTGCCAAAATTATTAAAAATGGTTTCACTTGTAAACATTTCGACACAATCATGGTCTGAAGCTGCATAAGCATAAATTTTGTTTTAATATATCAGAAATATTAAATACATTAAAGAACTTAGAATAACTTTTTACAATTTTTAGGAGTGGTCCACTCAAGGTTACACTTTTTTCATTCATTAAAAATTAGCTATTTTTTTAAAGTCAATTGTTTTTTCCAAATAAAAAAATCAAAGCTATTATGGTACACTTATCTAAAGATCTAAACTAAAGCTTGGAATAGAAACCTCCGATTAATTTGCTTTCATAAAGAATTTTTTCGGAAAAAAAGATTAGGCGGTCCACTCAAGGTAACATTACCCTATATTTCTCTTGAATTAAAAAAATTAATGTTTTAATTGAATTAGTCATAAAATTCTTAAAACAAATCATTCTTTTGTTTTCTTTAACAAAGTGTTTACTATTAATTCAACGCTCATATAATATTGATTCAAGAAAATACAAAGGTTAACATAAGTAAATATTTGTTTCAAGTTGTTTAAAAATTACATTGAATTAATCCCATATTTAATTGAAGAAAGAAATTCATTTTCTTGTGTCAGGGCAGTTCCATACGAAAAGCAAATGGTGGATCACCGACTTTTCTTAAAGTTTGTAATTTTGTAGTACTTGGGGTACTAAATAACTGTGCCAAACAGTTTTGCAAAAAAAAAAAATTTTTTAGCAAGATATTTAGATTTGAAAAATCGGAAACTGAAAAAAATGACTTTTTTGAGAATTTTTATTTCGAAAACTATTGATTCTACAAGAAAAAGTCATTTATTCAAAATTGTAAAAAAATGTCAATTTTTTTATTATTTTATAAAAAAAGTTAAGAAAAATTAATTTTTCAATAATTTGTTTATTTAAACAATAATTTTTTATTGTTAAACTGTTTATAATAATAATATCTACGTATATAATTAATAAATGTATTAGGGGCGAGCAGTAAAGGTCATATCATCTTTTAAAATACACTGATATAGGCGCTGCTTAGTTAACGCAACGCACAAAAACTCGTAGAGCAAACTTCAAAAATTTTTTTCTTAAAAACATCAAAAATCACTTCTTTAAAAATTTAACCACTTATTAAGGAAGACTCAAATTTTGAGAAAATAATTTTTCTAAAAAATTCCATGATGTCCTTTGCTTTTTTTTAACAATAAAAAATCATTGTTTAAACAAATTATTGAAAAATTAATTTTTCTTAACTTTTTTTATAAAATTATAAAAAATTGACATTTTTTTACAATTTTGAATAAATGACTTTTTCTTGTAGAATCAATAGTTTTCGAAATAAAAATTCTCAAAAAAGTCATTTTTTCAGTTTCCAATTTTTCAAATCTAAATATTTTGAAAAAAATTTTTTTTTGCAAAACTGTTTAGCACAGTTATTTAGTACCCCAAGTACTACAAAATTACAAACTTTAAGAAAAGTCGGTGATCTACCATTTGCTTTTCGTATGGAACTGCCAGTCAAGTAATTATTTATAGCATTGAACAGAATTCTTGAATTAACAATTCAGTATTTGGCGGAACTAAATATGTTATTATTTCAACCAAATATTTTACTTATCCGAAGTACTAAAAAGTATTGAATCTAGAATATTATGTTCTTAAGCGAAATAATAAAGTATTGTCTGGAGAATTCATGTTTCTTGAATCGAATCATTTTATTTGCTTTGAAACTTTTTTTTACTTAACACAATGCCGGTGTTCTTAATCCAAAAAATATTTTTCTTCAAATGGTTATGCAACTTTAAAAATCAGTTTTTTAAAACTGTCCATTGAGGCTAGGATGGCAAGTGGTAGCGTGACGGCTTCTGGTGATTTTAAATTAATATATTCTGCATTTCTTACATACTATTTAATTTTTGATCGAACTCCATATTTTCTTGGATCAAGAATATCTGTTCTTTTCACAAAATAAATGTTTTCTTCATCTAAATCTTGAATTGCTTGAACGAACGTTACAAAAAATTGAATGAAATAAAATAAAATAATTCAATTGACTATATATATATTCTTAGAACAAGAAAATATTTTATTCATTTAATACATTTCATATTTCGTACAAGACGATTAACTTCATGGTCGCGTCCCACATTTTCTTGGATCAAGAATATATGTTCTTCTCCCAAATATTCTATGTCAAGAAAATCGTTTTCTTGAATCAATACTATATTAGTCTTGGCCGTATTCAATCCCTCGATTTGCTTCAATCAAGAAAAATTTTCTTGGTTCAATACTTTTTTTCAGTGCAGTAAATATTTACTTAGTTCAAATAAATAAAGATAAATAAGTAAAAACAAATAAGTTTAAATACAACCGAACGAGCGTTAGCGAGTGAGGTATATGTCGCTAGTAATAAATTAATGTAATGGATATAAATAGTATATTGTATTTTCAAAATTCACTGATTTATAATTTCCCGCCAAATTACACTACCGGTCAAAATTAAGAGACTGTAACGAATTTACTATATTGAATTATGAATTATTAAACAAAATGCAAAGAAATAGATAAAATTAAATATGGAGAATTTAACGAAGATTCAATTTAGATTACCGGTCAATTTAGTTTAAATAGACAAAACAAATGCACAAAAATCATGTAAAATATACCCTTTTAATTAAATCTTGAAATATTTATAACAAATAAAATAGAGGAATAATTTTAACCGAAAATTATCCTTATCGAAACAATTCGCGCCGTACGACACTCGTCCTTACTCACATACACACATACAATTCAAGAACATAAAAACAAAATACAAATAAAAAGCGTAGTTCGAAATTAGACAAATTATCATGAATTAAAAGCGATTGATATTTTAAAGGGACTCTTAAATGGATAAGGATAAATGTTTGGAAGTATCAATAAAAGGATTAAAATTTGAAAAGAGTGAGATCAAATTTGTATATAATGAGAGGGATATAAATGAAAATTTGAAAGATAAAAATAAAACAATATTTAAAAACTTATCGTCGGCGATCTGTCTCCTAATGAAGCGAGAAAGCGTCGGTTGAGAAACACTAGTTACAGGTGAAACTTGAATGTCCCGATTATAATCCTTACGGCATTCAATTTGTTGACCCAAAGGATGGAATTAATTATATAGTCAAACGGAAAAAAGTCCAAGTTATGTACCAAATCTCCTTCGTCATCAATGGCCCATGTTTCAGGAGAAAATGATGGTATACTTGTGTAACGATATTTAGTTTCCGGCTCCCGCACGCAGTCCCTCACTCATCACCAGCCACAAAAATTGATTACAATCACAAAAAAATCGCCACTCTAAATTAAGATTTGAAATAATAATTAAAATTTGATAGATGTTAACTGAATTGAAAATAAAATTAAACCACATAAATTTACAATTATATTTTTTACCTTTGGGCTGTCGGCGACACGCAAAGAGGTGGCGAGACAAGATACTTGTTCTGCCGAATTTTGATAAGTGAGAGTTATTTGCATGCGGGAACGATTTCACTACTTTTCCGCGGCAAAAAACCCCACTCAGCGATTTTCCCCACGCCCTGATCTTTCCTTTGGCGCCTATTCTCCAAGATTTTATAAATTTATCGATAGAGTCAAATCAAAATTTCCTACCAACGCTTTCCCGCTTAATTTCAAACATTATAAGGTAATCCTTACCCTTTCAAGACCGCCCATTTTCAGGTGATTAAAAAACATTTTAAACATATGTTAAACAATATATGGAATCTAAAAAATTGTTCTTTTTATTTCTGGAAAGATGATATAATTTTGAAAAGAACAAGATCTTTTAGAAGTCATTTTGACATTATTTTATTTAGATATTTTTAAAAAATCGACATTTTTCATGTATTACAAAAATTTGAATTACTTTTAAAATAATGAACGCTTGGTAATGATGTTAGGCTTATTTTAAGGGGGGTTTCTCATGAAAAAGTCAAAAAATGAACATTTTTGTTTTTTTGAAATTTTTTTTTTATTTTTAAAAATAATAATCTAAATCTTTTTATATATTAAAATTGATGTATTTTTACAACAACAAAAAATATTTTTACATCTAAATTATTGAATTAAGCGTTTGTCACAGTGTGGTGAAGTTGACTCTGAAAAAATAAAGCGTTTTGCGGTAGACACGATTCCGCCATTTTGAATCACCGGAAACCTAAAAACCAAAAAGAATCTTAAAATATACATATGTGGTGAGTCTGTAAACTAGGGGTTTTACTTAAAACTAAAAAATTGGACAAGTGCGAGTTGTACTCGCACTGCAATGGCGGGTTCCGCACACAAATATTAAAACAATACTTGCAACATTGATCGGTAATTGGTAGAATTAAAATAAACAATTATAAAAATATATTAAAATCATGTGATTAAAAAAAATAACTAAAAAAATCAAAGTATTGTATATATCTAATATTGTAAACAATAATAATCAGAGGAACAAAATTTTCAAAATTTATTATAGTTCCTCTGCTTATTATTGTTTACAATATTAGATATACAATACTTTAATTTTTTTTTAGTTATTTTTTTATCAAATGATTTTAATATATTTTTATGATTGTTTATTTTAATTCTACCAATTACCGATCAATGTTGCAAGTATTGTTTTAATATTTGTGTGCGGAACCCGCCATTGCAGTGCGAGTACAACTCGCACTTGTCCAATTTTTTTTTATTTTTAGTTAAGAAATTAAAGTCAGAAAACAATCTTTCATTTATTCTCTTAAAATTTGACTCTCTTCCTTAAAATATTTAATGCCACGTGTTTAAACTAAAAAAAAATTTTAAAAAAATTTTTTTTTTGAAAAAAAAAAAATTAAAAAATTTTTTTTTTGATTTTTTTCAAAAAGTTTCTTAAATAAATTTTTTGTCGTCAGACTGTAATAATACACTAGGATACCAATTTTCAGCTCATTAGGTCAAATAATGTAAAAGTTAGGAAACAAAAATTTTTTTTTTTTAATTTTTTAGTTTTTCCTTGACAACGCTATGGCCATCATTACATATCAAGTTCTCTATATTTTTCCTGTAATATTCGAGTGAAAATACACCAGCATGCAAAATTTCAGCTCTCCATGTCGAATAGTTTAGAAGTTAAGGGGGGGGGAATGGTCACTTTTTATGAATGTTTGGCCAAAAATCTTGTTATTTCCTTGACAACGCTATGCCCATCACGTCCAATCACATTCGCTATATTTTTCCTGTAATCTACGTGAAAATACATATCTGTACCAAATTTGAGCTCTTTAGGTCAAATAGTTTAGCCGCTAGGGGGGGGAAACGATTTGTCTACGGACAACAGAGTCTCACTAATAGGGTTCCGCCGATACACCGTAGGTGTACGTCCCCAAAAACTCCCGAGTGACGTTTCAAGAAAATACAATCGTTTTTTAAATTTGTCGTCCGCCATATTAAATCCACCATTTTGAATTATTAAAAAACAAGGTCATATTCGTCATCAGCGACCCCAAAAACCCCCGAGTGACAAGTTTCATGAGAATTTGTATGATTTTTAAAAATTAGTCTGCCATATTGGATTCGCCATTTTGAATTTTCAAAATTTAAGGTTATATTTGTAACCAGCGACCCCAAAAACCCCCAAGTGACAAGTTTCAAGAGAATACAATCATTTTTTAAATTTGTCGTCCGCCATATTGGATCCGCCATTTAAAATTTTCAAAATATAAGGTTATATTCGTAATCAGCGACCCGAAGAACCCCCAAGTGACAAGTTTCAAGAGAATACAATCATTTTTTAAATTTGTCGTCCGCCATATTGGATCCACCATTTTGAATTTTGAAAAAATAAGGTCATATTCGTCATCAGCGTCTCCAAAAACCCCCGAGTGACAAGTTTCAAGCGAAGTTGACTATTTTTGAAAATTTCCTTCATTTGTTTATAATATTGTTTAAAATCAGTATTTTCAACCCCTAAAATTGCATGTCAGCCGATATAAAAAAATACGTATCAAATATTTTTCGATTATCTAAAAAATGATCCATAATAGAATGCGATCCCTGATTCATGATTGGGTAGTGTCACTTGTTAGTTTAATACAGTTTTAAAGGCAGTTTTCTATGCCTTTTATTTAGAAGGGGGAGTTTCAATTTTTACTTTAATTGGTCTAAAACATCAATTTTTTCTCTTGGGGGTTGGAATTATGTTTTATTTCTTAAATATTAATTTTTTCTCCATTTTGTTTAACTTAAGCAACGAATAAAAATATAGGAGGAGTTTGATTTTTTATATTGGCTAATAGCAGTATATTTTTTCTTGAAGGGTTGAGACTAAATTTAACATTTGGGGGGGGGGGGAATTTTAAACTAAAAAAATATAAAATTTAGTCTCAACTTCTCACGAAAAATTAGACTGCTATTAGCCAATATAGAAAATCAAACTCGTCCTATATTTTTATTCATTGGTTAAGTTAAACAAAATGGAGAAAAAATTAATATTTAAGAAATAAAACATATAATTCCAACCCCCAAGAGAAAAAATGGATGTTTTAGACCAATTAAAATAAAAATTGAAACTCCTCCTTCTTAATAAAAACCAGATATATTATTCTCTGCATTCTCCAAATATCTACGACAATGTCAATTTGGAATGAAACAATTATCGGCATCTCGCGGACTTCTCAGAACTACATTTTTACAGATTTCTCTAACATCATCGAAAACAGCACTCACTATAGCATATTGCTTCAAACGCCGCTTGGGGAAATTTGCGCATAGGGAATTTTGATAGTAGTAACTGTCATAAGTAAATGACAGTTTTTTTTTGTTTTTTTCATAGTAATAACTGTCATAAGTAAATGACTAGTAAGTCATTTACTTATGACAGTTATTAGGCACTAATTAGGTTTACTATTCACGATTAATTAGACGCTTTAACTAATAATTAAATAAGAAAAAGTGCATTCTTCACTAATTTATGTATTTTAGGCACAAAATCAAACAGAAAACAAGCACTAAAACTGACAGGTAAGTACTTCACTTTACACACTAATTACACATTAATTAACGAGTAATTCAACTCAATTCTTACACAAATCAACTAAAATATTAACCCACTTTCATTAGCAATGCTTTATTCCATCAAAATTCATCAATTTTCACCAAAATTATGTCTAACGCTGGCGAAGTACTGTCTGCCAAGGCAGACTAAACATATTGATAGGCGCTCCTGAGCGCCTATCATGACTTGTCGTGAGTCCAAAACAAGTCTAGTGTCGATTCCCATACTGACTGCAATGAGAGCAGGGCAGCGTGGATCGTTTCAACAAAACTTAACGGAATAAGTAAAATCTTTTAGTAACCTATATTGTTATTTCTATTAGTCAAAACATTCAGATTTCTTATACTTATTCATAAATTAACCATTTATTATTACCATTAATTCATGACTATACAAAATATATTTATTTTTAATGGAAATTCAATTTGAAACTAAATGTAAAATTTAAAAATGAAATAATTAAAAATATTACAATTCTTTGAATTTTAGAAACTTCTCTTGGGGAATTTTATTTTATTCTTTATAAATATTTATTTAAACATCGAATTTCTTTGAAAATTAAATTCAAGACCTATGTCATTTTCACCATAGGTTTTGCTTTCCTGTGCTGTCGAGATGTACAGACGTGTTTATTTTGTTCTCGGTATGTTGAAAGAATTTTTATACTGGAAGTATACTTTCTGTCAATTGTTTTACTTTTCTTCACACGTGGGAGAACTTTGATATTATATATATTTATATCTATATTAATAAAATCAGACTTTTGTCTGTACATTGCACGAAATTAATTTTTTCTAGCATAATTTACTTATTTGAACAACGGAGAATCCAAAAATGGTAATAGAAAATTTCCTGTCTGTATGTATGTATGTATGTATGTATGTCCGCAAAATTTTGTTCGCGTATAACTTGAAAACGTCTTGACCGATTAAAGTAAAATTTGGCAATCTTTTAGGTATTGGTCTAACTTAAAATATTAGCTATATTTGATGAAAAAATATTGAGCTGAACAAAAGTTATGAATTTTTCAAAAAATTTTTGCAGATTGGCATACATTTTTTAATTTATTAATAATATAAATGATTTTAAAGATATATAAAAATAAATTGAATTAAAAAATGATATTAATATGAAAAAAAAATTATAAATTTTTGAAAAAATTCGAATTTTCTTAAAAATTTTGACAGATTGCTGTAAATTAATTAGTTATGACTTTTGTAATATATATATATATATATATATATATATATATATATATATATATATATATATATATATATATATATATATATGTATATATATATATATATGTATAAATGTATATATATGTATATATGTATAAATGTGTATATAATATATATATATATATATATATATATATATATATATATATATATATATATATATCAGACTTCTTTCTCTAAAATTTTTTTTTTAAATTCAAAAATTGTTGAAGATACGCTATTTTGAATTTTAATATTAATTTTATCAAATTTTGAATATCTTGGAATATTGTTTGTGGATTCTTATGAAATTTACACATTATTTAGGTAAAAATTTGTAATTTAAAATAAAAATAAAGTTAATAAAAAAAAATTAATTTTTAAATAAAAAATTTTAGGTATATCTCCGGCTGCTACACTTGATAAAATTGATTTTCAATAGATTTTCTTCAAATTTTGAGACAATGTTTCTTTGTAAATATGTAAATACTTCAAAACTCTTTGCCATCCCAGTAAAAAAAGGATTTTTTAATATAGCATTTTGGACGATTGAGCAAGCCGTCTGCTCAATTGTCCAAACGGCATTTGGACAATTGGACTGGTTGCTCAATTATCCGATGCATTAGGTCCAATCATCCCAAATGTTTTTCGTGGCTAAAAAACTGCTGAATTAAGAAAAAAAGTACTGAAATGTTACAGAAACTTTAGAGAATTCTTAATTTCAGACAAATACAGAAGAATTAGATATAAAAATACCTTGAGTGAGGACAAAGAACAAGATTTTTAAAATATCACTTTTTAACTGACAGTGCAATGCTGTACTTGAAATTTAGTTGGCAAAGAAGTGAGGATTCTGATAAAGAGAAACACTTCATTATCCACTTTCAATACTCCTCATGTGGTAATATGTACATTTGTAGATTTTCAATAATAGTGTATTAACAATAATATTTTATTTTGCTGAATTATCTCTTTTTTAAAATGAGAAACCGAAATCTACAATATATTACCACCTGAGGAGTATTGAGAGTGGATAATGAAGTGTTTCTCTTTATCAGAATCCTCACTTCTTTGCCAACTAAATTTCAAGTACAGCATTGCACTGTCAGTTAAAAAGTGATATTTTAAAAATCTTGTTCTTTGTCCTCACTCAAGGTATTTTTATACCTAATTCTTCTGTATTTGTCTGAAATTAAGAATTCTCTAAAGTTTCTGTAACATTTCAGTACTTTTTTTCTTAATTCAGCAGTTTTTTTAGCCACGAAAAACATTTGGGATGATTGGACCTAATGCATCGGATAATTGAGCAACCAGTCCAAATGCCGTTTGGACAATTGAGCAGACGGCTTGCTCAATCGTCCAAAATGCTATATTAAAAAATCCTTTTTTAATGGGATGTCAAAAAACGAGATATTGTGGTTGACATTTTTTATTTTTAACATAATCGCATGTAAAATGTTAAAGTTTGAACTTGTATATCTCAAAATTTAGCATCGCAAATGGGTTTTAAAATTTTTACCACATTTAAAGGGCACCCGAAGAGATATTTTCTCAAAATTTAAAGAAATTCTATGAAAAACAATTTTTTCAAGAGTAGCAGCCGGAGGATTCGAATTTTTTTTAGCATCGACAAAGATTTTCTATGGTAAAAAGCACCGAAAATTTCTGTAGAGCCTTAAAAATTTCCAAAATTGATGAAGAAATTGTCGTTTATCATCAATTTTTAAAAAAATTAGGAACCGTTTGTATCACAGGCCGACAGTATTTACTAAACAAGAATCAACCAATATTTTTTCGAAGGTTTTTAACGTGATAATTCCTAATCCAGGTCATAATAGACCCTGCACTTCAGGTTTTCGAGGTATTTTAACTTAAAAGTGCAAAAGACCAGTTTTTTAACATCCAAAGATAATTGTTTTGACAAAAGTTTAATATTGCATCTGAAGACGCTACTTTTCTTCTTTAAAATACATTTTGAAAATTTAAAATATTTCCATTTTCCTCTGAGTAATCGTTCATTCTGTTTACTGAGTTTGGCAAATTCTTTGAAAACTGAATAAAAACAGACAAAACTTCGATAATGAAGAAGAATATTACTACAAACCAGAATATAAATTTCAAATACTTCTGCGTATTTTCGGTACAACTAAATGCGAATACGATGTCAGATTTACCAAATCGTCTGCCATATACGATCCGCTATTTTGAATTTTAGAAATCTGACATAGAATTTGTATCCAGTTATACCGAAAATCTGCATAACCATTTGAAATTTAGATGCTTGTAGTTAAATTCTTCTATATTATCAAAGTTTTGTCTATTTCTCCTCAATTTTTGTAGAATTTGCCCAACTCACTAACAAATGAAGATTTTTTAAATTTCCGAAATGAAAAAAATCGAAAAACTGAGTTTATTTAAAATTTCATGTACCAATTTTTTCTTTTTTGTCTTAAAATTATTGTATGGCTTTACCGAAACGATACTAAACAAATTGGATGGGCAAGAACTTTTGGATTTTTATTCGAAGCTCACATTGTTGCTGCAGCTAGTCTTTTTTTACAAAAACTTCAATATCTCCGGAACCAGATGAGTCTTCATCAATTTTGTTTTATTAAATTAAAGGTGAATTCATAAGGATTCCAAATATGTTAATAACATTTTTCTCAGAGAGGAGTAAATAATGAAAAAAAATGTTTTTTAAATTTTGTTATTTACATTATTTTTATTTTAAAGTACACATTTTTACCTGAAAAATGTGTACACTTCATAAAAATCCATAAACAATAGTCCGAGATATTCAAAACTTTATGAAATTAATATTAAAATTCAAAATGTCAATAAAATCTCTTTTTCTATAATATTATTAAGTTTTTGGGTCTATTAATTATTTATAGATCAACTTAAGTATTTTCGTATTTGTTTCTTTAGGTAAAAAGGAAACTTTTTCTGCCCGGCGCTCAATGATATCACCAGATTAAAAAATATCTTAACAAATCGCGGCCAGGCTATTACATAGTCACCTCAAAAGTCAACATCAAATTTAATTTATTAAAACGGAAAACACAGCAAACGGATAATGCTGATACGAATATGCCATCTAATCCGATTCAAATTGTTGACGGGAATTCGAAATAAAAAATCATGTCACATTTTCCGAAAAAAATTGATGACTCCTTTCCTGCTGTGATATCACGATTGTCAGCAAAAAATGGAATTCCTTTCGTCATGTTCTGTTCATCTCAAGATTTGCGAATGTTATTGATTAATAAAGGCTATAAAGATGTTCCAAAATCTCCAAACACAATTCAAAAAATTGTATTAGAGTACGCAAGTAAAATAAAGCTGGAAATGGTCAAGGAAATATTACAGCATACATTGAAAAATGAAGGATTTAGCCTTACGATAGATAAATGGACATCGACGAAAAATCGTCGTTACATGAATGTCAATGTGCACAGAAATGAAAACAAATTTTGGAATCTGGGATTAAGTCGTGTTCGTGGATCTATGTCTGCTGTAGTGTGTGTAACTCTCGTGCAAAACAAACTGAAAGAATTTGACATTTCTATAGAGAATATTGTGTCAATTACTACAAATGGAGCTTTTGTTATGAAAAAAGCAATATAGTCCGGGAGCTAGCGACCAAAACAACTATCTCATTTCATACCGGCTGAAAATTTGAGTATAATCTACTGAAAACATGTAAATAACAGAAACCCACGTCTGGTAGGCTGGCGCAGGGGCAGGGGGAAGGGAGCGAATAGGTGAAAAATAATGTAAAATTTTCTTATTTCATACCGATTAAAACCTTCATAACTCGAAAGTATAGACCCACACGAGTGTAAAAAAGTGCGTCTGGCAAAGGGTTAAACACGTAAAAAAATGGAAAATTTTTCTGATTTCATACCGATTAAACCTTTAGAAATCAAAAGTTTACATTCAAACAAGTGTAAAAATGTGCGTCTGGCAGTTCTGGGGTGGGGCAAAGTACGTCTGGCAGCCCTTCGAAGATGCGGCAAATCGGTTAAGCGGTGAAAAAAAGTAAATTTTCTCATTTCATACCGATTAAAACCTTCATAACTCGAAAGTTTACACCCACACGAGTGGTTTTAATCGGTATGAAATAAGAAAAATGTGAGTTATTTTTCACCTATTGACCCATTTGTCGCATTTTCGAAGGGCTGCCAGACGTACTTTGCCCCACCCCAGAACTGCCAGACGCACATTTTTACACTTGTTTGAATGTAAACTTTTGATTTCTAAAGGTTTTAATCGGTATGAAATCAGAAAAAATTTTAGATTTTTTTACGTGTTTAACCCTTTGCCAGACGTACTTTGCCCCACCCCAGAACTGCCAGACACATCCCTGGTAAAAATTCCGGATTAAATACGGACAGATTAGTACGGATTAGTCCGAAAATTGTACGAAAAAGGTCCGAAAATGATCCGCGATAGTCTGATATCAATCCGAACGAAAGCCTGAATCCGAAAACACTCCGGAGTAATCCTGAATGTTAACGAATTCAGTCCGTAATTATTCCACAACAATCCGAATTTATGATCGGTGAAGAATTATTCTAAAATAAGTACGGAATTATCCGATATCAATATGTAAAGAATACGGAATCAGTCCGCAACAATCCGAGTTTAATCTAGTTAAAAAAACTTAATCCGCAAAATGTCCAGAGCAATCCAAACTCTGTAAGCAAGAAATCCAGTATTAGTCCGCAACAATTTGAAACTAAGAGTGGCAAAATCCTATTCCGAAAGAAGTACGAAACAATCCGAAATCTGTATGCTAAGAATCCGAAAATTGTCTGCAACAATCCGGATTTAATCCAACTAAATGGTATAATCCGAAACAAATACGAAATAATCCGAAATCAATATGTAAAGAATACGAAATCAGTCCGCAATAATCCAAATTTAATCCAGTTAAAAGATTTAATACGAAACAAGTATGGAACAATCTAAAATCTGTATGCAAAGAATCCGGTAATAGTTAGCGTCAATCCGAATAATATCCGATCAAAACTCCCCAGTCCGAAAATTAGTCTTATTATTATATAAGAATTTGTAAATATGTACAATCCACAGACACTTTAAAACAATCCATATTCAATCCAATTCAAAGACTTAATCCGGAATGATTTTGTTATAATATTGAATTAGTATATTAAAAACAATTTGTATTAAATGCAGATAAATTCAAACTATAATTATAATTTCGTATGACAAAAACCTGACCAAAACCAGATTAATTCCGGATTTAAAAATTTCACATTTGCAAGTTGCGTATTATCAGACTAACTTCGGACTAGATCGAACTAATTCCGGATTCACTGGTTATACACAAACCGCATTGAGTTTGAATTTATCCGGACAAATTCCGAGCGACAAAAACCTGTCCATAAGCAGACTGTTTCGGATTAGCTGCGGATTCACTGGTTAAACCAATCGGATTATTTTGCGTTTACTAGTTGCATATGATCTAACTAACTGCAGACTAAACCGGACTAATTACGGATTCCATAGTTATAAAAAACGGTATTGATTTCAAACTTAATTCATGGTGAAAAAACTCCACAATAAACCACATTGTTGCGGACAAATTCCGGATTAGTCTGAAATCGGTCCCACTTTTTATTCAGGGTATTTACTAACGGTAAATAAAATATTTAATTCTGCAGTCAGTTTGTTTTTACAACTTTACTAGTAGGTATTATTAGTTATCTTGTTTCAATATTAAAATTAACACTGATGCGTTAGTTTCTTGTCATTTCTTTTCGTGGCACTTCATAAATTCTATTATGAATTTGAACTTCCATGGTAGCGTGGTATAGTGGTTAGTGTATTCGATTTCGGTGCGATATAATGTTAGATAGGTGTAGGTTCGAATCCCCAAGCGTTAGAAATTTTAAGTTAATGTAAATAAAATTGCGATAGGTAAATCGAAAAATATAATGAATGTAGCATAAAGTAATAATAATTAATATGTAAAACCTGTATAATTATTTTTTATTAACATTCACTAAATTGTCCGGACTAACTTTTGACTGTTTTGGACTAATTCCGGATTCTCTAGTTAAAATTAACAGATTAATTTCGGACTTCATCGGACCAACTCCGGTTTCACTAGTTGTTCACAAACCGTATACAATTCGGATTTTTCCGGATTAATTTCGAATGACAAAAACCTGACCATAAACCACATTGTTTCGGACAAATTTCGGATTAGTCCGAAGTCTGTCCGGTTTTTTAACCAGGGATATTTTTACACTCGTGTGGGTGCCCTGGTTAAAAAACCGGACAGATTTCGGACTAATCCGAAATTTTTCCGAAACAATGCGGTTTATGGTCAGGTTTTTGTCACCCGAAATTAATCCGAATAAATCCGAACTCTATACGGTTTGTGAACAACTATTAAATCCGGAGTTGGTCCGATAATGTTTGACATTAATCAGTTAATTTTAACTAGTGAATCTGGAATTAGTCAGAAACAGTCAAAATTTAGTCCGGACAATTTAGTGAATGTTAATAAAAAAAAATTATACAAGTTACACAAATTAATTATTATTACTTTATGGTACATTCAACATATTTTTCGATTTACCTATCGCAATTTTATTTACATTAACTTAAAATTTCTAACGCTTGGGGATCTAAACCTGCACCTATCTAACATTATATCGCACCGAAATCGAATACACTATACCACGCTCGCATGGGAGTTCAAATTCATAATAGAATTTATCAAGTGCCACGAAAAGAAATTACAAAAAACTAACGCAGTGTTATTTATAATATTAAAAAAGATAACTAATAAAACTAGTATAAAATCAAATTGACTGCAAAAGTAAATATTTTATTTACTATAAGTGAATACCCTGAATAAAAAGTCGGACTAATCCGGAATTTGTCCGCAACAGTACGATTTATTGTGGAGTTTTTCACCCTGAATTAAGTTTAAAATCAATACCGTTTTTTATAACTATTGAATCCGTAATTAGTCCTATTTAGTCCGAAGTTAGTCAGATTATATGCAACTAGTAAATGCAGAAGTAATCCGATTGGTTTAACCAGTGAATCCGCAGCTAATCCGAAACAGTCTGCTTATGGATAGGTTTTTGTCGCTCGGAATTTGTCCGGATGGATTCAAACCAAATGCGGTTTGTGTATAACCAGTGAATCCGGAATTATTCGGATCTAATCCGAAGTTAGTTTGATAATACGCAACTTGCATGTTAGAGTCGAATTTGAAAAATTAAATTAATTAATTTAATAATATCAATTTTTAAATAAACTTTAACTTAACGTGTCCTTCGGCCGAAAATCGTATAGGTAGTGAATTCCCCCTCTTCTTGGTTATTAATTCAACCAAGAGGTGAGAATCCTACTCTTTGAATTTGGAGAAGATAGGATAGTTTTAGGAATAATTAAATTATAAGCAAAAATAAGATTAAACAAATAAGATATATTTTACCCAAAGAAATCCCTAATACAAGTAACTCTAAATTGGTGTGAGTAAAGAGTAATTCTATACTTGTGTATGAAAGAATAGTATGTGTATGTGTGTGAATGAGGTGAAGAGTATATGTAATTTTATACAAAATGCTTTACTCACTACTTATAAATTCTTTCCTTGAAATGTGAATCCAATGACGAATGTTTTTATCTCTCTGTCTATCTCGAAACGGTTATTCCAGAAAATTGAGGAAATACCAAATCTAGGGTCACTAGATTGATATTTTCACTGAGTACTTTAATATTCCTTTAGGAATACACAAAACCTGAGACTTAAACCTCGTAATGAAAGGTTGTCTTTACATACATTGGAATTAAAACAAATCCTTTAAATTTATTGGAATTATATTTATCTTTCTGCTGGCTTTAGATTTTTTACTTTACTTTAATTATTTTTATTCTTTTGTATGAATCACAACTTCTTTATATTTATTCTTTACTCTTTTATTTTATTATTTTCTTTAAATCTCTATTCTCAATATTTATTTCATAAATTCTCTATATTTATTTTCTTTCACTTAATTTCAATATTTTATGTTTTTATTTCATCAATTCTTTCAATTATGCACTTCAATTATTTTATTTTATTCAAATATATGTATTCAATTCAACTCTTTTTTACTTCGATTTAATTGTATTTTTCTCAAATAAATTCACTTCTTCTTGAACAAACTTTACTTAATTTCACTCTTTAAAACTTCTGAGAAATATTTCAACTTTGAACACGGCTAACTTGCCGGACTTAGAAAATGCCTGGCCCAAACTGCCGGCTACATCTACAGGTGACTACGACCTGGACTAAACTGCGGGCCTAAACTGCCCAGATTTTCCAGTGTCAATCAATTTTATTGAAAGACGATTTAGTGGGGAAATCGTTTGTTAAGTTTATTGCACTTGACTGTTGTCAAGCCAATTCTGCAAGCTTGCAGATTTAGTCAGTGGTGCGATCCGAGTTCAGTGACTTAGATGCACCACTCCTTATATTGGGCAATTTATTTTAACAGTTTCTCAAAAAGGTCAATAAGCTGTTTGTCAATGAAGAGGAATTTGTTGAGAAATATTGTACTATATTTCTTAGGTTCTGTTCACCCCAAGAATTGCGAAACCCAAAGAAATGTTAAATTCAATTAAATCTTATATTTATATAGAATTAGAATTTCTATGTCATTAAAAATGTCCTGGATTAAAATATTCGAAAGAATGAATGTCCTTTTTGTGAGATTACATAGGGTTATTTTCGTGTAAGCGTTTTATAACGTGTTAACAAAATATTGTGTTGTGTGTAGTTTGATTTTTAAAATATTATAAATAATCGTTTATAATATAAAAGTTACGAATTTCAGCCGTAACAAATGCCCTCCTTTTATTAGGCTGACGTCCCTTGTCAGCTGCTATGAATGCGTTATCGAAGATCCTCTTTTAAAAATTTGTAGATATAACTCGTTTGAGTTTTACAAAAAATCGTATCCTGGTTATCTTGCTTTACAATAGTTTATGTTGGAGAGTGATTATGTTAATCTTTCTTAAAAACTAGCCTTACAAATTTTGATATATTTTTCATTTATAGAACATGTTCAAAATGAAATGCGATTTAACATGCCGTATGCCTAAGTTCTTTGATTAAAGTATTTTTCTACAATGTTTTTACTTTATCGTTGGTAAAAATGGTCATACAGATCATTGTGTTTTTAGTATAATTATATAATTTTAAAAGAATTTTGTCGAATATGACTTTAAACGCTGACAACGTCTTTCACTAGTATCATATGAATAAACGTAACCATGTCTACCTAAGTTGTATTGTATGTGATTGTCATAATGAAAAAAATTTTTTTTTTTATTTTCGGAAAGAGAAGAAAAAAAATTGTGACGACAATTCTGTTGTCATGCCCCCCTTTTATTAGGCTGACGTCCCTTGGCAGCCATTTTTAAATGCTTTTGTTCTTTCTTTTCTTTCCAATTTTTCTAATTCTTTTCGCGTTGTAAAGATTTGTTATAAATAAAAAGAGGTAAATTATTGTTGTGAGTTTTACTTTAGTTTCAAGTTTAGTTTGCAATAGAAGCAAAAACAAAACTGGTTTTCGATGGTTTACAAGTTATTTTTGTATTTAGCATGATTAATTTTATTATTTATATAAAAAAATATTTTTAATATTTTCCTTGATTTGCATATTATTTTTGTATTTATTATGACGCATTTTTAAATATTTTAAGGTCTAGAGTGGTAAAAAAAAAACTGTTTTAATTTTTTTAAACATGTCTTTTAACTCTATTACTAAAAAACAGAATTCTAACTGTTTATATTTTAATTGCATTTTTACCAATCTAGGCATTCGCTTATTTCAAGATATGTAATTTTTCTAAATTTCCATTTCACTGTTTTATAAAATTTGAGTGACAACGTTTATTATTTCAAGTATTTTCTAATTGATCCTTATTTTTAAATGTATATTGTAAATTATAAAACCTATAGCTATTTTTAGTATACAACTTTTTTAGGGTGCTATTAATTTCAAACGAAGAATACATTAAATTTTTTTTTACTTTTAATGATTTGAAAAAACATAATTTTATAGTATGGAAATTTGAATTTATCATAACAAATTGTTTTTGCCAGAAATTTATAATTATCAACTTTTTTTTAACGAAGATTGACAAATTTACTTATTATTTCAATTTTAATTTTTCGTAATGTCTTTAAGAAATAAATTTTACATAGGTTGCCGAATATTTTTATTACACAATAATAAGGTGAAAATATTATTTTCGCAAAGAAAATACTTTCATAGGTTCGAATATTGTAGATTTTCATATTTTTTATAACATTCTGTTTCAAATATTTTTTTAATTATAATAAAGTTTTTTTTTATCTTTGTAACATTAAATTATTATGATACATGGTAGCGAGAATAGATTTTGATTTTAAAAACATGTCTATTGAACTATACAATTTTTGTCATCAAAATAAGTAGATTTAGTCATTATAGATTTAGCTTTTGTGAATGTTTTATAGTTCTTTTAAAAGACGTGCAACATTGAAAGA
This sequence comes from Leptopilina syphax, assembly GCA_032872505.1. Classification (NCBI taxonomy): domain Eukaryota; kingdom Metazoa; phylum Arthropoda; class Insecta; order Hymenoptera; family Figitidae; genus Leptopilina; species Leptopilina syphax. The sequence goes on along the minus strand of CM065472.1, from coordinate 22,704,607 downwards.
AAAAATGTTAAATTATATAAATTTAACTCTGTTTCTTTATTACATTTTTGTGCTGTATCAAATAGAAATTGGTAAAAAGTATTGAGAATTTATAGAAAAACGGAACATTCTAATTTTTTAATTTCATTGCGAATAGAAATTCTGGTCAAATAGTTTTGATAAAGCTAAACTTTTCAAATTATTTAGTATGCTCATTCGTTTTAAAATTCTATTTAGAGAATTTAAATGTAGTGCTTTGTATTGAATAGTCCGATTACGTCTGGAATTAATCTGGTTATGGTCAGGTATTTGTCATACGAAATTATAATTATAGTTTTAATTTATCTGACCAAAATCATTCCGGATTAAGCCTTTGAATTGGATTGAATATGGATTGTTTTGGACTGTCTGTGGATTGTATATATATATATATATATTTACAAATTCCATATTATGATAAGACTTCTTTTCGGACTGGGGTGTTTTGATCGGATATTATTCGGATTGCCGCTGCGACTATTACCGGATTCTTTGCATACATATTTCGGATTGTTTAGTATTTGTTTCGGATTATGCCTTTTAATTGGATTAAATCCGGATTATTTCAGACAATTTTCGGATACTTAGTAGGTATATAGATTTCGGATTGTTTCGGATTATGTCTTTCAATTGGATTAAATCTCAATCGTTGCAGACAATTTTCAAATTCGTTGCATACAGTTTTCGTACTTGTTTCAGAATAGGATTTTGCAACACTTAATTTCAAATTGTTGCGGACTAATATCGAATTTCTTGCTTACAGAGTTCGGATTGCTTCGGACATTTTACGGATTAAGTTTTTTTAACTATATGAAATTCGGATTATTGCGGACTGATTCCGTATTCTTTACATATTGATTTCTGATAATTCCGTACTTATTTTAGAAGAATTCTTCACCGGTCATAAATTCGGATTGTTGCGGACTAATTACGTTCTGAATTCGTAGACATTCAGGATTACATCGGAGTGTTTTCGGATTCAGGTTTTCGTTCCGATTAATATCAGACTAACGCGGATCATTTTTGGATCTTTTTCGTACAATTTTCGGACTAATCCGTAATATTCTATCCGTATTTAATCCGGAATTAGTGCGAAATTTTTACCAGGGTGTAAACTTTCGAGTTATGAAGGTTTTATTCGGTATAAAATGAGAAAATTTACTTTTTTTTCACCGCTTGACCGATTTGCCGCATCTTCGATGGGCTGCCAGACGTACTTTGCCCCACCCCACAACTGCCAGACGCACATTTTTACACTTGTTTGAATGTAAACTTTTGATTTCTAAAGGTTTTAATCGGTATGAAATCAGAAAAAATTTTCCATTTTTTACGTGTTTAACCCTTTGCCAGACGTACTTTGCCCCACCCCAGAACTGCCAGACGCACATTTTTACACTCGTGTATGTGTATACTTTCGAGTTATGAAGGTTTTAATCGGTATGAAATAAGAAAATTTTACATTATTTTTCACCTATTCGACCCCCTCCTCCCGCCGCCGCCCCCTGCCCCAGCGCCGGCCTGCCAGACGTGGGTTTTTGTTATTTACATATCTTCAGTAATCTATACTCAAATTTTCAGCCGGTATGAAATGAGATAGTTGTTTTGGTCGCTAGCTTCCAGACTAATAAGATTGTTGAGAGTTCATTATCAATTACGTCTCGCACATGGAATACAGCTGGGTGTAATCGATGTTCTTTATAATAAAAATAATTCAGACATAATTGAAGACGAAAATCTTGACGAAGAAGACTCTGCTGAAAACGACGGTGAATGTTCTCAAGATGACGACGATGTAGATTCAAATGGAGAAGTTTTTGAAGTAACATTTCAAGAAAAGTCGATTGATCCCCATTTGCAAATCGTTGAACTAAGTTGTCTAGTAAATAAGATTCGAAAAGTAATCAAAATTTTTTGCAAATCACCAACAAAAAATGATGACACTTTGCAACCTTACGTGAGAGAAGAATTCGGCAAAGAAATTTCATTGATATTGGATTCAAAAACTTGCTGGAATAGTTTGTTGGATATGTTCGAACGTTTCGAATTGTTAAAAAACTGTGTTAAAAAAAGCCTCATAGATTTGAAATCAGATATTAGTTTCACCGATAATAAACTTCAACTGTTGTCGCAAACAATATCAGCTCTACAACCAGTAAAACTAGCTGTGGAAACGCTTTGTCGTGAAGATATTAATTTATATACTGCCAATGTTACACTGAAGTTCATGCTAGATGAATTGGCTAATCAAAACTCATTTTTAAGCGGTGAGCTACAAGAGTCATTAGTCAATCTCATTAAGCAAAGACGAATAGATTATTCGGATGTTTTGCAATATCTCTCTAACAATGAGACAAAAAATTCTAGAGAAGAAAATTATGGGATTTTCAACCAAGCTAGTAAATCTGCAGTAACAAAAATTATTGTTGAAATCATCCAACGTTTATACACTAACAATAACACAGAATTATCGGAAGTAGAAAATAGTCCAGACGACCAGATTATCCAATTAAAAAATACTTCTCAGATTACTACACCGTCAATGAAAAAAAAACTTTAAAATTTAATAAAGATGAAAACTGAGAATGCAACTACTTCCCACGATGTTCCAGTTATCGAAACGACTTAAACTTTAAATCAAGTAATAAAAAAGGAGTCGAAATATTTTCAAGAAGAAAATATAAGGGGGAAATATATACAACTGGTATATAATTATTTGCTAACTATTCGACCAACAAGTGTAGAATCTGAGAGAGCATTTTCCGCAGCTGGATTATTTTCCACTAAAATTCGATCCCGCTTAGGACATGAAAGTTTAAATAGCCTTTGTTTTTTGCGTGCGTATTTTTTGAAAAATGTTCAAAATTAAAAATATTGTCATTACTGTTTAAAAAATTAATTAGAACTTTACGTTTGTGTTGCTTCATTAAATAAATTTTTTTAAAAATAAACTGTTGTAATCTAATGTGCTAAATCATTTTGTTTAATTTCTCTTCAATACAATTTTCTGCTTTTTTATTATTATTGAATTATTATTATATTAGTTAAATGAAATCCCATATAGTTTTTACCGGTAATTTACCGGTAAACCGGTTTTATATTAGTGTTTTACCGAATTACCGGTATTAATTGAAAAAGACGGTAAATTTGCAATCTCTAATTGCCAGTCTACAATTTTGACACTCTTGTTCAAGATTTTAATAAGAACACAGAAAATCGTCATGGTAATTAATTGACAAATAGTGTGCGAGCAATATTTTGTGGACCGTCAAATTGTGGAAAGACAAATGCTTTACTTGCCCTTTTAATACATCCCAATGGATTAAGATTTGAAAATGTTTAAGTGTACTCTAAATCATTAGAAGCCGTCCATAAACCACGTGGACAATTTTTCACCAATTTTTGACCCCCCGTTGTGGACAGTCGTGGACATTTGTCAAACCCCCTCCCCTCTATTCAATTGTCCACGTGGATATTGCAAATTAAAAAAATAAGTTTTTTTTTGTACTCCTGTATGTTAAAAAATAAAAAAGATTATTTTTGAACATATTTCAAAGCAAGAATGTCAGTAAAGTCAGGGAAATGTCAGGAAAAAAGTTTTCGTCAGGGAAATTAAGAAAATTGTGACTTTTTTCGACTCATTTAAAAAAATTGCGACAAAATACTACAATTTTCAGTAAAAAAAGTACAAGTTATTTTGATTTTTATAATGTGAAAAATAACTATAAACAAATCTTTTTGTATAGTTGAAATTTTGTAAAATTTAATTAAAAATAATTAATTTATTTCAAGTCTTTTGTTACAATTTTTGAAGAATAAAAAATCTTTAAAGGTAAATTTAAAAATGAAAATTAATAAAAATTAGCTTTTAATTTTTTAAAATTCAATATTTTCAATTACATATTTTCAAAAATTCAAATATATACAAAAGATAACATTTTGAAATTATTTTTAACATTTTAGAGGAAACAATCATGTTAAAAATTTTTAATAAAAATTTATCAATCAAATTCAAAAATTATTTAAAAATATAACAGAATTTTAGAAGAACTTTCGGAAAATTATTTAAATTAATTGATTGAGAGACAAAGGTTTAGTTGTAAATTGTAAAAAATAATTTAATTCAGGAAGGGTTATAATTGTCATTTTGAAAAATAATTATAATTATAAATTTTACTCATTTTTCGTAAACATTCATATTTTCCTGTAAAAAGAATTTTGTCAGGGAAATTAATTTTAATGTCAGTAAATTGTCAGGGAAATTGATTAACTGAAACTTATGATCATCCTAATTAAGCTTAAGATATCTTTTTTGGAAATATCTTTGATTATATGTCCATGTTGACATTTGCTTTAATACCCCCTCCCCTTCGTGGACAAACGTGGACTTTTGATTCACCCCCCGCCCCCCCCCAAATGTGTCCACGTGGTTTATGGACGGCCCCTTATATCAACTAAAATACAAATTTTTAGAAAACATTTTGCAACCAGTAGAGGGTGATGGCTACTTTCCATTTAATGAACATGTGGATGTTGTAGAACCAACATACGTTACCAAACTCAATATTTATATTTGATGACGTAGCATGTGAAAAACAAGAGAATATTAAGGCTTTTTTTGCTATGGGAAGACACAACCCAGCTGAAAAATCTTGTACAAGATCGTGTACACGATGTTGTACAAGACCATGTACAGGAACATTGACCCGAACCTACACAAGATTAGCAAATGAACTTGTAAAAGAAATTGAAACAAAGAATATGAACAAGAACGTGTACAAGAACATGCACGTGTACATTTTTGAGTAGCTTTTGAGTTCGAGAAAATCTAGGCGAACATGCACATGTTCATGCACAAGTTCGTGTGTGTATAACTTTGACTGGTTCATGTTCATGTGTATGATCATTCAAATTCTTTAAAGGTTGCGCAGTAGTTTTCTAAGTGTTTCACAGCTGCGCAGTAGTTTTTTGCAACTTCAGTAACAGACTTCTTTTGACTATAACTAAAAATTTTCTTAAAATTTTCTTAAATTTTAAACCTAAAAACAAAGGTTTTTTAATACACACACGAACATGTGCATGAACAGGTGCATGTTCGCCTAGATGTTCTCGAACTCAAAAGCCACTTAAGAATGTACACGTGCATGTTGTTGTACACGTTCTTGTTCATGTTCTTTGTTCCAATTTCTTGTACAAGTTCACTTACTGATCTTGTGTAGGTTCGGGTTAATGTTCCTGTACATAATCTTGTACAAGATTTTTCAGCTGGGAAAGCTGTGGATTGCTTTTATTTATGTCAAACATATGCGCGCATTCCAAAACATTTAATACATGACAATGTTAATTTACTAGTTTTATTCAAACAAGATGAAATAAATCTTAGACATATTTATGATGATCAAGTAAATACTAATATGACATTTATGGAATTTAAAAAACTTTGCAACTCTTGTTGGAAAAATAAGCATGATTTTATAGTGATTGATAAAGATCGTGATATCAATAAAGGCAGATATAGAAAATGTTTTGATTGTTTTATAAAATTAGAGGAATAATATTCTTTATAAACAGTTTCATTCAAGACATTGGTCTATCAACATGTCTTCTACACACTTGAAACATTTGCGAAAACAAAAAGATATTCTTGGTCACATTGCGAAAGCCAGTGATGCTATTCGACGAAAGGATAGACTGATGAAATTGGGCAAGGAAAAAATTGAACATACATTAAATAATACCTTTAAATCTATAGTGTCACCAATTCAGAAATTAGTTGACGACATTGAAATTGTCGAACAAATTCGACCAGTAAAAATTGAAAGAGAAGAGACCTTCCTTTAAAGTTTGAAGAAGATCAAGAAGTTAAGAGAGAGAATGATTCATTTTTAAGAGATGACTTATCATTTGCAAAGCTGCTGCAAATGATAACGGTGATGATTATGATGATGATAGAGATGATAATGGAGATGGAGATAAATCAGAGAAAGATTATGCTATTTTATATCTCCAAATGTTGGATGAAAAGGAAAAAGATTTAGATCCTTCATATGGAGTTCGTAAATTATCTAAAGGGCAATTAATGTTTGGTAATTCAGGAATAAATTTTGAACAAAATAATATTAATGAAGGTAATAAAACATATCCTGCAACGAAAGGTTTACTTAAGCTTTTATTCAAAAAAGTTCCAGAAGAAGCTGTTTTAAGTGTAGTTGATCGGGAAAATTATAAAAATATTGTAATATCAACTAATGCTCATAAAAAATATTACAAAGCAGATGGCGCTGTTAGAGATAAAAAGAGTTTAAAATATCTAAACTATATAGCAGTACATTCTGGTGAAGGTTTAATTCCAGAATATATGACTCAACAAAAAGATACAAAAATTGATTATGTTTATTGGTTGATCGTTTAAGATTGCTCTTGGCATCTCAAGCAGCTGGAAATCCAAGTCATAATAATAAGATTATATCAATTATTAAAGAGTTGAGAGAAGCTGGAATTGTTTATTAATTAACAGTTTATAAATTTTTTTATCATTTTCGTGATGAGTATCGACATATTCGGACGTCAGTTTAAAAGCACAGAAACTTCAAATCGAGGTCCACCAGGACTTGATTTTAAGTTGACTGCTGAAGGAGATTTTAATATTGAAAATAAGAAACTTTGCAACGTAGCTGATGCTGAGAGCAACAGTGATGCAGTAAACTTGAATATTGTAAACAAAGTTATTGAATCTAAAAAAAACGCCATCTATGATGTAATCGGTTCTGTAAGAAATGATATAAATGACAATGTTGTAAAGATTTTAGAGTTAGAAGATTCGATAAAAAAATATCTTGAAAATCTAAAAATCAGTATTGAAAGAAATATAGAGATGATGTCTACCAGCAAAGAGATTATTTTACAATACGACAGCAGACTGCGCACACTTGAAGGTAATTAACAATGGAGGATCAAAAACTACAGTTGGTTAAAGAGTTACATAAACCATCGAGAAAAAATTATAAGCGAAGAAATGTTGACATTCAAGGTATTGACGAGACTTGGCAAGCTAATCTTGTTGAAATGCAAACTTATGCGAAAGAAAATAAAGGTTACAAGTACCTGTTAACCATCATTGATACATTGTCAAAGTTTGCCTGGGCTGTTCCAGTAAAGTCCAAAAAAGGTGAAGATGTGACTGCGGCAATGAAATCTATTGTAATTAAAAAACGCGTACCGATAAATTTGCAAGTAGATAAAGGAAAAGAATTTTATAATTCACAGTTTGAAAATCTTATTAAAAATTATAACATTAATTTGTACTCTACTTATAGTAATTTGAAAGCGTCAATTTGTGAACGATTTAATCGTACTTTGAAGAATAAAATGTGGATGCAATTTAGTTTACGCAGTAATTACAAATGGATAGACATATTAAGTGATTTAGTAAATGCGTATAATAATAGTAAACATCGAACAATAAAAATGAAACCAAAAGATGTAAATGCTCAACATGAAAATAATTTGTTGTTAAATGTATTTAAAAAAGATTTAGTAAACAAGCAATATAATAAGAAATTTAAAGTTGGAGATAGAGTAAGTATAAGTAAAGTTAAACATGTTTTTGGGAAAGGTTATACACCAAATTGGACTACAGAAATATTTACTATAAGTTATGTAAAAAATACTAATTCAATAACATATATCTTGAAGGATTATCAGGAAAATCCAATAAGTGGATGTTTTTACGAGCAAGAACTTTCTAAAGTTACATATCCAGATATTTATTTAGATGAAAAAATATTTTAAAAACGAGGATCTAATATATTTGTAAAATGGTTGGGTTTTACTAATTCCCATAACAGTTGGATAAACGAATCTGCATTATAATGTATTTGAGAAAGGTTTAAAATAAAAATAAATTAAATTGTATGCATTTTTGTGTTTATTTATCCTCTCTTTACAATAATTTACCATTTATACATTGAATATTTGACATTTGATGAATAGCTTTATTTAATATTTGTTTGCAGTGAAATATGATTATTTTTTCTATCAATAATGTCTCTAAATTTAAAACATTACTTCTTCCCATCACTTTTTGAAGTATTCTACTGTAATATTTTTAAATAAAATCCGTGGCATGTTTTATAGACTTTACATTATTTTTAAAGATTAATTCTGCAATAGACTTGAAGCGATACAAATGCTCCTGGCAAATGTGACCGGTTCGACGTCCGAGCAATTGATAAATTTTGTCTAATTTCCGTGTTCTCGTGAAATTAGGCAAAAGTGGGAGTTTGCGGGTTGAATCGCGGTGTCGATGAAAAGTGCGAATAATTAATTTAATAATCGACTTTCGCAATTCGTCGACCACGGATTCAGCTGCGGCTACACTCTCACGTGCCGGCCGAGGACACGGAAAGGTAGTTTGTCTTTGTAGTCAAAATATTTGTTTTAATTTCTTTTTTTTATGTAATTAGTCTTTTATTTATCAAATCAATTTTTTTTGTTTTATTTATATAAAGTGTGGCCGTTAATATCAATCGGATTTAATAGAATCATGTAAGAAAGGATTGCTATATTAATAAAGCCAGGATCAACGATAATGCTCGGATGTTGAACGATGTATATTCCCTGGATTTTTGATCTGACAGAATCATTGCGAGAGTTGCAGAGAATACTCCGTAAGTTGTGCCTAAATTTAATACAAAATCTTTACACCTAATTATTTAGGGTAAAGAATTTCACAATGACCAGAATTTCACAAATTGTTCATTAATGAGTATGACGTATGATTTTATTTTCTGATTGATTTAATTATAAGAGAGTGAATTTGGTCGCGAGGCGAATTGTGTATTAATAATTATTTTAAATATCTCTTTGCTGTCTTTAATGTATTATTTATAATTTTTATTGTATTTAAATTGACCAATTTCTTTATATATTTTTTAATTTGTATGTGTTTATGTATTTAATTTATTGATTGCGTATTTTTGTATATTCTGTAATTGAATTCCTGACGTCAGGCCCCTTTTTTTCATTTTGATTTTGACTGAAATATAATTTATATTTTTTGTGTGAATTGTTTGTATGTTTTTCAATATCATTTATTTTGTTGTTTTTGATTTATTTCATTATTTAATGGTTTATTTAAATTATTTTGTTTTGAAATTTTATTATTTTTGTAATTTTATTGTCGCGGTTTTTATTTATATTTTCAAGTAGTAAAAAATCGTTACAGACTTTACAATTATAACTTTACTATACTGCAAATTTAATTTTGATAGTTCTACATATTTTTGTTCAACACAAGAAATAAGTTCATTAAATATTGCAAATGAAGTTTCACTAAATGTAAAAGATTTACCTGAACGCTAAATTGATATTAAACGATATGTAACACTAAAACGTATTGTAAACGTTTCACAATCCAGCACTGTTGCATCACAATCTCCGTTGAAAAATCGTATGATATTTTTTACTGCGTCACACAAAAGGCGCCATTCTTCAAGCTCCAAAGACAATGATACTCGCGGATGGCTGGTTCTTAGATGAATTTTTGGTATTATATTTCCATTCATGTCTAGTTATGCTCCAATGACAACTTGCTTTGTAAATGATGGATTCAAGTTGTAAATTTTTGATAATAACATTTCTCCACATGGTAAATACGACATTTTTTTGTCATCTACTGGTCAACTCCCTCAGAAACATACTCTATTTAATTGTAAGGTCCTCCACGATTTCTTAAATATACACTACCTCTGACAGCTTCAGCTTTTAGACTGTTGAAAAGATTTGCATCCTCTTCAAATATTTTTAGCATTCTTGGTGGTAGAAAAATGTTAAATTCATTATTTATTTCAGCAACAATTTTCGGACTAAATTTCGTATCAATTTTTCGAATGTCTGTTACTTTATAGAATGCATCGATGGTTAACTCCTTTGTTGTTTTGGTTACCAAGACTTTGCTTGCTTTGTTTAATTTATCGAAATTCATTTTTATCACTTAAATTTAATTTGTCAAATTTTTTCACTAAAATAATTAACTGTGAACTTGCTTCAATTAAACTTTTAACTTTATGTATTTCTTGAATTAATTTGTTTAAGCGCACTTGAATTTCACGACATTGTTCTGCTAATATGTTCATTAACCAACTTAAACTGCAGAAATGATTTCGTTTATAAAAATTGCCCTCTTTATATACACTAGATATGACCTTTTTGACCATCAAGTTAATTATAGTTTTCTTGGAATTGCGGTAAGATCAAAAGCATTTTTATGAAAAGTACCGAAAATGTTTGTAAGAATTCCTTAGATAAGAATCTAATAAACAGTGATTTGCAATATTTAGACGAAAATAATAATTCCAAGAATAAAATAAGTAAAAAAAACAGGAAATACCAATGATGATGAGTCATCAATAAAACATTGTAAAATTCTGAGTCATCAACCCCTATTTTGCGAAAAACAAAGAAATTATGTGTCATCGTTAAAGAATACACCCTATAAAAAACAAAAACAGGAAATACCAGTAATGATGAGTCATCAATAAAAAATTGTAAAATTCTGAGTCATCAACCCCATTTTGCGAAAAGCAAAAAAATTATGTGTCATCGTTAAAGTAACAATTCCAGGAATTGAATAAAAATTCTTTACAATAGTCAAAACAATAAAAAAGAACGGAAGTAATAAGTCAAAGACATTATAAAAAAACAAATGGAAAAAATTTCTTAGATAAGAATCTAATAAACAATAGTTTAAATTTAAAAAATATAATTCCAAGAAATAAATAGGTATCAAGTTATACATGTGGGAAAAATTCCTTAGATAAATTCCAAGAATCACATTTGCATCATGATCTCATTATCCCCCCACCGTTCGAAAATTCTGAAAGTGTGACGTCATTTCCGGTTCACCATAACGGTTTGAATATTACCCCCCCCCCTCCCAGGGTTTGAGTCTGGGCTAAAAATGTCGGTAACATGTCGGTGCAGGAATCTCTATACAGAACCGGCCCTGCCTATCTACTGCGTACGTCACATGGTCAGCGATCCTTTCCAAGTTTCTTTCAGGTGCCGTTCCGTCGGGATAAGAAGAAGGGTTCTTCCGAAAATTGCGAAGGAAAAACAAGAAAACGATTTGATAATGAGGAAGTCTACTGGGGACAATCAGATGGTTCGACACTTAATTACGGGTTTCCGAGAAGTCGTGACGCGGTTTTTGATGAGTGTCAGAATCGAGAGATAATTTGAGAGTTTGATTTCTTATTTTGTAATTTGTTAATTAATTTAAGTTTAAGTTTTGATTAATAAATAGTTACTGTTTATTAATTCTGTGTTTCAATGTGTTTTGCTTCATTGTAGACCGGAGGAGAGTGCCAAAGAGTAGAGAATATTAGTAGCGTCTCAACGGTCGTGTTTGAAAAGTTCGTTTGGTTGTTCGTTGTCCAGTTGACCGATTTGCATCACGGCATCGTCTTGGAAGAATTCTCCGATAAGATTTTGTGTATTTCGAGAAAACGGTAGTTGCGAGTAGCAGAGTGTTTCTTGGGCGGGATTCGATGCAAATGTTTCGGACTAAATATTTAAATATATTAATTTGATTCATCAGTAATCCGAACGTCACAGTCAAAAGAGTTAAAAAATCTTATATCATATTATAAACGTCCGAAAATTTTTAACCAAATACCGTTCAAAATCGACTAATTCAATGCATTTGTCAAAAAACATGCTCGGAAGTTTATAATACGTCATGAACCGAAAAAGATTTTAAAACTCTTTTGGCCTTAAATTAAAGATAAGACTTGAATGAACAAATTTTTTCTGCAATTTTTAAAAAAATATGCACAAGTTTAAAAAATTTCCAAAAAAATTTTATTTTTTAAATTTTTTTGTCAAATTTGTCAATTGCTGAAATCTTTGTATAAATTATTAAAATTTTCAGTCATGTTTATAAATAATGTAGTCCATTCTTTGTTTTCATAAAAGTAATTTAAAAAATCGTCAGAAATGTATAGGTTATATGAAATTATTAATCTAATTAATTGTCAACAATACTGTTACTGAAATAAGTAAAAAGATTTGCATCAACAATATACATATTCATTTTTACTTTACACAGTTTTGTTAATGAGAAGAAAGATTAAAAAACATAAAATACTTTAAAATAAAAACTTAACGAGTCCATTCTACATTGTGTTAAAAGTTAATATAACTAAATTTCTAGTTACTGTAACCAGAAAACATGTTACAGAGACAATTTTAATTTGGTCCAGTAACTGCATTTCACTAACCAACTTTTTCTGGTTATAATAAAATGGGTCCATTTCTCTTAGTGTAGTTACAGCGGTTTTCAAAACTATTTCTTTGGTTAATTGTAAATTTTTCAAAAAATAACGCTTTAGGAAAGTTCAAATAAAACAAATTGTTAGAGCCATCCCAGTAAGAAGTAAGGAATTGAGAAGAATTGGACATTTTTAACTTTTTACAGAAAATGTTAAATTATCAATTTTTTGGAATTCCGTTTCTGTCCAATTCCTATTATATGTATTCCTTTTTGAGGCAAAGATTTTTTGAAAGTGAATTCCAATCAATTCCGTTTTAATATTTCTTTAATTTTTTAATTTTTGTGAATTCCGAAATACTGTGTGATTCTCGGTTAGTGCAATTCCTGTCTATTCCGTTTTAATGTTTTGTAATTTTTTAATTCCTTTGAAGTTTGCAACACTTTGAGATAAGTGCTTCTAAAATTCGGTAGTCATAGTACAGTTTAAATAGCTGAGCGGACAAGCTGTTTGTCTCCGACAATTTTCTTCTTATATTGAAATTAAAATTTCCTTGCAGATACTGAAAGAGGGCACAAAAATTTAGAAGAAACATATTTCTTTCAGAAAAACTAAAATTATCTAATAATCTCATAATAGAATTTATAAAACTTCGAAGGCAAAATATAGGAGTTAAATAAGTATTAAGAATCTTAATTCTGTAAATTGCATTTGAAAATAGAAAATATGGTTTATTAAAATATTAAAAACGTTTTGTTCAATTTTTTCGGTTTATTCATATTCATCAAATAATTGTTAAATAAGATAATGAATCTGTACAATAATATTAAAGCACATCATATGCAAGAGTGTCAAGAAAAAAATATTGCCGTAGATATTAAAAAAGACAATTTCTACTGATTTTTACTAAAACGAAATCACGTTTACAACCTAATTCCCCAATAAAATTACTTTCAAAATTTAGTAATTAATGTTATGGTTATGGCAAAAAGTTATAAAATTTTATTTATTGTATGCAAAGTAGTAGATACTGCAAAATTTTTAACTCAATATCCAGGATACGTGAAAACTGTAAATAGTAAGCTAAAAATGTACAGACCGCACTATTGCGAAATATGTACATAGTGCTTTCTATTTAGCATTTTGAGGCTAACGTGGTACTGAAATCCTGCCAATCTTGCAGATATAGTTTGCTATCTTTTGCAGCTAGTGACATTTTTAAAAGTATTTTTCTGAAATCTCTATCAGACCAATTACCGCCTAATTATCTTCTGATCTAAAATTTTTAATTACTAATACGATAGTTAAATTCATTTTTTAATTGCGAATCCAACGGTACAAAAATCTCATTTTTCATAAAGTAGGGTAGAAAGTGTCTTTTTCAAACGGACGACAGAATGCATGTATCACAGATCAATAGAGAAGCCTGTGAATTATAATTAAAAGAAAGAAACTTATTTCAAAAGAATAACAGAAAACAGCAATAAAGATTTCTTAGATAATAATTTAGATGAAATTCTTAAAATATGTTTAAAAAAATCCTGATTACTTGAAAGTTAATGCTCTTGTAGAAAACCTACGAGTATAATTTTACTATTATTGTTGACTAAAATTTAAAAAGATAAGTTATAAATTTGAAAAAAAAATTTAATTTATTTTTCGGTTAAATATTGTTTAATTCTTTAATGAAGTTTGTACTAACAAATTTTTAATGTCTTTAATTTTTAAATTACCATCATTAAATCTGTTTTATTATCATGCGATCTTAGTAAATAAATAAATTAAAAGAATACTGACAGGATGGGTAGTAGGGGAACTTTCGTTGTCAGAAGAAATTTGAGCAGGAATTTCAATTGATTTTTTCTCCGCATGATCACCATGTATAGGTTTCGATGATATGTTTGAACTAGGGTGTGAAGAAGAATTCTCCAATATCTGAATCCTATTATTAATGATTTTCGCTTTTATACCATCTTTTTGCCAATTCCGAACTTCTTGCAGTAACTGTCTTCGCTGTTCTCTCTCTTCAGCGGTGCGGTCGTTTGATATGAAAAGTTTGTTGTTTCTAAATTCTTTCACTTTCGTAAAAGACAATTTCACCCACCTTGCACCAATAAATTTAATTAGTACTAAGCGATTAGATTTGTTTCTTCCGAGACGGTAAGCATCTTCAATAGCCAGATTAGGGATGTTGAGATTAATTTCTTTAAAAATATGGTCTAACACTTTCATAAGGTCGTTATTAATCTCATCGGAGTCTTCCAAATTGAACAGAACAATGTTTTTAGCTCGGTGATATTTATCAGAACGATTATCATTATTTTCCACAGTGTGTAATCTATTCTCCAACTTGCCGAATTTATTGTTCATTGTCTCTAAACTATTGTTGATCAATGACATTCCTTTCTTAATATCCTCTTGGGATATAGTAACGTCATTCATTTGCGTAAACAGTTTGTTCCATCTCTCTTCCTCCATTGTAGACGACGAAGATGGTCACACAATATTCTAATATTTAATCCGACAAAAGAAAAAGACAACCAAACGATAACGGAAAAAAACGAATAAACAAACACTTATAGTCACATTCGTATTAAAATCCACTCTGATGTAAAATGCACAATTCACTCAACTACCGCCACAAAGACGTGGAAAATAAGGGACATTGCTGCTCAGACTGCAAGATATTAAAATAAATGTTATTATTGCAGTAACCATATTATCACAAATTGCCACAAATGTACATCAGAACTTCACAGATTCACAGTTCATGAGAAGATGAACGACACACAAGCAAAGTACAATAATGCACTATCCAACAATATGGATAAGATATGGCTAAGATGACTCCTCAGGATTTTCATTTGGATGAGACACTAATTCTTAAATCATATGCTCATTTTATTAAATCACGTGACATAGAGAGTCTCAAGAATTCAAAAAGTCTTGTGATTTATCCCGATATTTTTAACCCATCAATAACTCAAAATTATTTATGTTTAAATTTACCTTTGTTTTATAAAAGAATTTTTGCCCAGTGTCGACTGCTTAATAATCATATTTCCAGGATTATTTATAATAAAGAGAAGTTTGTTTTCCGCCCTAACACAGTCTGCGCCTTTTGTAATATGGAAAAGGAAAATTTGTTGCATATTCTGTCTAACTGTCCGGCATGCAAACACTTATTCAATCAAATAAGTATTATTGAATTATATAATTGGGAGACTATAGATAAGTGGTTGAATGTTTTATCGAGCTGTGATCGGTCGTTGATTAAGCAATTTGTAAATATACTTATTAGAATTTTGTCTTCCCGGTCTTAACTCATAATTCGAAATTTTGTTACTTTCGTTGATTTTGTATGTATAATTTTATAATCTGCGTAAACTCCCTTGTAATCACGTAATAATGTTAATAACAAGAGTAATTAAAGAAATAAATAAATAAATTAAAAGAATAAATATAATTTTTCTCTGAATAACGCTTAATAAATCTATCAAAATTCGTAAAAAAATTATCCAAAAATAAAACAATAGTATTAAGGTTTAAAGATCAAGTCAAACAAATTTTTGAATTTTCATTGTTTTGTTAAAATTAATATAATTCTTAGAACAATTGAAACATTTTTATGTTCCTGTGTTTAACTTAAAAAGATATCACTTGTAACCAAAAACTGTTAGATTATTAACCCTTTGTGGCATAGTGACACTCCTGAGTGTCACCTTTTTTCCTCCACTTTTTTGCTACTTGTATCAGAGAACATTACTTACTATAACAAAGAAAAGAAAAATTTTTTTGTTGATAAAATAAATATTATAAATAAATAAACTTGAAAAAAACGATTTTTTTACAATAAATGTAATTGTGTCTAACCAACAATATAAAATACGGTCGCTGATTACGAATCTGGGGTCAGTTTTTAAAAATTCAAAATGGCGGATCCATGGCGGACATATTTTTTTTAAATTGATCAATTTTACTTGAAACTTGTTTCTCCGTTGTTTTCTGGGTCGCTGATTACGAATATAAAGTCAGATTTTAAAAATTTAAAAAGGCGAATCCAATATGGCGCACAAATTTTTAAAAAATCCTTGAATTCGATTAAAATTTGTTACTCAAGGGTTATTTGGGTTGCTGATTACGAATATGAATTCAGTTTTTGGAAACATAAAATTTCTGATGCATTTTGGACAACAAATTTTTCAAAATTTGTTTGATTTATGTGAATCTTGGTAGGTGTGGATTTTTGGTATCCCTAATTAGAAAATCTAAGTTAGGTTTTGAAAATGCAAATCAACAGACACCACGCGAATAATAATAGATAATTAGGTGTCTCACTTTAGCGTTATCCAGAGGAAACGACGAGGTAACAAGTTGCAAGTGAATTTGATCGATTTTAAAAAATAAGTCCGACATATTGAATTCGCCATTTTGAATTTTGACAATATGAAAAATCCGACTTCAGATTCGTAATCAGCGACCCCAAAAACCCCCGTGTGACAAGTTGCAAGTGAATTTTATCAATTTTATAAAATTAATCCGCTATTTTGAATTTTGAAAGTCTGACATCATATTTGTAATCAGCAACCCTAGAAACCCCCGAGTAACAATTTTCAAGTGAATTTGAACAATTTTTAAAAAATAAGTCCGCCATATTGGATCCGCCATTTTGAACTTTAAAAATCTGACTTCATATTCGTAATCAGCGACCCCAAAAACCTTCGGGTAACAAGTTTTAAGTGTATTTGATCGATTTTAAAAAATAAGTCCGACATAGGGGAGAGGTACGCACGTTGAGACACTAAGATATTATAACCTGTGTAACTGATAATACCAAAAATTTTATTGGCATTTTGTCGTATCATTAATACCAAACTTTTTATTTAAAAAAAGCGCAATAACTCCTGTTTTTTTCGGTAGAACTAGAGCGAACTAATTTTTTAGTTAAAAAAAGTGTTTTTTAGAATTTCTTTTTAGTGTATTTACTGTATTTTTTAGTGGCAGAAAAAATTGCGAATAACATTTACATATCAATTTTGGTTCTACTTTAAAGTTCCGACGAAAATTTAGACATACGTTAACATCTGCAAATAATTTCAAAGCTTTAAAAAAATAACGGCAAGGTCTGCACGTTGAGACACACTGTGGTACGCAGGTTAAAACGCTCACGGTTTGAAAATAGTACTGTCATTAAAATTGATTTTGAATCCACAATTTGTAAGCGTTTTACATGTTCTTCACCTGTAAAATTGCGAATATAAAAATTTCGATTAATTATTTTTGTGCAAAATAAAATTGTATTTTTTGATTATTTTTTTTAAGTTAATTTTTAAAGTTTTAATTTTTTTTCTTTGAGGTAAGACCATCAAAATAAGTAAATAAATAACAAACAATTAGAATCTGACGTAATTATTCATTTTCTTACAATTTAAAATAAATTATTATGGGTGTCTCAACGTGCGTACCACTTTTTTTTGGTCAAAAATAACATGTTTAAAAAATCAGCTATAGATTTTTCAATTTTGTCCAAAAAATAACTTTCTTTGGCAATGTTGTAGCCCTGGACAATACTTTTAAGAAAGCATTTCGAATTTTTCGCTAAATTTTGTTTTTTTAAAATTATAACTGAAAAACAGAACCCGTCTCAACGTGCGTACCTCTCCCCTATTGAATTCGCCATTTTGAATTTTGAAAATATGAAAAATCCGACTTCAGATTCTTAATCAGCGACCCTGAAAACACTCTAAAGTGTACCTGGGTATTAAATTCCTTGACTAGAAAAATGTATGCTTTAAAAGGTTTATTTAATTTGTTTTTTGAATTGGTAACAGATGTTTAAGTTTTTACACGAAAAATACAAGAAAAAAATAAATCTATAAATTTTAAAACATGTAAATTATTTCAGGAATTATGTTAATTATTACATTTAGAAAATAAACAATTCTTTATAGCATTGAAAAAGTAGCATATAGACAATGATTTTTGTAGATAGTGTAAATTTGAAATTGGCTAACTAATAATTCAAAATTTATCGAAAAATATAGTTTTATTAAAAAAAAATAATAATATATTTTTCGTCAAACTTTAATATTAGGAAATTGAATGGAATTTGGTTGAAACATTAAAATAAAAAAAAATTCATAAGAATTATTCTCTCCCTCTGAGCAAAAGGATATCCCAGGGATATCCCTGAGATATCTCGCGGGATATTGGGATATCCCAGGGACATCCCTGGGATATATGTGACGTCTCAGAGATATGATATCCAAATTTCCATCCCATGGGAGACTCGCGCGAGATATCCAAATATTCTCCACACGGGATATGCTACGTGAGAAATAGTAATATGTTGAAAAATAATTAGAGCTTTAAAGAGTTGAAAAACCATTATTAAATTATAACTAGAATGAGAAAAAAATTATTTCAAAAATAAAAGATTATATTTGACTAATAACAAAGTTATTTTTTTGTGATTTAATAAACATTAGTTGAATTCAATAAAATGTCTTTTTAACGCTAAACATTTATTGGGATTGGCGGTTGTGACGTCACGAAGCAAATATGGCTGACGAAGTAGGTAATTTTTGTTACTAAAGCAAGGGACACGTGTGTTTTTTGCAATTTAAATAAAGAAAAAGTTAAAAAAAATTTCACTTTAAGTGAAATTTGTTCTTTTACGAAATCGACACCCGCGTGTAGAAATTTTGTGAAGGGTGAAAAAGTTCTAATCGCCGGTCACATTATGTTTTGTAGGCGAGGAAATGACACCGGCAATGGGAATTCGATTACGTTTTTTGTATTTTGCTTACAAAAATCAAATATGACTTGCTGCCCACATGAAATTGACGGTTCAATTTCATCAACAGGCAACATTATACAAATTAATTGTTACTGTAAAGCTGGATTAAGTGAAAAATTGTTATTCCGTTTTTTAGGTTATGTTTACAAATATATTCATATGTGTCAAAAAAGTATTATTTAAATGATATATTTCTCATAACATTCTCCTGTCTATTATTTCGTCCTATAATTTCTATTTTGCTAACATTATTAACTTGAATTTTCCCAGATTTTTTTTTTTTATTAACTTTATTTTGGGTTTTTTTGGAAAGTAGTGGAAACTGAGGTTGGGATATTTTTTGCGGTGTACCATTACACCCATAAAAACATCAAAATATTTTGCTTGCCGACGATTTTTTTGTAAATAACGACACTTCGGTTTCTTCCTTCTCCATATCTCGTATAATTAAATTAAATTTTTAAAAATATAACTGAGAAAATACTCTACAACACAAAAATTCCAACCTTTCTAATGGGATTGTTGAGTTTTTCACCTACTTCGATTAATTTAAAGTTCTGCCACCAGATAGCGTATCGCAGTTTAGCCATTCCCAATTGTGTGTGGGTTTAAACTAATTTTGGTCAATTCATTTTGTCTATTACTGATAAATATTTATTGGTTAAAGATATTTACAAGAAACTAAAAAAATGTGAAAGTTAAACATATTAAACAGCAACACTTATAATCACACACTGCAAAACACACGCTTCTGATCTAATGACGCGACGCCATGGTCGCCATGACACTCAACAGCTGGGAAGGTCGACGCCTGCGCATGTAAGATTATATGAGTACATACATATAGAATTTTATTTCTTTCTTGTTTAAAGGGAAAAATATACTGGATTTTCAGTAATTAATCTAGTAATTCATGCATTATTTGTTTAGAATGTAGTTAGAATTAATATTTGAATAATTTAATATATTATCTACCAATATTTGATGCAACAAATATTGAATTAAACTTTTTTGACTTTAATTTGTAAATATAATTCCACACAATCTTTTGACACTTAGAACGATCGTATTCCGTTTAATGCACATGCGCTGACATATATCCCACTATATCTCACGCGAGATATCCCAGGGATATCCCACGCGGGATACCCCACAAAAGAAAAATTTGCATATCCCGTTAATATCTCAGGGACATCCTAGGGATATCCAATGGATATCCCTGGGCTATCCAAATTTCCGTCCCGTGAGATATCCCATGGGATCTCCCTGGGATATCCAAGGGATGTCGCGGGATGGAAATGAGATGTCCACGGGATATCCCATGCTGTGAGGGCTTGCTCAAAAATACAAAAATGAATAGATTAAAATTCATTTTTAGGCGAAACTTAAGTAGACCGAACAGAAAAATACAATGGAATTGAACAGAATTAAAATTTAAAAAGATTAATTGTTTGATATTTTCTATGAAAAGGTGAATATATCTTAATTTTTCAGTTTTATTATTCTAAATTGGAAAGTAAAATAATTTAGATTTAACTTTCAAAATTAATTTTTGTTATGTAAAAATATCTGCGGTTAGCAAAAGTTTTTGAGAAGACTTGCATATTTATTAAAATATTTTATTGTGTTATTTTTTATTGTAGAAATGCCATAATTAAAAACGCGACTAATATTGTTGTCAAATGATTAGATATTACTTTTTATGATCTTTTGGAACAAAAAGAAGCAATAAAAATGTTATTGTTAAACAAATTCTGAACTTGACTTGTGGAAAAATTGAAAAATTAAAAATGTGACTTTTTCATGTGCTTACAAATGAAACATTTTTATGGATAATTTAAGTTACAATTTTTTTCTGAGTTGCTTTTTTAATCAATTTTGATAATCCAAAAGGAATTTTTAAAATATCATGAATTAATATTTTTTTTCGTCGATGTAAAAATAGAGTTCAAAATTGCATGTTGACTCACTTTACGGTTTGCAGGTCCGAAATGCGAATTCGCAATGATAATTTAGAGTAAATTTACACGATTTCCAAAATATCATTTTTTTTCACTTATCTCGCTTTTCGTTTGATTTTCAATTTAAAAAAAATTTTATTTTTCAAAAATATTTTTTATTTTGATGTTTTAATTGGTCCTTAATATATAATATTCAATATTAAATTAATTGGCTTTAGGATCCGTGAAAAAAGAAGTCAAAGAATTTTCTTATTTTTTGAAAAAATTTTATTTATTAATAAATTGTTTAAAAAATAAAAATTATTATCTTCAGAAACATTAAATGTAAGTGAAACTTAATAAATTTATTGGAGTTGTTCCATATTATTATCAATTTTTCAAGGTAAGTCAACCTGCAAGCCTAAATTTCGAAACGTTGATTTTACATCATTTTTATAAATTGATGTAAAAATTTTAATTTTTGACAATTTAAATTATCTATGGGTCAAATTTGTAGCTTTTTAGGTCCTCTTTCCGATAATATGTTCATATAAATTATTTTATACAACTCAGGCGTATTATGGTCACTTTATCTACCTGTACAGGCGCGTACTAAGTTCCCCCTCCCAAGTGCGAAATGCCAAGACTGCAAATACGGCCCATCATTGGTGCAGTAATGTCTGCCGAGAATTGTCAGTAGTTACTGGGCCATTATCGGTGTTCAAAACGTCCCATTACTGGGCCAATGATGGCGCCGATGGTCAGAATTTCAAATTTTTTAAGACTGGGCCAGCTCTCGGACCAATAATGGCACATTCATGGCAAAGTTGATCAATCTTTAATGGCAAAAGACAATTGCCAGTGATGTGCCGACCATCGGCCCAGTAATGGCTCATTATTGGCACTTTAATGGCAAAAAATTTGTATCGTTCATGGCAAATTACAATTACCAGTATTGGGGAGTAGCTTGGCTCAATAACGGCACAATATTGGCAAAGTTGATCAATCTTTAATGGCAAAATTCAATTGCCAGTGATATCACGAAGATCGGCCTATTAATGGCACTTTCATGGCAAACATTTTGTATCTTTGATGGCAAATTATAATTGCCAGTATTGGGGCGTAGTTTGGCCCAATAACGGCACATTCACGGCAAAGTTGATCAATCTTTAATGGCAAAAGACAATTGACAGTGATGTGACGAAGATCGGCCCATTAATGGCTCATTAGTGGCACTTTACCCAATGGGAAATGCACCACGGGCGCAGTACTATACCAGCGTTGGCAGTATCGGGGCTACACTGAATTTCAGTACTGGTGCAATACAGATATAACGTCGGCATGTAGACAATGTTCTGTACTGACAATCGGTACTAACTCAGTACTGACGTCAATGCAGAATGTTAGTGTTGCGGTAGTACAGGTGAATACGTATTTTTAGTGTCACGCCGATGTTACTTTTATTTTTATAAAAAAAATTTATAAATTAAAAAAAAAGAATTTCATGCTATTCTTATGTCATGTATGCTTGGAATGTTAATACTTGTCGAAGAAAATTTGTTTTTATATTTACCTGAATATTTACCATCATGAGGTCTCGAACGCAAGACGCTGCTAGGAGCGGATGCTCTACCAACTGCGCCACGGAGGCTCATGAATGGAAAGTTAGAATATACATACATACGAAGGAAGTATGAAAATATGCTCTGTAACTTGAAAGTGGGATATTGTAATTGCAACAATAGTATATTGTAATATACATTATATTTAATATATATTACAGAAGAATATTAAAATATAAGGAATAATTTAAAAATTAATTTTTAATATAAATGAAAGATTAGTGCAATAAATTTAAGCTTAATGAATAAAATTCCTTAATTTTTATATAAAATTTATATTATAACTTTTCATTTAAATAAACAGATTTTACAAAATTATTTGCCAAATTAGTTTATTAAAAAAATTTACCATTATGAATAACAATATAATGCCAAATGGAAAAATAAGTACCGAATAATTACATTACACCATTAAAACAAAAACGAGACTTTTATACATAAGAACATTGTTTAAATATTTACCAGAAGAATAATAAAACAATAAAAAATATTTCAAGATACAGTAAAAAATGCTTCATGTCAATCATACTCAAAATTTAGATTTGCATATAATTAAAAAATGACAAAAAAGTGAGGTTACTTTTTGTGAAATGTGAATGAAAACAATAACAACCTAACAAGATGGTTGGTTTTACCAAGAAGCTTGTGTTAATTTTATTAAATTTGTTTAACTTGTCCAATGTAGTTCGCTTTACCAGCTATCACTACACTGAAAAAAAAATTCGGCAGAATGTGCTTTTTACTCAGGCAATTTTTGCCTAAGAACAAAAGCAATACACGTAAAGCAATTGTTTCTTTTAAAAAAAGGCAATTTTTGCCTTTAAAAAAGGTAAAAATTGCCTAAGTTAAAATGTTTGCCTTTTTAAAAGCAAAAAATGCCTTTTTTTAAAAGAAACAATTGCTTTACGTGCATTGCTTTTGTTCTTAGGCAAAAATTGCCTGAGTAAAAAGCACATTCTGCCGAATTTTTTTTTCAGTGTATATAGTTATCAAAATCAAGTATAAAGTAAATTCAACAAAAGTCATTTTAACCATCTTAAAAAATAAAAAGTATATTCAACTTCACAATTTTAATTCATTCTACTAAAACTTTAGTTAATATAAGAATATGACTACAAATATTTTAACTAAGGATAAATTATTAATTTAGTATTGAATTTTTTTCAATGAATAATTAACAAGAAAAATTATTCAACTTGTGAATTTTGAAATTAAGTTCTTAAAAACATATTTACAGTACTAAGCCGAAGTATTATTGCCAAGATTTGGCATTACTATGGCGAAAACATTTATTCTGTACTGCGCCAAGATTTTCCTGACAAGGTTTGGCATAACTATGGCGGAACCATTTATTCTGTCTTGCGCCAAGATTACCCTGCCAAGACTTGGCAAAATGCTGGAAGAACAAATGGTTCTGTACTGCGCCATTTGTCACTGTTGGCATTGTACAGAGATTTTCCATTGGGTAATGGCAAAAATTTTGTATCTTTGAAGGCAAATTATAATTGCCAGTATTAAGGCGCAGCTTGGCTCAATAATGGCACATTTACGGCAAAGTTCATCAATCTTTAATGGTTAAAGACAGTGATGTGACGAAGATCGGCCCATTAAAGGTACATTAATGGCATTTTAATTTGGTAAAATTTTTTATAAGAATTTAATTTTAAGAAACATTCAGTTATTCAATAAATTATTTATTTTGTATTTAAATAATTGAATAAGCTTGAAAAGGATTCAAATTAAAATATTCGAAACTTTGAATTTTCTATATTTTTTACTGTCAATTTTAAAGAATTAATTTTTTTGAAAAAGTTTAATTAAGTATTAATTCAAAAAAGAAGTTATTAATGTTTTCAAATAATTTTACGATTAAAGAAATTCGTAAATAAATGTAACAGAAACCCTTTTTTTAAGTAAAATTTTTATTTTGTTATCTAAAAATTAAGAAATTTTCAATTTATTCAATAACTTATTTATTTTTGCATTTAAATAATTAAATTTTCGTAGAATTTTGTAGTAAAAATTGATTTCAAAATGGATTCTAGTCAAGTTTTTAGATAATAATTAAATATTAAAAACATAGCATGAATTTTGATATTAAAATTTTTTTAAATTCAATTGCCAATGATGTGACTAAGATTGGCCCATTAAAGGCACATTAATGGCACTTTAATGGCAAAAATGTTGTATCTTTAATGGCAAAATATAATTGCCAGAATTGGGGCGTTGCTTGGCCCAATAATGGCACATTCACGGCAAAGTTGATCAATCTTTAATGGTAAAAGACAATTGTCAGTGATGTGACGAAGATCGGCTCATTAATGGCTCATTATTGGCACTTTAATGGCAAAAAATTTGTATCTTTCATGGCAAATTATAATTGCCTGTATTGGGATGTAGCTTGGCTCAATAACGGCACAATATTGGTAAAGTTGATCAATCTTTAATGGCAAAATTCAATTGCCAGTGATGTGACGAAGATCGGTCCATTAATATCTCATTAGTGGCACTTTAATGGCAAAAATTTTGTATCTATGATGGCAAATTATAATTGCCAATATTGGGACGTAGCTCGGCCCAATAATGGCACAGTATCGGCCAGTGTAGTGTAGCTTATAAGAACCCTTTTGCTTCCTCGACTTCAAGTCAGAGTAGCAGAGTGGTCAGAGTGTTAGGCTGTGGTGCGTCAGGTTCAGGTATCGATCTCCGCGAGAGGTAAGAATTTTTCAAATATTTGTAAGTTTGCGTTTAATTTAGGGAAATAAGCCTTATAAATTAATTAGTTAATTGAATAAAAAAAAATTTATTTTTATTTTTTTCTAATTTCGTCAACTCTGGGGGAATAATGGCAGCCAATATTGGGCCATTAATGTCTGTTGAGATCTGGCTGCCAATAATGGGTTATTAATGTCTGCCGAGATCTGGCTGCCAATATTGGGCCATTAATGTCTGCCGAGATCTGGCTGCCGACGTCTAACCGCTGTTAACACCACAAGAGTCGGCCCAAAGTCGGGCCAATATTGTCTGCCAAGTCTTGATGCCAGTTTTGCCAATACTGGGCCAGTGTTGGGCCGCGTTGGTTTTCGCACTTGGGCTTATAACCCAGCAGTCAATAAAGTAACCATTATAGCCCTAGGGAGATAAAGGGTATATTATTGACCGCTCACAGGTCAATAAAGTACCCTTTATCTCCCTAGGGCAATAATGGTTACTTTATTGACCAGCTGGGTTATATGGGAGAACTTAGCATGCACCGGTACAGGTAGCATAGAGTAACCATAATACACCTTTGTTGTATAAAGCAAAGTATGCAACAAGGGAGGTAACCTCGTTTATGACCTCGCACAATATTAAAAAACTCGTCTTCGCACTCGCTTCGCTCGTGCTACGACTCGTTTTTCAATATTGTGCTCGGTACATAAACTCGGACGTACCTTCCTTTTTGCATAATGTACTATTACTTCCTAATAGAGGAAGAATTGTAATACCAAAATTTTTCGAGTTAGATTTTTTGACATATCTTTATGTTATTTGACCTCAGGAGTTCAAAAATGACATTTTTAAAAAATAACATTCCGTATGTGTGTGTGTGTGTAAACATAACATTTTCATAAATATCTCGAGATCATGAAGAGCTTTAGAAATAATTTTTTTTTTAAATTGTAGGTCTCACGTGCGGACATAATATAAGAGTATTTTCATCCCGATTCATAAAGTTTAACTATATTTTACTTCCTCATAGAGGAAGTATTGTAATACCGAAATTTTTTGAGTTCGATTTTTTGACATATCTTTATGTTATTTGACCTCAGGAGTTCAAAAATGACATTTTTATAAAATGTTATTCCGTGTGTGTGTGTGTGTGTGTGTGTGTGTGTGTGTAAACATCACATTTTCATAAATATCTCGAAATTATGAAGAGCTTTTGGGCTGGATTTTTTTTAAATTGTAGATCTCACCTGCGGACATAAAGCGAGAATACTTTCTGATATATTAATAAAGTTTAACTAAATTTTTTTTTGATTTTTAATTTTCCAAAAAAAACGTTTTTTGCCCATAACTTTAAAAAAATTTTAGGACACCTGTAAATATTTTTTCATAATTTTGTAGAGTTTTTTTAGACGCATCTTTTGAGCCCTAATTGAAAATTTTTCGTCCATATTAACCGGAGTTATTAAACTTTTAAAAATAAAAAATTTTGGAAAATAAGACTTTTTTGAAAATTTTGTTGAAAAACATTGAAGAAACTTTAAAATTATCGTTATCAACTTGTAGAGCATTAAAAAACGCTTCGATTGACCTATTTTTGAACCTAATTTGATAATAAATTTCTAAATTATTGGTATTTTAAAATCCAAAAATTGTGAAAAATGACATTTTTTCAACTTTTTTGTTTGCAAATTTTTGTTTAACTATTAAATTATTGTAACTATCTTGTAGGGTATTTAAAAATAAATTGATTGACCCAAAATTCAATCACTTTCACCATATTTATAAAAAGTTATTTGTATATTTTTATTATTTTTATCTCTATGAGGAAGTAAAGTGTTCATGAAATGATCACCAAAATTATACAAAAAAATATACAACTAGGCAGCGGTTTTTTTTGTATTTTTAATATTTCAAAAAATCGTTTTTTGTCCATAACTTTTAAAAAATGTTACGACACCTAAAAAATGTTTTTTTATAATTTTGTACAGTTTTTTTAGACGCATCTTTTGAGCGCTTATTGAAATTTTTTTGTCCATATTAACCGAAGATATTAAACTTTTAAAGATCAAAAATTTTTAAAAATAAGACTTTTGAAAATTTTGTTAAAAAATTTAGAACTAACTTTAAAATTATCGTTACCAACTTGTAGAGCATTAAAAAATGCTTTGATTGGCCTATTTTTGAACCTAATTCGATAATAAATTTGGAAATTATTGGTATTTTAAAAACCAAAAATTGTGGAAAATGACATTTTATCAACTTTTTCGTTTTAAAATTTTTGTGTAACACGGTGGTCCTCGAATAATTTTAACTTCGACTTTCTTCTACCTCTGATTTTCTTTTTGGGAATGTTAGGGGACTACTTTAGGACCATTTTGCAAGAAAAATTAAAATCGAAGACTGAGCACTTTTTTTAATGGAGATTTTTAAATTTTTTTTATAATTTTTTTTAAAGAAAAATCGTATTTACTCTCTATTTACTCATTATGTTATTATTATATTTGTTTACTTATTATTATATTTGTTTACTCAGAAATATAACTCACAACACATTTAAATTATTTATGTTTTCTGAAAATGTTCGTTATGTTCATTTAAATTACTTTTAATTAATAAATATAATTTTTTTAAAATAAAATTTACATAATTTTCTTTATTTTGGGTTATGTATACTTCTAAGTAAACAAATATAATCACATAATGAGTAAATGGTGAGTAAATACGATTTTTCTTTAAAAAAATTATTAAAAAATCGAAAAATCTCGATTAAAAAAAGTGCTCAGTCTTCGATTTTAATTTTTCTTGCAAAATGGTCCTGAAGTAGTCCCCTAACATTCCCAAAAAGAAAATCAGTGGTAGAAGAAAGTCAAAGTTGAAATTATTCGAGGACCACCGTGGTAACTATTAAACTATTAAAAATATTTTGTAGGGTATTTATGTTATGTTTATAGTTATGAGTAAAAAAGCTTAGGTATGGCAATCTGCAAGCCATTCCCCTATAATAATTTTTCAATTAAATTGTTCTCTTCGATTACACAGGACCACAAAGGGAAATTGAGGTGGACATGTTCCAAGTGAAGGTGATGTGGGGTCGCTGATTTCGATGCTGGTGTTCGTTTGACCCCATCACGTCAGCATCAAGGTCAACTCAAGGTCAAACACATCATTTTGCAATATTAATTTTTTGACCCCGGATTCGGAAAGAGCGGAAAATTTTACGTCCGTATAAGTTTTGACCATTTTATGAACCAACCTTTCAAGGACACTTGAAGGTCATCTAGAAGGTCAAATTTTGATTTTATTCTCTTGCCCGGAAAGTTAGCTAGGAATGGATTTTAAAACAAATTGCTTTTTATGTTTTTGAGGTCGCTGATTAGGATACAGGTGTCCATATGACTCCATTATGTCAGCGGAAAGGTAAAATCAAGGTCAAAAACCTTAAGTTCTTAAAAATGGTCAAAACTTATTTGGACGTAAAATTTTCCGATCTTTCCGAATCCGGGGTCAAAAAAATTAAATATTGCAAAATGAGGTGTTTGACCTTGAGTTGACCTTGCTACTGACGTGATAGGGTCATACGAACACCAGCATCGTAATCAGCAACCCCAAAAACATACATCACCTTCACTTGGAACATGTCCACCTCTATTTTTCTTTGTGGTCCTGTGTTATTTATTCTAGGTTTTATAATGTACAGAAGGGACGATTTTAGTTAGTCAGGGGTGGAAGATTTATATTGAGTAAACTTTATACAAATTGACAGATATTACTTATATCAATTTCCATATTTAACATTTTAAACTAGTAAAATACTTATTATTAATTCTGTGCTGTTTCAGACATAAATGTATTCAATAATGTCTCGACGGATTCTGTTTGTTTGAAGGTTATGAACAGAAATGCACATTATAGATGCATTTAATACCAGATAAAATGGAATATTTTTAGTTATTTTATGCAAATTAGGGACAGAAAGATTTATAGCTATACAACAATGGCTCAAATTTTCGACGAGGTCTCATCTCGTATCTTCTCGGTCTTTTGAGACGAGACCAAGACCGCACAGTGAGCCAGGATTGTCGATTTTTGGCCAAAAATCATTATTTGAAAAAACAAGATATTTACGAATAACAAGTATGCTACCTACAGTTTTTGGGGTTGCTGATTACGAATCTGAAGTCAGATTTAAAAAATTTAAAATGGCGGATCCAATATGGCGGACATAAAATTTTTAAATCAATAAATTTGAATAAAACATAGGTATCTATGGGTTTTTTGGGTCGCTGATTACGAATCTGATGTCAGATATCAAAAATTTAAAATGGCGGATCCAAAATATCATGAATACAATTTTTAAAATTAATCAATTTTTATGAAACTTTGAATCTAGGGTTTTTTTAGGTCGCTGATTAGGAATCTGATGTAAGAATTCAAGTCGATTTTAGATTGGGTGAGATTCGCCTACAATTTTTTGATGGGAGTTTTTAAGTTTGGTGATTACAAAACTAGTGTCTATACAATTCAGAAAATAAAAAAAATTTCTTGTTATTAGCCTACAAAAATAAAACGTACTGTAGTTTCCAGGATCTACCACGAGAAGGTTATAGGTAAAGATCCCGTTTTGTATTTTTTTTTAGATTTTACAAATTTTTTGTTTTTTTGGTTTTTTACACCTGATGTTTACTTATAGGTATATAGTTTATCGCGTGGGTATATCAGGTGCACATGTAGTCCTTTTGGAGAATCTGCTTTTATTTCCATGGATCAGGTAAACACTCCATTTCATATCTAAATCTGATTTCAGAAACACAGTGCTCATTTTTACATTTTTAAAATCTGACAACATAGATTCTACTTATTAATAAGTGAGAAAAAGGTTCAAACATGAAAAAAGTGAAAATTTCACTTATTCAGATTTTAATAAACCTTGCGTTACTTTGACATAGCCAGTAGGACCCTGTTCAGTACGAATGCATGTATAAGCCTGTTCATAAAAATTTTTTTATTATTAAAAATTTCTTAGTTAATCACAGAATTTCTTAATTATTTTTAATACAATTTTAATCGAATTCTTCGAAATTCGTCAAAAGAATTCAATTATTTAAAAATTTTTTGATAAAACTGAAAGTAATACTTTAAAAAATTGTTTAATGATTATAATTGTAGTAAGAATTATTTATTTAAATATTCATTTCTAATAATTAAAACAATTTAAGATTAGTATGTGTTATTTTAGTCATAGTTTTCACTTTGTCCTTATAAGCAACAGAATATATGACACTGGCATTGATATAGTAAATTAGGAGAGTTCTCACCCAGACTTCAGTGGCCGTGCGGTTTGAATGCGTCGCGTCGTCAAGGGCGGGGGGACGTGAGTTCGATCCCACATGCGAGCGGATATTTTTCATTGTGTTATATAAAATAATAAAATTACTATATTTAATTTGTATAAGTGTTATATAAATTAAAATTATAAACATGTTTGTAAAGTGAATAATGTTAAAGGTCTGTAAAAGAATAAATTTAAAAAATGTACCAATTAACGCAAATTGTTCTTTTACTAAAATTATTTTTCAATATTACTATTTTAAATGATATTTACTGCTAGTGTAGTATATTATTTATTTGGAAATAATATAATTATTATAATAATAAGTTATTGTCATTAAATATATATACACACACATATATATATATGAATTACAATAATATTTATTATTATTAATAATTTTAATTTATATATTCACATTACATTGAATAAACGTGAGAAACGAGTAAATTTGGGTAAATTATTTAGAATTAAAAAACTGAAATATTGAAATCGAACCTAAAATTTTAAATATTAGCACTGCTCATTAGACCTGATTAGCTCGTCCAGTCTGGACCAATGCGTGGTTCGATCGTCACTGGTCTGATTAGCCCATGATCAGACAGTCTTTTCAGCGCCCAGTTAGAGAATAGACTGTCTTCCCTAGTAGAAATTTGTCCTAGTTATTATAAAGGAACTGTCCAGTCGCGCTTGAAATTGTCTAGTTACTTTACAAGCCAACTGGCTAATAACTGGAATGGAGTGTCACGCTTTTTTCATCAAGTTATTATCTAGCCCAACTTTATAAATTCTGGTCAACGGTTCTGTAGAAAAACTAGACAAATTAATTCTTTTAAAATACTGAAAATTTGTTTAATATTAAGATTTACTGTAGTTAACACATTTATTTCATGCAATTAATATAAAATTTCTATTTAGCACCAAAGAAATTCAATAAAAACTATTTTTGGAAAATTTCTGTATCCATTATAATATGAACATAATAAATAGAATAGAATAAAGAATTATATAATATTTTATAATTTTTAATTAATTAGTTGAATTATTATATAAAAATAATGTAAATAGTAAATTATTACATGTAATTTTCTATATTACTTTTTGATTTTTAATTCAATTAAAAAAAATTTGAAATTCGAATATCCTAAATATTTACTGTTTTCAAACAACTACCATTTTTTCAATGCACTATTATTAACAATAACACTAAAAACAGATATTTTTTATTAGTATAAACAATTATAATCTATATAAACCTTAAAACGATAACGCAATCTCACCGAAAAAATCTTTGGGGGTAAAAACGGGGAGCGAACCCGGGTCCCGCTGGACTAAAGTCGCACAGCTTAATGCACTCGGCCGTTCAACGCAATGGATACTGGGAATAAATAATCACTGCACATATGTTTCAGTTCAGTGCCGTAACTAGAGATTTTAAGCATTGGTATATACTTTTAATATTTTCTATGTAATAAAACATTTTTGATGATTTTTTAATTATTATAACTTTTTAGTAATTTAATTTGCAACGTTAACAATTAATAACTAAATTGATTACTGTAATTAAATTCTTAATTATTTTTATTAATTTATTATAAATTATTATATGTAAATATTTATTAATTAATTTTATTATTTAATATGATTAATTGATTATTAATTAATAATAATAAATTCATTAAATTTTTTATTAATAGAAAATTATAATTAAACTAAAAGGGAATTTAAAAAAATTAATTTTTAACTAATTTTATTATTTTTATATTTATTATAAATGATTGTAAATATTTATTAATTAATTTATTTTATTAATTATTAATATTATTAATTAATTTTATTAATAATTATTAATATTTTTTATTATTAATTAATTTTATTAATTAATATTATTAATTTATACCTAATAATTTCATTTCATTTCATTTATTATAAACGGGTCATGCCCTTTCATACATAAGTATTCATAATACTAAAAGTTACATAATCTTGTAACATACAAGTAACTTATCTAATTTATATTAACTAAGTCGACCCTACTACAATGGTTTTAGTATATTTTTACGTAATAATGCGGTGAATCTAGTAAAATTACTATCAAAAAAGTCGATGCAATTAGGAAGTTCATTAGCCTCTCTACTAAGTCTATTAAACATCGAATGATATCCATAATTAGTTCTGTGAAAAGATTTAAAAAATAACGTAAAATTTCTGGTTCCTCGAATAGGAACTGACAATTTAATCAATGACAATAATAAAGTGCAATCAATTTTACCATTTAAAATCTTGTATAAAAAGGTCATATCATTAAATAGAAATCTGGATGTTATCAAAGGTATCTGCAAAAGAACACGTAAGTTACTATAATCATGGCTTTATCTGTCAAAAGGTATACGAAGTTGACGTGCTATAAATCGAAAAAATCTACTCTGAACACGTTCAATTCTTACTCTGTAGATTGTATAAAATGGTACCCAAATTATAGAAGCATACTCCAATATTGGTCTCACAAGAGAGAAATAGAGAACTTTAAGCACATTTTCAGTATGAAAAATTGATGCATTTCTCATAACAAACCCCAAACATTTTAAAGCCCTAGAAATGATTTTAGATATGTGCTCATTAAAATTGAGATTATTACACAAAAGTACTCCCAAATCACTCAATTTTGTCACTCTTACAAGTTTTTCCTGACCAACATTGTAGCAATACATGAATGTATTCTTCCTGGAAAAAGATATTACTGAACTCTTATTCATATTTACAAACATATGATTTTTATTACACCAAACCTCTAAACGATCCAAATCTGATTGTAAATCAGATGAATCAGAGTCAGGATTAGTAGAATCAATCAATTTATATACTTTAAGGTCATCAGCATACAATAAGAAAAAAGTTTTTTTAAATACTTGCTTAATATCATTCATGTAAATGACAAACAAAAGTGGTCCCAAGTTCGACCCCTGTGGTACACCAGAAGTAGATAAGAACTAGATAGATAGATAATTAAATTTTTAATTATGTAATAACAAATTAAAATGATTGTAAATATTTATTAATTATTTTGATTAATTAATATTATTAATTCATAATAATAAATTAATTAAATTTTTAATTAATAACAAATTAAAATGAAAAGTTTTAAAATATTGGAAAGAATAAGAACAAATTTATCTCTAGCAAATAATCAGTCGAGCTGTCTAGTTATTAGACATTATTGCAGTGTCATCGACACGACAAACTTAGAACTATAATTTCTAGGAGTACTTTAAAGTAACATTAAAAAAAACTAAACAGAAGTTATGTCTAGCCAATATCAAATTCAACTTAAATCTTTGACGAATGAGCGTTGGTCAGTAACTTTACAGCTATTTACCAGTCCGCCTATAATCAGCGTCCGTGACAAAAACTGTCCAGTAACTTGAACAATCGAGTGGCTCCATGACAAATTTCTACTAGGGTTTCTGGCACCACCTAGAACCCAACAATTTTTATACACGGGAGAGAGTAAACAACTAAACATTTAAAACTTGACATAAAAAGTTATAACAAAGGTGTTTTAAAAAAAAATATTCGTTTGTTAATTATATAAATGAAAAAATTAAGTTAAATTATTATAATAAATTAAATCTCATAATTAGATTTTAATTTTTTTTCTAGTTTTCAAAAATTTCGCCAAGAGTCTCAGTCTTGTAAAACGTAGTATCGAATTGCCTCGTTTTATCCAAAATTAGTCTTGGTCCACAGTGGGCCAGGATCGTCGAATTTTGGCCAAAAATACAATTTTTCAACTTTCAAATATGCACAAAAGAATTTATCCACAGTATTTAATAGTAAATAAGGAATTTATTGTTAAATAATAAAAAATTGTGTCTTCTAGAACTATTTAAAGTTTAACATTTAAGATAAAATAATAAAATGTTTTTGATTAAAATACTTAATATATTTAGAAATAAATTAATTATTTTTGTATAAGTACTTATTTTTTCTCATCAACAGATAGGGTAAAGTGCGGATAGATGCCCCCCAATTCGAAAATTAGATCTAAAATCAATAAATATAAATATTTTTAATTGACTATTCGATTTTTATACACTATTACTATTTAGCATTGACATATTTAAGGACTAAATACCTACAATAAATAATAAATTAATCAGAACGAAAATACGAAAGGTCTGCATTTGGCCATATATCCCACCTGGGTGGGTTAGACGCCCCCTGCGGTAAGGATAGATGCCCCCGAGAGATTCAATGAAACTATTAGTAATATTTATTGAAAAATTATGTATTTAAATTTTATATTACTAATACATATACTTTTAATGTTTTAAATGTAATACTGATGAAAAATCTTATATAATTATAAAAGTTACTTAAGAAATTAATTTTTGGTAAAAATTATTTTTTGAGATCATTTTAATGACACTTATTGCAATAATTTTCATAAGATGTGCAATTCTCGTGGAGCCATTTTTTACATGAAATACATTGTATCCAATCAGCGGATAATCTGGTTAAAGAATACAATTCTTTACATTCGCAGCACAAAGTATCACCACTTTCTTCATTCGTGGAAGAAACATCCTTTTTTTATTCTTCAATACTGTTTTTTTTATCTTCTTTGGTCGACCAACTTGTGCTTTTTTCGATTTCCTCTTTCTATTCTCTTTTTCTTCATTTTTTTTAAGAATCTCCACTTCTTTATTTCGTTTTTTTGTATTTCTTGAACATCGTTTAGTATTTTGGACCCTTGCTTCTGTCGTTTGGAACGTACGTTTAACACAACGGGCACTGGATTTATCACAGATAATATTTTTGCCGGATTATCACATTGGCTTGCTGATGGTGCAGGTACATTTTCAACCTGGATTAATTGAGATTCATTAATAGCTGTTCTTTTAGACGAAGCAGATACAAGATTGTTAGGATTTACTACATCACTTACCTCGGGTATGTCACAAGTCGCTTCTTCCAAAGTCTCGGTGTCAACTGATCTATTGGCTGCATCAGAAATCTCAAAATAGTGGTCGGGAATAATGTTTGGATTAAATGGATGAATGCCGCAAGCTCTAAAGCCATTTATAGCATTTGAGGGAGTGGTAGCACGAATCCATGCAGAACCAATCAGTTTACCAGATTGATACCTGTTAATTTTCTTTTCTTTATTGTTTATCATCCAATTTCGCAGTTCACTTGAAAAATATGTTTTGAAAGGTTTAAAAAACGATTTATCCAAAGGTTGAAGACCATGAGTTGAATGGCTAGGAAGGCCAAGAAGAATCACGTCATTCTCTTTAGCTACTTCCAGAGTGTTCAGGCTGGCAGTGTGCGAAGAATGACCATCGAGAATTAATAAAACTTTACCTGCAGGCTTTCGTGGAATAAAATGTTCTGTCAGCCATTTATAAAATAGATCTGTGTTGATGTAGGCAGACTTTTTATTCACATAAGCATCGGATCCTGGCGGAAGTCCATCCAGAAATTCGTCTTTTTTGTATACTCCCTTTAGTATGATGATTGGAGGCAAAAATCTACCTTCCGCATTATTACAAGCAACAACAGATATGGTTTCTCCTCTTTCACTCGAAGTAACTTGTTGTACTAATTTGGCACCTTTAGTGAAAAAAACTTTCTCGGGTTTGTTGTTCATTTGAACTCCACTTTCGTCCATATTGAATATTCGGTCTGGTTTTCCTATTAAATCGTTGGTTATTAGGGTATGTTCCAACAAGTCAAAAAATTTTCCTATCTCCTCTCTATTGAATCCCACGGCTCGTGCACGAGATATTCTTTCAGCTTGCCTGACACTTAATTGCTTGTTTCTTTCTAAAAATGACAACAGCCACTGCTTTCCGGCCAATTTTGTAACCTCGTTGAAATTGTGTGATATTTTCAACTTCACGGCTAGCTGATATGCCATTCTCCGAATATCCATACGAGTGCAAGGAAATCCATCTTTCTCGAGATTTTTTATATGGTCAACTAATTTTTTTTCATTTTCGTATCCTAGAATGGGTCCTTTTCCCAAATTATGTTTCGTTAAGTCTGCGTTTTTCAAGCGTCTACGTAATGTGCGGGACGGAATACCAAACTGCTTTGCTGCTGTCTTTGTTTTCATACTATTTGATTCAATTGCCTTTATAGCTTCTGTCAGTGCTTCCTCAGTCCACGTTACTGTCCGTGGTACTACACCTGCTTTTCGCTTATAAATTCGTGGCATTCT
Organism: Leptopilina syphax; assembly: GCA_032872505.1. Lineage (NCBI taxonomy): Eukaryota > Metazoa > Arthropoda > Insecta > Hymenoptera > Figitidae > Leptopilina > Leptopilina syphax. The sequence continues at coordinate 22,667,692 of CM065472.1, read as the reverse complement.
GAAAATAATATAACCTTATAATATAATTATACATTATAGATAAAAAAATAACTAAAAAAACATTTAGAATGAAATATATTATTCTCAAAAGAAAATATTTTCAAATGAAAAAGGTTTAATATATCAATAAAAGTAACAGTTTATTCAAAAGCACAAACTTCAATTTTGAATATTAAAATCAACAAACTTTAATAAATGAATATATAAATAAACATATATAAAAAACACTTTAAATCATCTTTTACAAAATGTGAAGTCTAAAATGTTACATATCACAAATAGAATTTTAAGTTATAAAGTTCGTATAGTGTAACATAACCTCTAAAAAGCACTTTAATTTAATATTTATCTGCACGTTTATCTGATTGATTTACTTTTATTAACAGTAAGTTGAAATTTGTCTGTCTTTAAAACTAATAATCGATATATTAGCAAGCACAGAAAATAATTTTATTAACTTACTTGAAAAATATTCAACGTTGTTATACAATCAGTTTTATTTTTGTCATAGATAAAACTAAAATTAGTTTTATTTAGTTTTTTTTTAATTTTCGAATGATTAATCTATTCATAAATCTATTTAAAAATACTCTAATTGAAGAACATTAAATAATCTGACATATGAAATCACTTTTAATCCGATAATCTGCGATAATCGTAACTGTTTACATTTCACCAGTAGGTTATGTGCAGCCATGACAGTGGGCATCTATCCCCTCCAAATAGGGGGGCGTCTATCCTCTTTGGAACCGATAGTTGCCTCCTCATTTATTACAATAATTATTATAAAAAATGTAAAACGACAATCTAATATGTTTCTCTGATTAATTTGATACAAGAAAATAATTGCAAATATTTTCTTACTTGTTAAATGTCCTTGTAATGAGGAATTTTGTTCAGCGGTTTTAAAATGTTTCGACATTTTCAGCAATCTGAAATTTTCACATTATTATAACTAATAACCCCGGGGTGCCAGCGAGCTGGAACTTTATAGCAAAATTGTTATGACCAATAGGTATAAAAAGAACCAATAATACATAAATATAGTTTCTTTCATATTGGAGATCTGAGAAAGGGGGCATCTATCCGCACTTTACCCTATATTAAAGTAAAAAAAACCAATAGTTACTTTAAAAAAATAAAATTTATTAGAATGTAGCTCCATTGAAGTTAACAAATAGTGGATTTTTCAATAGAGTGCCGACTTTCAGTTAGTCGAGCTCCTCCGAGCCGCATAATATTTGGAAAAACAAGTTATAGAACGATTACTTAGCATGTCTACTTTGACGCCAATATGTGCCATTTTGCGCCTTTTCATATTTTTTCAACATAACAAGAATATTGGAATAAACATATAAATATATGCAATAAATATATAAAGACAATTTTCAACAAGTTGTAAATCCAGATGTTCATTACATGAACATTTTGCTTCCTCTTTACGATCAGCAAAAAAAATTTGCTTCCTCGTGTATTTATATTAACGATAAATATATTTCATTTTTAAATAATTTTTAATACAATTTAACATTTATAAAATAAAGTTTATTCGTCTTCATAGAAAGAATAAAATTTTCTTATACAGTAATATAAATCTAAATAAACAAAAAAATGTTTAGTAAAAAAGTGAATTTTTCAACTTTAATTGTAATTAATTCTATAATTTTCAATACAATATATACTTTATATACATCAATCGATCCGTCTTAATGCAAAGAATAAGATTAATAATTTATTTTTCAATAAATAATAACATTTTATTGTACTGCAACATGATTTTTAAGAAAAAAAGATTTTTTTTTTAAAAGTGCCAATTTTTTTGTATGTGATTCGTTTTAATTCTATAAATTTAAATACAATATATACTTTATATATACCAATCGATCCGTCTTGGTGCAAAGAATAAGATTTCGGAAATAAATGAGTAATATTTTCTTATACAGCAACATAATATTGCGGAAAGAACTCATTTTTTGATAAAAATGCGAATTTTTCAGCTTGAATTGTGATTAACTCTATAAATTCTTATACAATTTATACTTTGTATATACCAATCAATTCGTCTTGATGTAAAAAATAAGATTTTAATATATACTAGCTGTCGTACCCGTCTTCGACGGGTTTTAGTTTCTACCAATACATTTAACAATGTTTCTACCAATCTGGAAAATCAGAAAGTACCTGGGAATTTAATTTCACCGGAAAATTAATAATTAGTTACCATTAGCTATTTCGGTAGTATAATATTACTATTTGAATAGTCTCCACCTTTTAGCAAAAAATAAAAAATTATCAAAAATTCGAAAAACCCAATTTCTTAAAATTTAACATTTTTTCTTCTCTTTTATATCATTAAGCTTCATTATTTTTGTGCTCTTTAAAAATAATTTACTTATTTAAAAGTCTTCAATGCTTGGTAAAAAATCTAAAATTATGGAAAATTAGCAAAAATTCAAAAAACCGAATTTCTTAAAATTCAACATTTTTTCTTCTTTTTATGGCATTTAGCTTCATTATTTTTGTGCTCTTCAAAAATAATTTACATATTTAATAGTCTCCACACTTTGGTAAAAAATCTAAAATTATGGAAAATTAGCAAAAATTCAAAAAACCGAATTTCTTAAAATTCAACATTTTTTCTTCTTTTTTATGGCATTTAGTTTTATTATTTTTGTGCTCTTCAAAAATAATTTACTTATTTAATAGTCTCCACCCTTTGGTAAAAAATCTAAAATTATGGAAAATTAGCAAAAATTTAAAAAACTGAATTTCTTAAAATATTCAACATTTTTTCTTCTTTTTTATGGCATATAGCTTCATTATTTTTGTGCTCTTCAAAAATATTTTACTTATTTAATAGTCTCCAACCTTTGGTAAAAAATATAAATTATTGAAAATTAGCAAAAATTCAAAAAACCGAATTTCTTAAAATTCAATATTTTTCTTTCTTTCTTATGGCATTTAGCTTTATTATTTTTGTGCTCTTCAAAAATATTTTACTTATTTAATAGTCTCCATTCTTTGGCAAAAAATCTAAAATTATGGAAAATTATCATAAAATATTTATTATAAAACATCTCCATTCTTAAAGTCTCTGAACTTCTTTCAATTGAAGAATACTGAATGAGTTGGATAAATAATTATGAATTGCATTATTTGACTTTAACATCTTAATTAGAGACCTTAAAAATACTACTGAATTAAACTTGATAGTAATTAATAACAATTATAATTTTTTCGATTTTTTGATATCGAAAATATTTTTATACTTACATCTTAGTCATATCATTTTTTGTGCAAAATTATGCGAAAATGTGACTAAATAACATGTAATACTCAATTATTCAGTGTTTAAAAGCAATTTATTAAACAATGTAAACTTTGTAAACTTGCGATTTTTTTAATTATTTGAAAACTTTTTTATACTTAAATCTTAAAATTATGCTAAAATGTGACTAAATAACATGTAATACTTAATTATAGATAGTTTAAAAGCAGTCCATTAATAAATATAAAATTTGGAAATTTGCGATTTTTTGAATTTTTCGAAATCATTTTTATACTTACGTCTTAGTTATAGGACAGTACTTTTTTAAAAATTATGCTAAAATTTGACTAAATAACATGTAATACTCAATTATAGAGAGTTTAAAGCAATTTATTAAAAAATATAAAATTTAAAAAATTTCGATTTTATGAATTTAAAAAAAAATTTTATACTTACATCTTAGTTACAGGACATTATTTTTGGCAAAACTATTCTAAAATGTGACTAAATAACATGTTATACTCAATTATAGAAAGTTTGAAAGCATTTTTTAAAAAAATGTAAAATTTGAAAATTTTTGATTTTTGAATTTTTCGAAAAAATTGAATATCTCCCGTTCTAATTAATATTTTTCAAATCTGTAAATTTATAAACCTTCCTTGGCCCAAGGTCTAACATTCTGCCAAATTTGGTTTCAAATGGTTCAGCAGTTTTTAAGTGATGCGCAAACAAAGATTCTGTGACATACATACATACATACATACACGATATTTTTTATTGGTATAGTTGGAGACTATTAAATAAGTAAAATATTTTTGAAGAGCACAAAAATAATGAAGCTATATGCCATAAAAAAGAAGAAAAAATGTTGAATATTTTAAGAAATTCAGTTTTTTAAATTTTTGCTAATTTTCCATAATTTTAGATTTTTTACCAAAGGGTGGAGACTATTAAATAAGTAAATTATTTTTGAAGAGCACAAAAATAATAAAACTAAATGCCATAAAAAAGAAGAAAAATGTTGAATTTTAAGAAATTCGGTTTTTTGAATTTTTGCTAATTTTCCATAATTTTAGATTTTTTACCAAAGTGTGGAGACTATTAAATATGTAAATTATTTTTGAAGAGCACAAAAATAATGAAGCTAAATGCCATAAAAAGAAGAAAAAATGTTGAATTTTAAGAAATTCGGTTTTTTGAATTTTTGCTAATTTTCCATAATTTTAGATTTTTTACCAAGCATTGAAGACTTTTAAATAAGTAAATTATTTTTAAAGAGCACAAAAATAATGAAGCTTAATGATATAAAAGAGAAGAAAAAATGTTAAATTTTAAGAAATTGGGTTTTTCGAATTTTTGATAATTTTTTATTTTTTGCTAAAAGGTGGAGACTATTCAAATAGTAATATTATACTACCGAAATAGCTAATGGTAACTAATTATTAATTTTCCGGTGAAATTAAATTCCCAGGTACTTTCTGATTTTCCAGATTGGTAGAAACATTGTTAAATGTATTGGTAGAAACTAAAACCCGTCGAAGACGGGTACGACAGCTAGTATATATTAAAATCTTATTTTTTACATCAAGACGAATTGATTGGTATATACAAAGTATAAATTGTATAAGAATTTATAGAGTTAATCACAATTCAAGCTGAAAAATTCGCATTTTTATCAAAAAATGAGTTCTTTCCGCAATATTATGTTGCTGTATAAGAAAATATTACTCATTTATTTCCGAAATCTTATTCTTTGCACCAAGACGGATCGATTGGTATATATAAAGTATATATTGTATTTAAATTTATAGAATTAAAACGAATCACAGACAAAAAAATTGGCACTTTTAATAAAAAATCTTTTTTTCTTAAAAATCATGTTGCAGTACAATAAAATGTTATTATTTATTGAAAAATAAATTATTAATCTTATTCTTTGCATTAAGACGGATCGATTGATGTATATAAAGTATATATTGTATTGAAAATTATAGAATTAATTACAATTAAAGTTGAAAAATTCACTTTTTTACTAAACATTTTTTTGTTTATTTAGATTTATATTACTGTATAAGAAAATTTTATTCTTTCTATGAAGACGAATAAACTTTATTTTATAAATGTTAAATTGTATTAAAAATTATTTATAAATGAAATATTTTTATCGTTAATATAAATACACGAGGAAGCAAATTTTTTTGCTGATCGTAAAGAGGAAGCAAAATGTTCATGTAATGAACATCTGGATTTACAACTTGTTGAAAATTGTCTTTATATATTTATTGCATATATTTATATGTTTATTCCAATATTCTTGTTATGTTGAAAAAATATGAAAAGGCGCAAAATGGCACATATTGGCGTCAAAGTAGACATGCTAAGTAATCGTTCTATAACTTGTTTTTCCAAATATTATGCGGCTCGGAGGAGCTCGACTAACTGAAAGTCGGCACTCTATTGAAAAATCCACTATTTGTTAACTTCAATGGAGCTACATTTTAATAAATTTTATTTTTTTAAAGTAACTATTGGTTTTTTTACTTTAATATATCTGTTGATGAGAAAAAATAAGTACTTATACAAAAATAATTAATTTATTTCTAAATATATTAAGTATTTTAATCAAAAACATTTTATTATTTTATCTTAAATGTTAAACTTTAAATAGTTTTAGAAGACACAATTTTTTATTATTTAACAATAAATTCCTTATTTACTATTAAATACTGTGGATAAATTCTTTTGTGCATATTTGAAAGTTGAAAAATTGTATTTTTCGCCAAAATTCGACGATCCTGGCCCACTGTGGACCAAGACTAATTTTGGATAAAACGAGGCAATTCGATACTATGTTTTACAAGACCGAGACTCTTGGCGAAATTTTTGAAAACTAGAAAAAAAATTAAAATCTTATTATGAGATTTAATTTATTATAATAATTTAACTTAATTTTTTCATTTATATAATTAATAAACGAATATTTTTTTTTAAAACACCTTTGTTATATCTTTTTATGTCAAGTTTTAAATGTTTAGTTGTTTACTCTCTCCCGTGTATAAAAATTGTTGGGTTCTAGGTGGTGCCAGAAACCCTAGTAGAAATTTGTCATGGAGCCACTCGATTGTTCAAGTTACTGGACAGTTTTTGTCACGGACGCTGATTATAGGCGGACTGGTAAATAACTGTAAAGTTACTGACCAACGCTCATTCGTCAAAGATTTAAGTTGAATTTGATATTGGCTAGACATAACTTCTGTTTAGTTTTTTAATGTTACTTTAAAGTACTCCTAGAAATTATAGTTCTAAGTTTGTCGTGTCGATGACACTGCAATAATGTCTAATAACTAGACAGCTCGACTGATTATTTGCTAGAGATAAATTTGTTCTTATTCTTTCCAATATTTTAAAACTTTTCATTTTAATTTGTTACTACATAATTAAAAATTTAATTAATTTATTATTAGGTATAAATTAATAATATTAATTAATAAAATTAATTAATAATAAAAAATATTAATAATTATTAATAAAATTAATTAATAATATTAATAATTAATAAGATAAATTAATTAATAAATATTTACAATCATTTATAATAAATATAAAAAACCGCTGCCAAGTTGTACATTTTTCTAATTTTGGTGTTCATTTCATGAACACTTTGCTTCCTCATAGAAATAATAATAATTGAAATATATGAATTACTTTTTATAAGAGGGTTAAAAATCATTAAATCTTGGACCAAAAAATGTGTTTTTATATATTCTATAAGATGGTAATAATAGTTTAATAATTACACATATGTTAATAAACAAGAATGTTTAAAAATGATATCTTTCACAATTTTTGATTTTTCGAATACCAATAATTTCATAATTTCTGCCCGAATCAGGTTAAAAAACAGGTCAATCGAAGCGTTTTTTAATGCTCTTCAAGTTGGTAATAATTTTTTGAAGTTACTTTTACATAATTTAAAAAATTTTTTATAAAAGTCTTATTTTTCAAAATTTTAGATTTTTAAAAGTTTAATATCTCCGGTTAATATGGACGAAAAATGTTCAATTAGGGCTCAAAAGATGCGTGTAAAAAAACTCTACAAATCTAAAGAAAAACATTTATAAGTGTCCTAACATTTTTTTAAGTTATGTCCAAAAAACGTTTTTTTACAAAATGAAAAATGCAAAAAAAAAATAGTTAAACTTCATGAATCAGGCTGAAAATACTCTCGTTTTATGTCCCCCGGGGAGACCTACAATTTAAAAAAAAATTGATGCCTTTAGCTCTTTCTCGTTCTGAGATATTGAGGCAAATGTAATGTTAGTACACACACACACACACACATCGGGACAAATTTTTAAAATCCGTATTTTGGACTTCGGAGTTCAAAATACGTCGAAATTTTTTTTTATTTATTTAGAACATTTATACGGGGAGTTCCTGTGCATATATAAAGTACTAAAGTATTAGGCATAATAAAAAAAAATTTATAAATATGTCAAAAAATGACAATTCAAAATTTTGCTAATACAAAGCTTCCTTTATGAGGAAGCAATAATAAAATTAGTTAAAAATTAATTTTTTAAAAATCCATTTTAGTTTAATTATAATTTTCTATTAATAAAAAATTTAATAAATTTATTATTATTAATTAATAATCAATTAATCATATTAAATAATAAAATTAATTGATAAATATTTACATATAATAATTTATAATAAATTAATAAAAATAATTAAGAATTTAATTACAGTAATCAATTTAGTTATTAATTGTTAACGTTGCAAATTAAATTACTAAAAAGTTATAATAATTAAAAAATCATCAAAAATGTTTTATTACATAGAAAATATTAAAAGTATATACCAATGCTTAAAATCTCTAGTTACGGCACTGAACTAAAATATATGTGCAGTGATTATTAATTCCCAGTATCCATTGCGTTGAACGGCCGAGTGCATTAAGCTGTGCGACTTTAGTCCAGCGGGACCCGGGTTCGCTCCCCGTTTTTACCCCCAAAGATTTTTACGTTAAAATCTCTAGTTACGGCACTGAACTAAAACATATGTGCAGTGATTATTAATTCCCAGTATCCATTGCGTTGAACGGCCGAGTGCATTAAGCTGTGCGACTTTAGTCCAGCGGGACCCGGGTTCGCTCCCCGTTTTTACCCCCAAAGATTTTTTCGGTGAGATTGCGTTATCGTTTTAAGGTTTATATAGATTATAATTGTTTATACTAATAAAAAATATTTGTTTTTAGTGTTATTGTTAATAATAGTGCATTGAAAATATGGTAGTTGTTTGAAAACAGTAAATATTTAGGATATTCGAATTTAAAATTTTTTTTAATTGAATTAAAAATCAAAAAGTAATATAGAAAATTACATGTAATAATTTACTATTTACATTATTTTTATATAATAATTCAACTAATTCATTAAAAATTATAAAATATTATATAATTCTTTATTCTATTCCATTTATTATGTTCATATTATAATGGATACAGAAATTTTCCAAAAATAGTTTTTATTGAATTTCTTTGGTGCTAAATAGAAATTTTATATTAATTGCATGAAATAAATGTGTTAACTACAGTAAATCTTAATATTAAACAAATTTTCAGTATTTTAAAAGAATTAATTTGTCTAGTTTTTCTACAGAACCGTTGACCAGAATTTATAAAGTTGGGCTAGATAATAACTTGATGAAAAAAGCTATAACAAATTATTCTTTTACTTTAAATTTTACAAAACGAAAATCATTAATTATCAAAAATCATTGAAATTGTTATAAAATAAATTATTAAATTATTTAAAAAGATAAACTATAGTTAAAATAAAAGATCATAAATTATTCGATTATCGTCAAATTTAATATATGATTAAAAACAATCAAGTCAATATTAAATACACATAAACAAAACACATATACATAAATTTCAAATCGATTATAGTTTTAACAAAAAATGGAAAACATAGAATTATCAATTATACAAAAGTGGAATCGATCAAATAATAATTATTACAAACGCCCTAGAACCGACGGATCATTTAACTTTTCTGCACACACACATTTATATACAAATTTGGGAACTTAGCGACTTTTTGTACTGCCGTTTTCCTCTCCTCCCAGCCAACTCATGCATCTATCTCATCCAATGGATCCCATTCCTTGCAAGATAAGATCCCAGATCTATATTGGCCAATAGGACTCTTCAAATGCCAGGATCTCAAGGATGCAGAAATGCCGTTTGGATAGTGTGTGAGATCAAATGTTGTGTCACCTTGTGTTATTAAAAATCCGCCCACTTATAATTCGCCACACTAATAAATATAAACAAAAAAAAATATAGATATATATAAAAAAATATTAGGATTAAACTTCGCGAATGCACTAGTTCTTTTTTATTTTTTGCATACCATCAGCGTCCTCGGCAGGCACTTGAAACGTGGCGCGGATACAGCCGTTCGGTTCTCAGGGCGACGATCGATTAAAATCTTGATCACCGCTTCCGTGAACCGACGCTGATTTCCCGCTAATTTTCCCACTTTTCTTTTACACGTGGTGAAGCGTGCCGAACCGAGAACCCTGATAGGTCCCAAATTCGTTAGATTTTATATACTCTCGACACCAGACCTCACTCCACACATCCCCGATCTCTGGCAACCCCAGATGCATGCTGACCAGGAGGAAAGTCAATCGCTTCATTCTCCCCCTAAACTTTGATTACACATTTTTTCAAAGTTTCCTAAAAAATAAAATAAATAATTATCCAACAAAATAATCATCACATAACATAGAATACAAAATTCTCGGACATTAACCAACCTTCACTCAATATAAAAAATTTTAATTAATTATAAAAAAAAATTTTCCTTCTGTCCAAAATCATTACATAGATTGATTATACCAAACATACTGAGATTCCTCCTATCATAACAACGATGATTCTACTATTTCGATGTATTTTATAACACGATGTTCATCATATATCAAATGTATTTCAAATATATGTACACAAAAAATCATATCACAAACATACCGCATTCATTCAACATCAGAAACATTAAATCACATTATAAACAAAAGAAGTACATTTTAATATATATCAATCAATTTTCTTTTATGACTCGACATATATACCTGACAATATCAAAATACAATTTTCTAACCATCATCTCTTCATTCCTTGTCACAAAATGCCCATAATCAGATTACTAAAACAAATTCTCTTTTTATCTTATTTATGTATTTATTGATTTTATTTTTAAACATTTTTTACATATTTTTTTAGATTTGATTGATGATAAATACCCAAATTTTCTCTCCATTCCTCGGATCCACAAGCTCATATGACCCATTTTCTAAATCGCGCTTTATTTCATAGGGTCCATAAAATATATGAAAAAATTTTCGAGTCAATTTTTTTAAGGCATCAGATTGTTTTGGTATATATAACAGTACCAAATCTCCCACCCGCAGAGAAATTCTAGACGTAGCCTTCTGAGTCTTTGCACGTTGTTCAAAATTTTTCTTTAATTTTTTTCTAGCCAAAATTATCATGGAAGTCCGATCAATATTTTCAGTTCCCGGAAATCTAATCAACTCAAAAATCTGATCCTTTGGTTTCTTTCCAAAATGGAGCTCAAAAGGACAGAAACCCGTACTCATATGAGTCATAGCATTAAAAAAAAACTCAATATCAGCCACACATCGAGCCCATCGAGTATGTTTATCCGCGCAAAGTGTTCTGAACATACGGCCAATTTCTCGCATCACCCGTTCCACAGGATTACCCTGTGGATGCCGAATTGACGAGAAAATTACCTTCACACCTGCGTCCCTCAATCGTTGTCCCCACTTTGGAGAAGTGAACTGTGAGCCATGGTCCGATAAAATTCTATTGGGCCTACCCACTTCCGGAAAATATGAATCCAACAGTTTCCTCAAAATTATGTCAGTTGTCTCTCTTTTTATGGGGTACAGACGAACATACTTTGAGAAAACATCCAAGACTACAAAGATATACTCCATTCCCCCACAAGACTTCGGTAACGGCCCAAAGAAATCAACACTAACTAAATCACCTGGTCTTTCCGAACGCACCATATGATACGGACTCGTCATATTTGTATTTCTTACCTTGACACGCTGACACAAATCGCAGGATATTACAAATTTCTTTATTTCCATATTCATATTTTTCCAATAGTAATACTGACGAATATATGATATTGTTTTACACACCCCAGGATGCCCCAATTTACAATGTATACAATCAATTAATCGTCGAGTCAAAATCTCAGGAATCACGACCTGCCAAGTCTTTAAAGTGTCATCATAACGAAACAAAATATTATGCTCCAATACAAAAAATTTTATTAATTCCTTATTTTCAATTTTTTTTCGAATTAGATCAATTTTATTATCTTCCTTTTGCAAACATTCTAAATTTTTTAAATCATTTAACACTTCGTGGGTAAAAGAAAGACCCGCACATTTATTTATCTCGACTTTTTCCTCATTAACATTAATAACATCAATAGACAAATGACCCGGTGATATCGATTCAAAACTCCCCCTAGGATTTCGACTGAAGAAATCAGCGACCACATTATCGGACCCTTTGCAATACTCCACCGAAAAATCATATTGCTGCAAGAGCAAGCTCCATCGTATCAAACGTGAATTTAGAAATTGTGTAGAATTGAGAAATGTCAAACCCTTATGATCAGTGATTATTATAAAAGAAACCCCCAACAAATAAATTCTTAATTTCATAACGGAATAAACGATGGCTAGAAGTTCCTTTTCAGTCGTTGTATAATGAAGCTCAGCTTGATTTAGACAACGACTGACCAATGAAACAATTTTAATCTCCTCATTATCGTCAATTTGGTACAGAATTCCACTCACCCCTACATCCGAGGCATCTGTTTGCAAATGATATTTTTTATTAGGCATATAATGATTCAATTGTACACAATTCACAAAGGACTCTTTCATTATCTCAAAAGCAAGGTCATGGACCTCAGTCCAATCCCAAGGACCTCTTTCTTTCAAAAGTGTTCTAAAAGGCTCTAAAAGGTCCGCATGTTTTACCGTGAATTGTCGATAATAGGTACATATCCCGATAAATTTCTGCAATTCATTCCTATTTTTTGGTTTTTTAAAATCTCGGATAATATCTAATTTATCCTGTAGGGGTTTAATACCGGTAACCGACAACGAATGACCTAAAAATTTAATCTCCTTTCTACAAAACACAGATTTGTTTAATTTTAAAGTGAAATTTTTATTTTGTAAAACCGTAAAAATGCGATCGATGCCCCTTAAATGATTATAGAAATTACCTTTTGTAGCGACTAAAAAATCATCCACGTATATTGTCAATTCCTCATCAAACTGATTTCCCAACGCTAGATTTAGAGAACGAATAAAAGTTGACCCTGCTGTCTTGAGACCAAATGGTAAACGACAGAATTGATACATTTGTGAATTATAAAGAAATGCGGTATATTTCCGGCTATCGGGGTGTAAAGGAATCTGCCAATACCCTGAAGCAAGATCCGTCGTCGATAAAAATTGAACATTATGGAATTTTTGCATCAATTCGCAAATCAATGGGGGTGATTCATTATCCGTTTCCAAAAAAGCATTTATAAATCTCGCGTCAAGACAAATTCTCACAGTTCCGTCACTCTTAATCACTATCCGAATGGGATTGCAGTACGAGACATTACACTTTTCAATAACATGTGCATCCAACATTTTTGCCAAAGTATCACCCACCCTTTTTCTATGAACAATAGGGACAGGATAGGTTTTATAAACAGGAATTGAATGTGGTTTAACTCTAATCTGATATGGTTCAACATCTGCACTACAATTCTTAGGTGTAAACAAATATCGAAATTTTGACATGACCTGTACAAACGCTTGCCGTTCTTGAGTATTTATTTCCGGAATCTCAGACGCTAAAATCTCCAGATCCCTTAAAAAAATATCTTCTGATTCGAACGCGTTCATATTACATTCATGTAAAATATCAAAATTTTCAAACCTCCCTTCTTCAGAAATATCCCCATTTTCAGAATCTTGTTCGTCCAAAAAATTATCGAAAACAATATCCCTCAACGGCAATTCAGTATAATTATAAAAAAATTATCACCAAATGACGTTTCATTTCCATTTTTAAATTTTTTCTCTAAAGTAAACACATCCTCAGTGACATCAGAATCTTGCGTATATAAATGACCAATACCCATATCTTTATCATCTATCTGTGTAATTTCTCAAGTCCCATTATCAAATTCACCGTGGCTAGAAATACCTTGTATATATATAATCTCTTCATTTTCCTTTTTATTTACTTCGTCTCTCAAACACAATTTACCAAATTGAACAATTGAATTAATCAAATTCGTACCATTAATTGCAATATTTTTCTTATCATAATCTATTCGTACACGATTTTTTAAAAGCCAATCATTTCCTATTATAATTTGATTAGATAAATGTGGAACCACTAAAAAATTAGATTGAATCATGTGACTATCAATCATCACATTGCATGAAATTTGTTTTTTTATTGTAGTAGGTTTCTTTCCAATAGCGGTAAACAAAACCACATTGGAAACTGGCAAGTCAACAATTTTACCATGCAGAGTCAAATATTTATAGAAAGATTCAGACATTGCTGTTATCTGACTCCCCGTGTCTACTAAAGCCGATAGAGGAACAGAGAAAATGGAAAGGGTAATTCTTGGGCATGGGGGAATTGACGGGGACACCTCTCCTTCCCCCCCTTTTGGTCTAAGTAAATCCCCATTCGACACCTCAAATTCATTATAGCTGACGTTGCGCGAGACTTGTACATTGGACATGCGCCTCACCTCACAACGATCATCATACGAAGTCGACACCGCGTGACTATGGCTCTATAAGAAATTAGGTGGTGGGATTGATAAATCAGGAAGGGATAACATGAATATTCCCCCTTTCTCGTTGCTGGTATCATGCTGCAAAGCTTCAGCCCGGCCAGGACTAACATCAAGATTCGATACCTTTGCAGACACATTTCCCCGATTCCCACTACTTTGGTGATTCCCACCTTGCGACATTCGACCATCTCCCCCTCTTGCATGATTCCCTCTACCATCATTTCTCCTATCCTCATGATAATTGGAATGAACTGATGGCATTTTTTTGAATTTTCCTGCTTATCCCTAAACGTCAAATCTAACTGCGACAAAACCTGTGTTATTTTTGATAAATCAGAAAAATCTATGGTTGATAATAATTCTCTAATACGCGTCGGCAATTGCTGAATTATGGTATAAAATAGTTCATAATTTTCTAAAGGTGGTGAGAAATACTGCGCGTCTTTTACTTGACTCAAAAAATACGAAGTTAATTGATCCTTCGAAGGATCAAAACGTTTCGAACTCCAAATAGACTTCATTCTAACTCGTACGGGAACTGAATAAAAATCAGCAATAAATTTCTTTTTAAAATCATTATAATCTTTAAAAGTTTGTGTATCATACCATAATTTTTCATTTTCATCGAAAACTTCGTCCAAAAATTCCATGCGTAAGGTATTAGAAATTTGTTTTAATTTAAAAAATTTTTCTAATTTGTCAATGAACAATTGTGGATTCGAAGAATCGCGAAATCTGGGTGGCTTAACATCAATATTAACCGCGCGCATACCATCTATTAAAGTTTGAATTAACTGTTGATTATTAATAATTCCGGGCACTTCATGACTTTTCGTTCTTAATTGTTTTAATTGATCATTCTGCACGTTATTCAAATCTCTCAAATTTCGCACTTCGCTATTATATTGATCTACATGCGTTTGATACTCTTCCCGAATTTTAACAATTTCAGCATTCCATTTATCAATATGTTTTTTCGCCTTTTCTAAAGCTATCGCGTTTTTATCTGATTCGGTTGACATTATTAAATTTTGAAATCCACAAATACGTTTTATTTTCCGTTTACTCTTAACAGAACTTGACAAATTTCTTTTTAAGTAAGAACGCGTTATTATCGGTGTCCTCTCTGACATCAATAAACACACAATCACACAATGACATACTCAAAATTATCAATTATAAATGAAGGACACACAACGTCGAGTCCCTGTTCGGGCGCCAAAATATAACAAATTATTCTTTTACTTTAAATTTTACAAAACGAAAATCATTAATTATCAAAAATCATTGAAATTGTTATAAAATAAATTATTAAATTATTTAAAAAGATAAACTATAGTTAAAATAAAAGATCATAAATTATTCGATTATCGTCAAATTTAATATATGATTAAAAACAATCAAGTCAATATTAAATACACATAAACAAAACACATATACATAAATTTCAAATCGATTATAGTTTTAACAAAAAATGGAAAACATAGAATTATCAATTATACAAAAGTGGAATCGATCAAATAATAATTATTACAAACGCCCTAGAACCGACGGATCATTTAACTTTTCTGCACACACACATTTATATACAAATTTGGGAACTTAGCGACTTTTTGTACTGCCGTTTTCCTCTTCTCCCAGCCAACTCATGCATCTATCTCATCCAATGGATCCCATTCCTTGCAAGATAAGATCCCAGATCTATATTGGCCAATAGGACTCTTCAAATGCCAGGATCTCAAGGATGCAGAAATGCCGTTTGGATAGTGTGTGAGATCAAATGTTGTGTCACCTTGTGTTATTAAAAATCCGCCCACTTATAATTCGCCACACTAATAAATATAAACAAAAAAAAATATAGATATATATAAAAAAATATTAGGATTAAACTTCGCGAATGCACTAGTTCTTTTTTATTTTTTGCATACCATCAGCGTCCTCGGCAGGCACTTGAAACGTGGCGCGGATACAGCCGTTCGGTTCTCAGGGCGACGATCGATTAAAATCTTGATCACCGCTTCCGTGAACCGACGCTGATTTCCCGCTAATTTTCCCACTTTTCTTTTACACGTGGTGAAGCGTGCCGAACCGAGAACCCTGATAGGTCCCAAATTCGTTAGATTTTATATACTCTCGACACCAGACCTCACTCCACACATCCCCGATCTCTGGCAACCCCAGATGCATGCTGACCAGGAGGAAAGTCAATCGCTTCAAAGCGTGACACTCCATTCCAGTTATTAGCCAGTTGGCTTGTAAAGTGACTAGACAATTTCAAGCGCGACTGGACAGTTCCTTTATAATAACTAGGACAAATTTCTACTAGGGAAGACAGTCTATTCTCTAACTGGGCGCTGAAAAGACTGTCTGATCATGGGCTAATCAGACCAGTGACGATCGAACCACGCGTTGGTCCAGACTGGACGAGCTAATCAGGTCTAATGAGCAGTGCTAATATTTAAAATTTTAGGTTCGATTTCAATATTTCAGTTTTTTAATTTTAAATAATTTACATAAATTTACTCGTTTCTCACGTTTATTCAATGTAATGTGAATATATAAATTAAAATTATTAATAATAATAAATATTATTGTAATTCATATGGGACATTCCACGTCAACACAGACAGAGCTCTAAACAAAAATTGCTTTGATGGATTTAAACGTTCTAGGGCTTAAAAGATTTCTACGTTCATGTACTTTAAGATGCCGATGGGCGTTTTTTGAAAAATTCCATTTCCGATGCCAATAGAACTGTCAAAAGTCAAAAGGTCCAAAAATCTCAAAATACTTTTATGAATTAAAATCAAAAAAACGAGGTAAATTATTCTGTAACTCATTCTTTATCAGTTTTTAAGGTTCCCGAATATAAATCTAAAGTTTTTTTTAAAAAATCCAAAATGGCGAATTCAATATGGCGGACAAAATTCAAATTTGATCAGATTTGATTAAAACTTGTTACTCGGGTGTTTTTAGGGTCGCTGATTACGAATCTAAAGTCACTTTTTAAAAATTCAAAATGGCGGATTCAATATGGCGGAAAAAATTTTCAAATTTGATCCGATTCCCTTAAAACGTGTTACTCGGGGGCTTTTGGGGTCGCAGATTATGAATATGAAGTTACTTTGTGTTTGAGACTTCAAATTCATAATCAGATACGCTAAAAACCACCGAGTAACACTTTTTAATTAAATCTGATCAAATTAAAAAATTTGATCCGCCATTTTGAATTTCTACAAAGTAACTTCATATTCATAATCTGCGACCCCAAAAGCCCCCGAGTAACACGTTCTAAGGGAATCGGATCAAATTTGAAGATTTTTTCTGCCATATTGGATCCGCCATTTTGAATTTTTAAAAAGTGACTTCAGATTTGTAATCAGCGACCCTAAAAACCCCGAGTAACAAGTTTTAATCGAATCTGATCAAATTTGAATTTTGTCCGCCATATTGAATTCGCCATTTTGGATTAAAAAAAAAACTTTAGATTTATATTCGGGAACCCTAAAAACTGATAAAGAATGAGTTACAGAATTATTTACCTCGTTTTTTGCTTTTAATTCATAAAAGTATTTTGAGATTTTTGGACCTTTTGACTTTTGACAGCTCTATTGGCATAGGAAATGAAAATTTGCAAAAAAACGCCCATCGGGATCTTAAAGTACATGAACGTAGAAATCTTTTAAGCCCTAGAACGTTTAAATTCATCAAAGCAATTTTTGTTTAGAGCTCTGTCTGTGTTGACGTGGAATGTCCT
Source organism: Leptopilina syphax (assembly GCA_032872505.1). Classification (NCBI taxonomy): domain Eukaryota; kingdom Metazoa; phylum Arthropoda; class Insecta; order Hymenoptera; family Figitidae; genus Leptopilina; species Leptopilina syphax. The sequence goes on along the minus strand of CM065472.1, from coordinate 22,649,721 downwards.
ATATATATATATATATATATATATATATACCGACAGATTGGCTCAGTCGGATGGATGCCTGGCGTTGGTGGTCGTTTAAGGACCAGGGGTATAAGTACCCTTGGTTCGCGCCCACTTGGCTTGGTATTTTTCCGGCACGTGAGATAATCTGAGCGGGAGGTTTGACGTCGAGGTATAATGATGTGCACCGTCGATTATTGTCCGGTACACACCATTAGAACTCGACTGTCGATAAACCGGTTGTACTCAGAGAGGTTTTCTACAGTTTTCCCTCTTCTCTGGCGAGAAAACCCATTGACGGGTGGTCCAGGCGTAATGCGAGTACTCCTAATAAAGTCGGCTGTAGACGCAAAATTAGGTTAATATATAGAAAATTTCTAAAGTAGAATGGTTATGCTTAATCCAAAAAAAAAAAAAAAAAAGTATTTCTCGGGGACTCTTGTCGAAGTGCGTAAGGCCAATAGGGCAGGAGTATAAACAATAAAAAAATATATATATATATATATATATATATATATATATATATATATATATATATAGGACGTTTCACGTCAAACGGCCCAAAGCTGTGCCCAAAATTGTATGCAATCAAAATACAAGTTATGCACATGAAAATACTCTTTATGACATCCCCTTTCAATTGCAAAGTGGCAGAATTGAAAATTCAAAACGGCGTCCTTACTACGTCAATCAGAAGAGGCTAAACTCGAAAATAAGTAAATATATTTATAAATTACTTTTAAAAAACGATGCATAAATATTGGGTCAAAATATATTTTAATGTTTTTGGGGTCGCTAATTACGAATCTAAAGTCAGATTTTCAAAATTCAAAATGGCGGATTCAATATGGCTGACGAATTTAAAAAAAATTCTTGAATTCGATTGAAACTTTTTATTTGGGGGTTTTTGGGGTCGCTGATTACAAATCTGAAGTTTAATTTGCAAAATTCAAAATGGCAAGTATAATATGGCCTTGAAAAAGTCCGATAAAAATAATTTTGCAATGCGGGACGATTGGGTGGCCTTGCAAAAGACCGATCGATATAATATTATTGCAATGCGCAATTATTAAGTGGTCTTTCAAAAAGCTGATTGATATAATATTGCAATGCACAGATGTTAAGTGACCTTGAAAAAGGCCGATTGATATAATATTGCAATATGCAATTATTGAGTGGCCTTGAAAAAGGCCGATTGATATATTATTGCAATGTGCAAAGATTGGGTGGCCTTGAAAAAGGGCGATTGATATAATATTGCAATGTGCAATGATTAAGTGGCCTTGAAAAAGGCCGATTGATATTATATTGCAATGGGCAATTTCAGTATGCATCTCGCTTCTGAACGAACCTACTGCAACTTTGACTTCGCCGCCTTCGGATAAACAAAGAACTGTAATGTAAAACGCGCAAATTTTTGAAAATGATTTAGGCTTTGTAAATAATACAGAGCAAAATTAAGATCAATCAGCATAAAAAAATTTAATTAACCCTTAAACCGCACACTGCTGAATCCATCCTTAAACCGCACACTGGGTGTGCGACACCCGGGGACTTTTAAGTGTGTTCTCCAGGCTGGAATAGGATATTATCTTTTGGAAAAATTATCTTATATAACTCAGTACATCTATTTTAAAGGAAAATAGGTTTTATAATAATTTATTTAATTTTAATAATTAAAAAAGAGTTTTTTAAAACTACTAAAATTACCTTAAACCAAAAACTGGGTGTCAAACAAGCAGAAATTTTTCGCCGACAACTTCATAAAGTTATCAAATACACAAAGACACTTGGGAGACTAATGTCCCTCACGGAACATAAACTTAAGTACAAAATGTATCGTCCAATAACGACACATGTTCAATTTTTACGAATTTAACCGAAATATTAGAGTAAAAAGCTAGAATATGGGTGTCGCACACCCAGGGTGCGGTTTAAGGGTTAATAAAACTTAAAAAATAAATAGAATGTAAATTGAAATTTTCATTAAATGAACACGATTTATATAAAACTTTTTACTCGGGGGTTTTCGAGGTCGCCGATTGCGAATCTGAAGTCCAATTTTCAAGATTAAAAATAGCGGATCCAATATGGCGTACGAATGTTGTAAAAATTCGTTATTCTTGAGAAATTTTGTAAAAGATTAATGGATTTTCATAAAAGAATTTTCTCACGGGTTTTCGGTGTTGTTGAATTCGAATATTTTGTCAGATTTTTAAAATTTTAAGTGGCGGACCCATAATGGCAGACGACTTTTTGAAAATCATATGCAATTCACTTAAAAATTGTTATTTCTGGTTTCCAAAACCTCCGAGTAAAAAGTATCAAGCGAATTTAATAAGTTTGTTCAAATTTGTCCGCCATATTGGGTCCGCCATTTTGAAATTTGCAAATTGGACTTTAGATTCATAATCAGTGACCTCGAAAACCCCCGAGTAAAAAGTGTCAAGCAAATTCAAAATTTTTTTAACTTTTCCCGCCATATTGAATCCGCCATTTAAAATTTTAAAAATTTAACTTTAGATTCGTAATAAGCGACCCCAAAAACCCCCGAGTATAAAGTTTCAAGCAAATTCAAAATTTTTTTTAAATTCTTTCGCTATATTGGATCCGCCATTTTGAATTTTGAAAATCTGACTTTAGATTCGTAATCAGCGACCCTAAAAACCCCCGAGTAAAAAGTTTCAAGCGAATTCAAGAAATTTTTCTAAAATCGTCCGCCATATTGGATCCGCAATTTTGAATTTTGAAAATCTGACCTCAGATTCGTAATCAGCGACCCCAAAAACATTAAAATCTATTTTGACCTAATATTTATGCATCGTTTTTTAAAAGTAATTAATAAATATATTTACTTATTTTCAAGTTAAGCCTCTTCTAATTGACGTAGTAAGGACGCCATTTTGAATTTTCAATTCTGCCACTTTGCAATTGAAAAGGGATGTCATGACGAGTATTTTCATGTGCATAACTTGTATTTTGATTGCATACAATTTTGGGCACAGCTTTGGGCCGTTTGACGTGAAACGTCCCATATATATGTGTGTGTGTATTTATATTTAATGACAATAACTTATTATTATAATAATTATATTATTTCCAAATAAATAATATACTACACTAGCAGTAAATATCATTTAAAATAGTAATATTGAAAAATAATTTTAGTAAAAGAACAATTTGCGTTAATTGGTACATTTTTTAAATTTATTCTTTTACAGACCTTTAACATTATTCACTTTACAAACATGTTTATAATTTTAATTTATATAACACTTATACAAATTAAATATAGTAATAGTCCGGGAGCTAGCGACCAAAACAACTATCTCATTTCATACCGGCTCAAAATTTCAGTATAGATTACTGAAGACATGTAATTAACAGAAACCCACGTCTGGCAGGCCGGCGCTGGGGCAGGGGGCGGCGGCGGGGGGGCGAATATGTGAAAAATACTGTAAAAATTTCTGATTTCATACCGCTTAAAACCATCATAACTCGAAAGTTTACACCCACACGAGTGTAAAAATGTGCGTCTGGCAGTTCCGGGGTGGGGCAAAGTACGTCTGGCAAAGGGTTAAACATGCAAAAAAAACGAAAATTTTTTCTGATTTCATACCGCTTAAAACCTTTAGAAATCGAAAGTGTACATCCACACGAGTGTAAAAATGTGCGTCTGGCAGTTCCGGGGTGGGGCAAAGTACGTCTGGCAGCCCTTCGAAGATGCGGAAAATCGGTCGATGGGTGAAAAATACTGTAAAAATTTCTGATTTCATACCGCTTAAAACCATCATAACTCGAAAGTTTACACCCACACGAGTGTAAAAATGTGCGTCTGGCAGTTCCGGGGTGGGGCAAAGTACGTCTGGCAAAGGGTTAAACATGCAAAAAAAACGAAAATTTTTTCTGATTTCATACCGATTAAAACCTTTAGAAATCGAAAGGTTACATTCAAACAAGTGTAAAAAAGTGCGTCTGGCAGTTCCGGGGTGGGGCAAAGTACGTCTGGCAGCCCTTCGAAGATGCGCAAAATCGATCAAGCGGTGAAAAAAAAGTAAATTTTCTCATTTCATACCGATTAAAACCTTCATAACTCGAAAGTTTACACCCACACGAGTGTAAAAATATGCGTCTGGCAGTTCCGGGGTGGGGCAAAGTACGTCTGGCAGCCCTTTGAAGATGCGCAAAATCGGTCGAGAGGTGAAAAATACTGTAAAATTTTCTCATTTCATACCGCTTAAAACCTTCATAACTTGAAAGTGTACATCCATACGAGTGTGAAAATGTGCATCTGGCAATCGTGGGGTGGGGCAAAGCACGTCTGGCAAAAAAAATCTTTAAATTTAATTTTATTTTATACCAATTAAAACTTTCATAAATCGAAAGTTTATATGTAAACATGTATAAAAATGTACGTTTGGCAGTCGTGGGGTGGGGCAAGACGCTTTTGGCAGCATAATTGTAAGTAAAATTTAAATAATAAGAAACAAGTATGAATAGTAAACAGTAAAAAATTTTCTCTTGCAAAGTAATATTTAAAAATAATAATGTGCCTATTTTATAATCATCGGTCGAAATATTCATTAATTAAGAGTAGTAACCTACTTTACCGATCAAGTGACATCTATGAAATGTCATTCAAACTAACAATCAAAATTTTTATCATGATAATTTTTCGTATTTAAATTACAATATTTTAAAGTAATTCATAATATTACAATTATGCTGCCAAAAGCGTCTTGCCCCACCCCACGACTGCCAAACGTACATTTTTATACATGTTTACATATAAACTTTCGATTTATGAAAGTTTTAATTGGTATAAAATAAAATTAAATTTAAAGATTTTTTTTGCCAGACGTGCTTTGCCCCACCCCACGATTGCCAGATGCACATTTTCACACTCGTATGGATGTACACTTTCAAGTTATGAAGGTTTTAAGCGGTATGAAATGAGAAAATTTTACAGTATTTTTCACCTCTCGACCGATTTTGCGCATCTTCAAAGGGCTGCCAGACGTACTTTGCCCCACCCCGGAACTGCCAGACGCATATTTTTACACTCGTGTGGGTGTAAACTTTCGAGTTATGAAGGTTTTAATCGGTATGAAATGAGAAAATTTACTTTTTTTTCACCGCTTGATCGATTTTGCGCATCTTCGAAGGGCTGCCAGACGTACTTTGCCCCACCCCGGAACTGCCAGACGCACTTTTTTACACTTGTTTGAATGTAACCTTTCGATTTCTAAAGGTTTTAATCGGTATGAAATCAGAAAAAATTTTCGTTTTTTTTGCATGTTTAACCCTTTGCCAGACGTACTTTGCCCCACCCCGGAACTGCCAGACGCACATTTTTACACTCGTGTGGGTGTAAACTTTCGAGTTATGATGGTTTTAAGCGGTATGAAATCAGAAATTTTTACAGTATTTTTCACCCATCGACCGATTTTCCGCATCTTCGAAGGGCTGCCAGACGTACTTTGCCCCACCCCGGAACTGCCAGACGCACATTTTTACACTCGTGTGGATGTACACTTTCGATTTCTAAAGGTTTTAAGCGGTATGAAATCAGAAAAAATTTTCGTTTTTTTTGCATGTTTAACCCTTTGCCAGACGTACTTTGCCCCACCCCGGAACTGCCAGACGCACATTTTTACACTCGTGTGGGTGTAAACTTTCGAGTTATGATGGTTTTAAGCGGTATGAAATCAGAAATTTTTACAGTATTTTTCACATATTCGCCCCCCCGCCGCCGCCCCCTGCCCCAGCGCCGGCCTGCCAGACGTGGGTTTCTGTTAATTACATGTCTTCAGTAATCTATACTCAAATTTTGAGCCGGTATGAAATGAGATAGTTGTTTTGGTCGCTAGCTCCCGGACTATAATTTTATTATTTTATATAACACAATGAAAAATATCCGCTCGCATGTGGGATCGAACTCACGTCCCCCCGCCCTTGACGACGCGACGCATTCAAACCGCACGGCCACTAAAGTCTGGGTGAGAACTCTCCTAATTTACTATATCAATGCCAGTGTCATAGATTCTGTTGCTTTTACATAAGGACAAAGTGAAAACTATGACTAAAATAACACATACTAATCTTGAATTGTTTTAATTATTAGAAATGAATATTTAAATAAATAATTCTTACTACAATTATAATCATTAAACAATTTTTTAAAGTATTACTTTCAGTTTTATCAAAAAATTTTTAAATAATTGAATTCTTTTGACGAATTTCGAAGAATTCGATTAAAATTGTATTAAAAATAATTAAGAAATTCTGAGATTAACTAAGAAATTTTTAATAATAAAAAAATTTTTATGAACAGGCTTATACATGCATTAGTACTGAACAGGGTCCTACTGGCTATGTCAAAGTAACGAAAGGTTTATTACAAGGAGAAGTTCTCAGCCCTACTCTCTAAATCTGAATAAGTGAAATTTTCACTTTTTTCATGTGTGAACCTTTTTCTCACTTATTAATAAGTAGAATCTATACTTATACATAAGTGAAATATTCACTTTTTTATGTGTGAACTTGTTTTCACTTATCAATAAGTGAAATCCGCACTTATGTATAAGTAAAATATTTAGTTAAAAAGAAATTCATCTGCGCATTATATTACAATTTATTATTTATACTTACTTTTAAATGTTTAAAAACAATGTTTTTATCATTTCATTTACTATATTAGAAATTTTTTATTTTATTTAATTATAAAAATTGTCATTTAAAATTTAATAAAATTTTTAAAAAATATTCAGTTAAATATTATATTAACAGTAATCTAATAACTAACTTTTTATTTACTAAGTATTTATATACATATATAATCCCAAGTAGAAATGTCCGGAGTTAGGACGGAGTTAAACACCGGCATGGTACTGACTCAGTACTGACCGTCGGTACTGACTTTCGGAACCCGATCAGTACTGGGAGTATACTGACTCCAAAACCGAATCAGTAATACGTCGGAGTTAAAAATGTATTAAAATCAGTACTGGCAGAAAACTGGTATAACACCAAATCAGTATTGTGAAGGAGTTAAAAAACAAACAAAATTTGTTATAATGGCATTAAACCACCCACTATCAATAACAACAACATCGTTTGATTTATTAACTATTAAAATATTTTTCAAGACAATAACATCAGACACTTAATTAATATATTATTAATTATTAATTAATAGGTATATCATAATAATAAATTATTATTTATTAATTATTTTTACTATTATGTATTATTAATAATAAAATTTTTAAAATATTTTTTAAATGTATAAATAAATATATACATTTTTCATTATTATTTTAATAAATAATCAAATTATAAATAATAAATAATTAAATAATTTAAAAATAATAAAAAAATCATTAAATTAATACTTTGTACCATATTTGTATGCTATACCTATTAATTAATATATAATGTGAATGTCTTGTTAAAATGTATATAAAATATAAATATGTAAAACATATATTTATAATAATTTTTCTTTAAATAAATATAATATACAGTGAATTCATTATTATAGCACTGTATATATCCTTTCCATAGATCAAAAGGAAGTTTAAGTATAATCACTTCCAAGCTTGAGTGGCTGTGCGGTTAGTTTATTCGACTTGCGTCCTCGAGGTCTAGGGTTTGATCCCCCGTGCGTGCGATATTTTTCTGTCTTAGTTCTTAGTGTTTAGTGTATAATTCTCAACAGTGTTACATAAAATATAAATTTAAATAATTATAAACAATAATAATAATTATTAGTATTCAATAAATTACTCCCTTTTCTTTAATAATCAAATAACAAATTAATATAAGCTTCTAAAGGTAAATTTTGTTTTAGAGAACGCGTTACAGCATCTTAAACAAAACGTTAAAGTAGAACACAATAAACTAACTCTTTATAAGTATCACCCAATAATTTTCTATGAGTATAAGGCAACTTATTAAGTGGCATTGTAGTGTTTCTAGTTGATCATCAAAGTTAAGCGACATTGCTTGCGGTTAATATTAGGATGGGTGACCGTTTAGGAATTTAGCTTAAAAAAGTTGAAAAATTGATATGTTTATAATTTTTAGACTGATAATGAGAAGAGAAGAGAGTGTTAAATAGTTGATAGTAAATAAATATTTTTTTTATATAATATTGATCCTGATTATTTATTTACATTCACTTCTTAATGTCTGAGTTTTCACTTATCTCATAATTGAATATTCACTTATTTATAAGTGAATGTAATTCACTTATTCATAAGTGAATCACGGAGAAAAATGAAAATTCAGATTTCGGACTGAATATAAAATCATTTAAATAATTTCTATTATCGTAGGGAGGAATATTAAATTTTATATTTCAATCCCAAAAAGTTTAGGAATGATTTTCAATTAAAATCAGTTCTAGATATTTCAGCAAACGCTAATATTCTTTTTTGTGTGAGTACTTTTAGATTCCTTGATTTATTTTAATTTGTAAAGGAATTATTATTAAATAACAATTTATGATAGTGTTCTATTGTTCAATGTGATTTTAACTAAATTTCGTATTGCCAGATGCATTAATTGTGTAAATTTCAATTACATCAAAAAAGCAATAAATTAAAATGTGCAAAGAATTAAGTATAATTATTATCTTTACATTGATTTTAACTTAGCTATTCAATAATTACAATATGTGTATAAACTTTTACTTGAAATGTACTGTTTAGTGCAAGAGTACTGAGATCCATTCGCAGACAGTTTAGGGACATTCGAAACTTTGGGGCGCGCCTGCGCCATCGTTAGTGTATAGCAGTACATAGTGTCTTTGATTCAGTTTCGGCCGTTATTTGAAGTGCGTATGTTACTACTCTCGAAATTTTCAAGCGTTTAAAATAAAAAGTTATAGCGATTCAACTTGGAGTGTTCTGACATGGAAAAGATGGAAAAGAGTATGTTTTCAAAAAGTTTTCAACAGCAAATTTACAAATTTATACATTTCGGATAGTTTCATATTTGTTAGAATAGATAGCCAAACGTCCTAGACATCGTTACAGCACTTTATCTGAGGGAACAATTGTTCCCACAAATGTGCGCACGCTGGACAATCAGTCAAGATATGATATAAATTTTCTGTTTCTAACTTACATAATTTACATTTTTGGTCCTGATCAAAAGCATATTTCTGGTCCCTTACAATAATTCTACATACATGCGCGTTTAGCAATCTCACCTGGGCAAGCACTCTCTTAAAAAACAAATGACAATTTAATAACAAATAACACTGTCCGACAAAAATGATTTTTTTTTCCCGCCCCTTGGATAATTTTGGTCACTTTCGTTAGATTTTGTCACGCTGATTACGAATCTGCAAAGAAAAATGCTCTACACGGAAAAAATCTTGGGTGACGTGCAATCCCAATCGTCGGAAAGTAGGGGAACTATAGTTTGGATGTGCTACGTTCTCAATTCGGGAAATCTACGTTCCCATGTTGGTGGCGCTGAACACCCAAGATTTGAGACTCAAAACCTTGGGACTGCAATAGCCGCATCTTGGGCGTTCAGCACGCCCAAGTTGGAAATGCAGCTCCTCCAAACTAAAGTCGTATCGCATTCGTACATTTTCGGTCTACTTGGAACGGCACGTCACCCAAGATTTTTTCCGTGTAGCACGTCTAGTTTTTGAAAAAATTAGTGTTAAAAAGTCAAAAAAGCGTGTTTTTAACCATATTTGAATTTAAATAAAATAAAAACAAGAGGTGCTAAAATCTTGTTCTTGGGTTTAAATCAAAGCTTGAACCTTAAATAATAATTCCACGAAGGGATAAATTGAAGGCATTACAATAAGACAGTCAAAAGTTATTTTTTCAAATACATTTAATTTTGTAATTTTCTATGTTTGAACAACACCGTGTATAACCCTAACATTCGGAAACATGTGACGAACAAATGAATGTAACAACTTTCAAAGTTGATAAATTTTGATATTTTTCTTAGGTTACTTATTATCCATTTAATTTTTTATTGATTATTTTTATTAAACGTAACGAGTATTTCAAAATAATTGAATATATTAACAATTTCCCTAAATAAAATAATTTTGTAATAAAATATTTAAATTTCCATAAAATAGATAACAAATTTATAAATATGAATAACTCAAAATTTTTTTTTTATTTAATAATTAAAGTTATCAAACAAGGCAAATTATCGTAAGTTTCTTTCATCGTTGCAGAGTATCCCGTGGAAACTGATTTTTTTCATTTCTAATGTGTTAATAAATGTTATTAATGTAATCTTATTATTATTAAGTAATTTTTGTTCTGTAATAATATTATTAATGTTTGTAAAAATAATGTATTTTAATTTCAAATATGCAGGTTTATAAAATTTAATTTCCTATTTTATTAAAAATAATTTAAAAATGCTTTATTTTTTTATTTTTATACGAATTACTTTAGTTCTATATAGACTTTAATTTTTCTTCGTTGAGTGACTATAAAAATATTCTAATTTTTCAGAATCCTTTTTTTTATTTTAATATTTTCTATATTTAAAAATTTGGATTTTTAATATAATCTTGGTATTTTTCTTAAAACTAACAATTTTTAAGCAGAAGTAACAATTTGCAATATGTTTCTTTATTATATTTTGTAAGTTATAAAACTTGTAAATGAAATCGATAGAGTACCATCTCATTTTTTTAAATTTTTCAATGAATATTACCACAAATGGAAAAAAGTAGTTGTTCTTTTTTTTTAATATTTATCTAATTAGTATCTAACCTTTGTTTAATGATTACTGTTTTAAAAGTGATGTTTATTTAAAAATCAGTTTAAAATGTCAAGACAGTGTTCAGTTTCTCGTAACTCTTTTTGTTACATTTGTGGTAATTTCATCATAAAAGGACAAGAAAAAGTTTTTACGCAGGTTTTAAAGGAGGCCTATAAATCTTGTTTTAAAATTGAAATTAAAGATCCACAAAAATACAAATATGTACTTTATCAAGTGTGTGCAACTTGTGCGAGAACTTTAAGAGACTGGATGCAAGGTACTCGATCATTTTCATTTACTAGTCCTATGATTTGAAAGAAACAAAAAAATCATGAAGCAGATTGTTATTTCTATCTGACAAAAGTTGTTGGTTACAATCGGAAAAATAAAAACTCCATTAAATACCCAGAAATCGAATCAGCAAAACGTCCTGAAACTAAGAGTGCCATTTTTATTCCTGAAAATTCAGAAGAAGTTTCTGATGAAGTTACAATTGAAAATGAAGCCGAGACTGAAGTTGAAGATCACAGTGATGAAGATGATGGTAATTATAATTTTCTTGGTCAAGAATTATTGACTCCAAAATTAGTTAGCCAAGAAAAGTTGAATGATCTTTGTCGAGATCTCAATTTAACCAAGGAAAAGTCTCAGCTTTTAAGTTCTAGATTCAAAGAGTGGAATTTATTGGAAATGGATGTAAAAATTTCGTCGTTTAAAAATCGAGACAATAAGTTTTCTTCATATTACACGTATTTGCCTGATGAAGATTTATGCTTTTGCCATGATGTAGATGGACTTATGCAAGAAATAAAAGTTGATTACAATCCACAAAGCTGGAGGCTTTTCGTAGACTCATCAAAATCTAATTTAAAGGCAGTGCTTCTACATAATGGAAATGAAAAAAAATCAGTTCCCATAGGATACTCTGCAACGATGAAAGAAACCTACGATAATTTATCTCGTTTAATAACTTTAATTAACTATTCAAAACATCAATGGCAAGTGTGCTCCGATTTGAAAGTGATAGCCATTATTTTAGGTCTTCAAACTGGATACACAAAATACATGTGTTTTCTGTGTTTGTGGGACAGTAGGGATAGAAAAGCACATTATGTAAAAAAAGACTGGCCACTCCGTGAAAATGCAGTTATTGGGAAAAATAATGTAAAAAATATGCCACTTGTTAATCGTGAAAATGTTATTCCACCTCCTCTACATTTAAAACTAGGCCTCATGAAAAATTTTGTAAAAGCCTTGGACAAGGAAGGACCTGCTTTCGCATATTTGAAAGAAATTTTTCCGAAATTGAGTGATGCAAAAATAAAAGAAGGAGTTTTCAATGGGCCGCAAATAAGAACTGTTTTGAAGGATGAAAAATTCGTTAATTGTTTGTCTCAGAAAGAATTGCGTGCTTGGAAAGCTTTTGTTGGTGTCGTTAAAGGATTTTCAGGAAATAATAACGACGATAACTATGAGTATCTTGTTCAGGAATTAATTATTTCATACCAGGAAATGGGATGCAACATGTCGTTGAAAATTCATTTTCTTGATTCCCATCTCAATTTCTTCCCCGAAAATCTTGGAGCAGTTAGTGATGAACAAAGTGAACGATTTCACCAGGATATCAGTACAATGGAGGGCCGATATAAAGGAAAAAGTCCACTTAAAATGCTGTCAGATTATTGTTGGTCACTTGTACGCGATCTACCAAGTGCTATTTACAAACGCAAATCGACTTAAAAAATATTGTATTTTTGATTTTATTATTGTAAATATGTTTCTAATTTTGATTTTTTCTGGTTTTAATTTTGAACAAATGTTTAGGTATAAATTTTAATTTTTTAATTATTTTCCAACAGTTATTCTACAGAAATTGTAATTATTATCTACTAAAAAACATTGACATAATTTAAAAATACATGAAAACTTTGTCTGCATTTACATTGTTAAATAAACCTCGTTCAGCTTTATTTCCATTTATTTACTGTTTTTTATTACATTATTAGTTGCACTGAAAAAAAATTTAATTGATTCAAATATCCATTTAATTGACTATTATCAATTAAATATTTACTTGAATAAATTAAATATTTAATTCATAATAGTCAATTAATCGATTATTTGAATCAATTAAATTTTTTTTCACTGTACGCATTTTTATTTTTAATTTTTAAAAAAGTGAAATTAAAATATTTCTAAAAAGTTAAATTTTTGATTAATAAAAAATATTTCCAGTAAAACTTCTAATTTATTTAAATGTTAATTGAACCTATGCAATAAAATTGAAATTTAGTTATTTATTATAAATATACTATTAATAAAAACGTATCGGCCCAGTACTGCGACAGAAGTCTTGAAAAAAATCTTTCGATTTGAAGAAAATAATTACATGAATTTAAATAGGTAAGTAACCTGAAAAAAATATCAAAATTTATAAACTTTGAAAGTTGTTACATTCATTTGTTTGTCACTTGTTTCACAATGTTAGGATTATACACGGTGCTTGTCAAACATGAAAAATTACAAAATTAAATGCATTTAAAAAAATAACTTTTGATTATCTTATTGTAATGCCTTCAATTTATCCCTTCATGGAATTATTATTTAAGGTTCAAGCTTTGATTTAAACCCAAGAACAAGATTTTAGCACCTCTTGTTTTTATTTTATTTAAATTCAAATATGGTTAAAAACACGCTTTTTGACTTTTTAACACTAATTTTTTCAAAAACTAGACGTGCTAGAGCATTTTTCTTTGCAGATTCGTAATCAGCGTGACAAAATCTAACGAAAGTGACCAAAATTATCCAAGGGGCAAAATTAGTGTCGGACAGTGTAATTTTGAGGCCCATTCTGCAGTCGGAGACCGGGATTTATTAATAAACTTTTCGAGAGTAAAAAACGTTCTCTGTCAATCGATAAAAGATATTTCGCATAATTATTTAAACTGTCCTCTATGTCCTCGCCCAATCTCAGCGGCGACTCAGCCGTCCATCTGCACCCCAAACCACAAGCAGTAAAAAAGTTACGTATTTTAACAAACTAATTTGTTTTATCGTTTGGCCTCCTCACAGCCAATCGTCCAAGATTCTCCAGGCACCGTCTTGGGTACCTTGTAAAAAAAAAAGAATTGGGTGGTCTGGGATTTCGAATTGGGATGTCGTTTCTTGAATTCGAGAAAACGACTTTTTCGAATTGGACTGATTTCTGAATTCAGAAATGTATGGTCCCGCGATCAACCCAATTCGACAGTTATTTTAAAGATGAAAATAAAGAGTTTTACACTTCACAGGACTTTGAACAGTAGTTAATTGAGACGATGCACGTTATACACGTAGGTGAATACATTTCTTTAACCAATAATGTTAATTTTAAGTAAAATAGAGGGAATGTGGTCTTTGTGTACAATAGAAAAAGTTTTCTACTTTGAGGGTTATTAAAACAGCTCACTTACCGACAGATGAGAAGTTTATGATAACAAATCAAATGGTGATTCTATACGAAAAGTATCAATTACGTCGATTATTGAAAATTAATAAATTAATTTTAAATTTTTGTTTTTTAAATGTATTTAGAAATTAATTGTAGAGAATTACTATAAAATTTAAAAAAAAATTAATTTAATTTTCTTTATTTATAATTACAAATTAATTCAATATTTTTTGTCTTGTTTTGATAAAATATGCAAATAAAAATTGGTAATTAATATTGCACTCATTTATTAATAGCATTACAAAACTAATAAAATTTTAACATTAATTTGTTAAATTATAATTAAAAAAACCAATATTCTAACTACTTTTAACATTTTTAAATCCTACTTTCAATTTAATAGCAATTGTCAGTTTTTTGAACTCACTTTCTTTTATTTAATTTCAATTAAATTAAAATTTACTTCAAATTAAAAAATTTTAAATTAATATTAAGAGCATTAATAATTAAAAAAAACTGTTCAACAAATCTACTATGTTTTAAAATAATACAACTGCAAATGAAATTAATTCCAAGTTTGATTACAAAATTAAATACTTAAAATCATTAAAGACTGAAATCAAGTTTTTAATTATATTTTTTAAAATAGAATATAATTCTCTACAATTAATTTTTAAATACATTTGAAAAACAAAAATTTTAAATTAATTTATTAATATTCAATTATCGACGTAATTGATACTTTTCGTATAGAATCACCATTTGATTGTTATCATAAACTTCTCATCTGTCGGTAAGTGAGCTGTTTTAATAACCCTTAAAGTAGAAAACTTTTTCTATTGTAAACAAAGACCACATCAAATTTTTAATTCTCTCTATTTTACTGAAAATTAACATTATTGCTTAAAGAAATGTATTCACCTACGTGAATAACGTGCATCGTCTCAATTAACTACTGTTCAAAGTCCTGTGAAGCTAGTGTAAAACTCTTTATTTTCATCTTTAAAATATCTGTCGAATTGGGTTGATCGCGGGACCATACATTTCTGAATTCAGAAATCAGTCCAATTCGAAAAAGTCGTTTTCTCGAATTCAAGAAACGACATCCCAATTCGAAATCCCAGACCACCCAATTCTTCTTTTTTACAGGGTACCTTGAAAAAGCCTAGTTGAACTCCCTCCAAATCGTCCAAATAATTTAGACTCCAGATTTGTGCGCAATACAATAAAATATCTAGAACTACACTTTGAAATAATTTTATATACGCTGGCCAGGAGTTCATACCAATTGATTGGATATTATTAAGTATAGATCCCGCTGCTGAATTGGCTGCACTAATCGACTTCACTGAGGCCAGTTGATAAGAACAACAATCGGAGAACGTAACCCCTAAATAAACAGATCGCTTAACGACCTCAATGAATTCGTTTCCATATTGAAATGCTTTATTAAATCGTTTTGCTTTTGAATTTCCCGATTTCGTGAATCTGAAGGATCTCCTCCTTTATAAAACATAAGCGTTACAGTTTTGCTCCAGCTTTTTGGAACGCAGAGTCCCTACAGACTATCAGCGCTTCCGCCACTCTTTTTTTTTGCCTTAAAATATTCTCTATCATGCCATTTTTTCCTATTAGCATTTTTATCTGGTTTAAAAGATCTTTTCATCCCCAGGTCGGACGCAACTTTCCTTAAGGCCTAAGCACAACTGGTTCGGTTACGGGATATGGAGGTTCCCGAAACCAAATTTAATTGTGCGTTGAAATATACGGTTGCGGGAACCTTTGGCGACTTTAACCTCACATTCACGCATGGCCACGAAAAGGAAGGTGGATCATTCTTATTTTAATAAAAAAAATCAAAATTATCAAAACAATATGAATCAATTAAATGTCGAAAAAGAAAAAAACGAAGGTAAGTAGCACATTCTTTAATTAAGTCAACAATAGTAAGTAATTTTTAGTAGTTTAGCTTAAAATTCAAATATATCTCTATACTTATATCAAATATGATAACTTAAATTTTTTTTATTTCTGTAAATTATAAAATAGTTGTTAAATGGTTTTAATTAATTTTAAGTAAGCCTAAAATTGAAATTAAATATAATTATATGGAACTGTTCTGGAATAATCGTCTAAAAGGTTGTTAAATAATAACAATAATATTATTGTTGAATAATCTTCTTCAGCGTTGTTAGATAATTTAAAAAAACCTGAAATTATAATTCCAACTTGGTTTCATTAAACATAAATAAAATTTTTATTTGATAAAATTATAATTTTATTTAAACCATATAACATTTATTTGAAACAAATAAACAGTCTAGTTGACTGTTTTGACATTTTTTAAGGGTATAAAATCATGAAGATTTTTGTAAAATAATTTACCTGAAAGCTTTTTAAATTATATTTTTCCAATTTTGTTACAGTGTTATTAACTTTTACTTTTTTTTCTTTGAATAATTTTTTTAATCGCATTTAAAATAATACGTAAATATAACCTGATCCTTATATTAATTTTTACTTTGATGACTGACGTGAAATACAAAAAACATACTTAAAAGTGATTTTTCTTTATAAAAGATATTCACAGAAAAAACTGTAAAATTAAATGCTAAACAAAAATTGGAAAATCATAATTTAAACATTTAGGTATGTTATTCTATACAGATTTAAAATTCTGTAAGTATATTAAGTGTTTTCTTTATTTTGCCAAGAGTTGTAGTGCATCGTTGACAATCCATAACCGTGAAATTTGCTAATTCATTTAAAAAAAAACTAAATAAACATATTTACTAATATAAAATCTTTAATCATCAAATTGACATAAATCTGAAATAAATAATTTGTTTTAGAAAGTGCTATGGATATGGATAGCGGAGAAGATACAGAGGAGTTGGATGAAGACCTTATTTTGGAAGAAAATAGCGGAGATGGATTATTAATAGATTTTGTGCATGGTTATCCTTGCCTGTACAATCCAAAAGTCAAAGAATACAGAGACAAAATGTTAAAGGAAACAATTTGGCAAGAAATTGCCAAATCAATGTCCGAAGAACGTAAGCAACAGACATTGCACTTACAGATAAAGATAATATATTTTTTAAAATGTCAATTGCAATAAAAATTTAAAACTATATAAATTAGAGGTGTGCAAAATTCGAATCGAGAAAAAATTCGATTTGAACTTGACAATTCGAAAATCGGCGTTTCGTATTTCGAATTGCACAACTCGACTCGGTCTACTTTCGATTCGAATCGGCTAATTCGAAATTTAAAGTTTCGAATTGCTCGACTCGACTAGATATTTCGAATTAAGTCGACCAATTCGAAAATCGAAGTTAGACTTTCGTATTACTAATATGCTATGATGTGTATGAAGTATGTTGTTTTTCGAATTGTCCGATTTTATTCGAAAGTCGATTATTCGAATTTGGAATTGGCCGATTCGAATTGAAAGTAGACCGAGTCGAGTTGTGCAATTCGAAATTCGAAACGCCGATTTTCGAATTGACTAGTTCGAATCGAATTATCTCCGATACGAATTTTCTGTTGTCGGGTCAATTAAATTCACACCTCTAATATAAATATTTATTTAAAAAAAAATAATTATCGTTTTCTTAAAAATGTATTGAAGTTTTGAATTATTTAAATTATTTAAATTATTTAAAAATTCAAAAATATTATTGAATTTTGCAATGTTTAGAAACAATTAAATTTCAAAAGCTTTACAGTGAAATTTATTTCTGTATTTTTATTTGTTGTTTTTGTATTTCCTGTAGAAAAATAAATAAAATAAGTATTTTAATATATATTGAACAAAATCATTGAAGTTTTAAATAATACGTAATTTTGAGATTCTGAAAAAATTAAGTTTTTAAAAAATCTTAATAAAAATTTTTAGAGATTATTGAATACCTAAGAATACTTCTTAGTCTTTTAAGGGTATATATTAATATATGTGTACTTTTTACATTTTTAATGTATTGAATTGTTACTAAAGAATTTTTAATTTTCAGCTGAAGTTGTAAAGAAAAGGTGGGATAGTTTACGGGACAAGTACTCAAGGGAAAAAAGGTTGCAAGAAGCAGAAACAAGGAGTGGGAGTGGATTGGCCAAAAGAAAGAAGTTTCCATTTTTTCGGCAAATGATGTACTTGGCTCCTTATCAAAAAAAAAGAAGTTAAGTTTTAATTAACTATAATAATCTTTGTATGCATTCATTTTTTTGTCCCTCACACTCTCAAGTTAGTCTTTGTGAGAAATTTTGTAAAAAGATTTGTATTATCTAAATTATATTCATGTTTTTTTATTAAATTTTCATAGATGTCAATTTATCGTTTTCTCTGAGTGACTTAACTTAAAAATTAAGATTCTAAGTTGAATTCAAAAAATTTTTGAAAATATTTGTCAAAATGAATTTTACAGATATATTTAATTATTTCTACAAATTATGAGATTTTTCAAAAAAATAGGTCGCAACGAGTTTAGGTGAAGTATAATGGACTGGCCCTATTTTATAATTAATTTGCACCATTTCTATTTCATAATGACAATTTTTTAACAACATTTAAAGATTTTTTAAAAATAAAAGAACATATTGTTTATAAATTTGATTTCAGTTTTAAATTTTCAACAAAATGTTAAGTATTTTTTTAAAAATAAGTAAAAAGCTTGCAGAACTTATATTTTTGAATCACGATTGTTATCGAAATTTTGATTTTTTCTGAAAAAAAATTAACAAAATTTAAATTTAAAATAGATTTTGTAATCCCAATTTTTAAAAAAAATTGTTTAAAAAAGTACCACGGGCATTAAACAATTTTTTGACATATTTTTTATTTTTTGTGTTGAAGCTTTTAGTAAAGATAATATTTGAAGTCACCATAACTATTTATTTATATTTGTATTATTTATTTCTATTTTAATTTTATTATTGAGTCTTTCTTATTGTTACAATTTTATTATTTTTTGTTGCTTATTTTCATTGAATTGGAAATATCTTCTTTTTCATAAGAAAAAAAATTTTAATTTAAAAATCCAGAATTTTGCTAACAGTACTGGCTATCAGAATCCAGATTGAATTTGATTTAAAAATAATAAATGCAATTCTTACTGTACTCTCCTATACCTCATTGTATATGTAACTTTATTTAATAATATATTTTTCAACAGGACTCTTGCTAATTTCAAGGAAAACTGTCAAATACATGAATCGCCTAACGCAAATAGTGACAGGTATATATTGATTTATGAATAATTTTACAGATTCTTTTTTTGCATGAAACTTTTTTTTATTATTGTGCAACCTGCGAATATTGTTGCATCACATTTAGTCAAGGTTCGTGCAACATTTTCAATCAAGTGTTGAACAACCACAAGATTGCAATTTAAACTCGCTCTTGTTACCTATGAGTGACATGTTAACTTAGAATGAAAAAATAATAAACATTCTAAATTTTTATTTACTTACTATAATAATTGTTTCCAGGAGAATCAGCAACATTAAACCAACACATCAAAAAGCAGATTCAGTTTCTCCGCTTCCTAAAAAACCGAAAAATCAAACGGAGAATAAGTTACAAGCTTTTGAAGAATCAATAGTAAGTCTAAGTAAATCAGTGGAGTCACATTTAAGTAAACCAAATGATTTGTCAACTGATATTAAAAATTCTCCATTTGCAAATTTTTTAACGCAACAAATGGAAAACTTAAGTGAAACCAAAAAGTTAATTTTGCAAAATCAAATAACTTCATTGGTTACAAACACACTTCTTCAAGAGTTAAGGGAAAAAGAGAAGTAAAATCTTTTAATACATAAATGTTTTAATGTGATAATTATTGATATTAATTCTTCACTGACATAAAATTATAGTTTATAAGTATTTGAAAATGCTTATTGTTATCATCATTATCTTCGTCATTCCATTTTCCAGAGCTCGTTGTAAATCTGTATTAGTTATGTTAAAGATTCTTCACTGATAAAAAATTATAGTTTATAAGTAATTGAAAATTCTTATTGTTATCATTATCTTCGTCATTCCAACGATGATTTGGATGTATTTTTTCATATTAGATGAAAAGTCTTAATATTTAATTTTGTTTCTTTACGTTTAACATTGCGTTGATTTTCAGTAGGTAATATAAAAAAAAGTTACTGCTGTAAATTTTTTTTTAAATATTCTGTTCTATATTGTTGAAAACTAAGCCAAAAATATAGTATTAACTATTTTAAGAACATTGTGATTCGAAATGAAAGACTAATTTTATAATTGTTAGCTAATAGAGAGATATGTTAAATACAAATCTAATTATGTTGTTTTAAAATTTCGGTCTTAGTACAGTAAGTACTAAATTTGTATGTATTCTTGTTGCAAGCACATTATTAAGATGAACATTTTATTTCTAACGGTAAGCGGTATTTCCAGCGGTTGATTACAGAATTAACTTACTGCATCTTTGCCACAAGCGTATGTGCTAAATGATTAACGTGTTCTAAATTAGTAATTTAAGAAAATATAAGTATTATTATTTTTTAGTTCAGTAAAAATATATGTTAGTAGCCTAAGAATTTTGAAACATCGAAATGTAAAGTAAGTACTAAATTAACGCGTTTGCTTCTTGCAAGGGCACCATAAAAAGAAACATTTCTTTTTACAGGAAAACTAAAAAAAATAAATTATGGAATTAAGAGTATATACTTAGCATCTATTTTAAACTATTTTACATTTATACTTAGAATATTCTATTATTAATGTCTAGTAAACACTCTTAAATTTAGTATATTATACAAAATTCTTATTAAAAATTACAAAATTCTTATTCTTATTTTTTGGTACAAAGTACTATATCTTAGAGAAAAATATTCTAAAACATGTGCTTAAGTATCTAGTCTTCATTCAGAATAAATGTCGTGTGGTGTAAGCGGTCTTGTCGCTAGCGTATGTGCTAAATGGTTAACGTGCTCTAAATTACTAAACTAAGGAAATATTGACATATGTAAAAATTTAAACAACTTGTATTGTTGTTTCAAGTTGTTTGTGATTAAAAATTTTTAAATATTGGTGTTCTAAAATTTACTTAAAACCATTAACTCCTATTTTTAATTATTATAAATGTACGTCAGAATACCATATTTAGAAATTACAAAATAAAATATTAATATATTACCTTATACAGTATTCTCAATAATTAAATTTTCGATAAATTAAATTTCTCAATAAGTAGGAGTTAATTTGTCTAGTATCCTATAATATATAGGGGAAGATTGGAGAATTGTGGGCCACCTCCATTATTTAATAATATTTACAGGTTTGATAATCCAATTTTTTTATTTTCTTTTGTTCGTCCAAATTAAATTTTTCTTTAACATTTTATGACTTTACAACGCTATACAATTACCTACAAACCGTTAACAAAAATCACCTGAAAAATTGTATTGAAATATTTATTTTGGGCCTTCATGTTTTTATTGTTTTTACAAGGATTTTCAAGAATTAATTATGGAAAATATTTTTTTAATTATTGTGTGTCATTAAAACTATGACTCCAAAAAGAAATTTGGCATTAAATTAAAATGAATAAATAATACAAAGTTTTTTGTAAAATGAAGCATTTGGGGAATTGTGGGCTACTTTTTTAGGGAAGTATTTATTGCTTGTTTTTGGCGATTTAATTACAAATATTATTAAAATCACTCATAGTTATAGTAATTTAACAAAAACATTAATATTCATTGCGATTCAAGCAATAGAGCTATTCATTTAAAATGTGTTATTAATTGAGCCTATTGTATTTAGCTAAATTGTGATTCCGATTAACTTCATTTTTTACTTTTTGTTTTTTAATTTTAAACTAATAATTAAATATTTATAATATTTTAAAATTTTTTTTATGAAATTTCTTTATGGTAAGTGATAATTTTGGGAAACTGACTATGATATGTGTTAGTTTATACCTCCTACTGACTCGAAAAATTTGAAAAAAATTTGTTTATGTAAGATATTGAGCTAAGAAAAAGTGTGGCCCAGAATACCCCAATCCCCCCTAATAAATAAGACCTTCAATTATTTTCACAGTTTTAAAAAGAGCATCATAATATAAATTTCCAAAATAATTCCTCATCAATCTGTGAAATCTGAAAACTTTAGATAAAAATAATTAATATTATAAACGTTAAGTATTTAACATTGTTAAATGCGTTTTAGTAAATTGATATATTCGTGAATGTTCACTCATAGTAATTTATTTCCACACTGCACCAAAAGTTTTCTGAAAGTTGAAATAATGTTAACTGTAACCTATGTAAACTTCAGTTGCGGTAGCGAATTCCATGAAAGTTTAAAAAATTTTTTAAATGCGTATAATGTTTTTAAATGTTTAGTCAAAATTTTACATTATAAATATTGAAAAACAGTTAACATTTAAAAAATGCCTTCAACTTTCATAAACTTCGCACAAGAAAAATTCTGAAATAAGTTGCAAAATATAAACTTTCAGGAAACTTTCGATGATTTTCTCATTTTAATAGAACACATGAGTCTGAGACCTGGATTTACGTACTGTATATGGAAATTTTGTTTAAAATATAAAGAGAAACAATTTCTGCATACCATTAGGTACTTTTATTAATAAAATTAATTTTCTTAT
This sequence comes from Leptopilina syphax, assembly GCA_032872505.1. Classification (NCBI taxonomy): domain Eukaryota; kingdom Metazoa; phylum Arthropoda; class Insecta; order Hymenoptera; family Figitidae; genus Leptopilina; species Leptopilina syphax. The sequence continues at coordinate 22,626,888 of CM065472.1, read as the reverse complement.
CCACAAAATCACATTTTATGTCCTGTAAATTGCTTAGTTTACGAAGATAAAACAATATAATGATCTGACTTCTTAACTCAGTAAGAAATGACTATTTCTTTATCACAGTCGTTTATAGTCTTCTTTTTTAATAACAATTAATTGAGAACTAAGATATTTTAAGTAAAATCACATAACACACACAAGCGATTTTTCGATTTGATTCCCTTTCTTATTTCCATATAAATATAAACATTAAGAATTTAGGTGTTATTAAAGTAACCATAAAATACGAAAAATAAAAAATGAGACTTTTTGAATTCACTATAAAAATCGATGCACTGGTTAACCAATAATAAATTTAGATCTATTATGACGCATTAGAAAATTAACAATTGTTATTCTTTTTATAGAAAAATATCGTAATTTTACATTTTAAACGTAATTTTTATAACAATCACTGTTCTGTGATCTAAATTTGGAAGTTATATCTTATTTTCTACTTTTATACACTGTGCGGAACTATTATAATAAAGAAATACTATTTTCGATAAGAATAGTACATTGTTTCGATGTTGAATTTGATGTACAAAAATATTATACTATAAGAAATATAACTAGTATTATAATCACAACTAGTAATTATATCACATTTTGTTTGAACGCTGACTATTTATTTTTATGCAACGCTTATTGTTATTCACTGCATTTAAAGGTTTTTCAAATAAATAACAATATTTTAATTAAAACATTTGAAGAGTAGAATATATAATTTTAGAATACCCGAAAAATTGAGTCTGGTAAAAAAAGTAAATCCATTTTTAATGATTGTCTCGATTTTGTCCTCGTCTAATATAATCCCATTGCCACGGTACTTCTCCTGACGGACTTGAAAAGTGTTCAGCCAGAGTGTTACGCATTTGTTGACCAATGAAAGTACCTCGACGTCCTGGTTGGATTAGTGGAAATGATTTTAGTTGATCGTTACCATCAAATCGCCAATCTCCTGCGAATTTAAAATTGTATAACATAAATAATGAAATCAAAACTTTCAAAATAAAAAATATTAAAAATATTTACCTAATAAGACACGTCCTCCTTCTGTTTCTCGATCAACATGAGATGCTGGACAATATTGCCGTCTATTTGTGTCTGCCTTATTGTTTATAGACATTAAAAAGCTATGAAGGCAAATAATAGCCATGACAATGTTATCGACTTTCTGAGGGTCGGCAGAAATTTTAGTGTATAAAATTCTCCACCTCGAAGCCATAATACCAAAAGCGTTTTCAACAATCCTTCTCGCACGTGACAGGCGATAGTTAAAAACCTTTTGTTCATCACTTAAATAAGAACCAGGATATGGTTTTAACAACTTGGTAGATAAAGGAAAAATGTTGTCACCCACCAAAAAAATTGGGGTTGTAATACTGGAATTCGGAATATGAAACTGTTCGTCGGGAAGATTTAAAATACCATTAAACAATCCCTCTGAAATTAAACTCTCTTCAAAAATTCCAGCATCGTTACAACCTCCAAATGAACCAATATCAACCAAGTTGAATTTATATTCGTGGTCGCATATTGCCATTAAGACAGTGCTGAAGGTTTTTTTGTAGTTAAAAAACAAACTACCAGAGTTTGCTGGTGCTTTTATCGTAATATGCTTGCCGTCTATTGCTCCTCCGCAGTTAGGCAAGTTCCAAACATCCCTAAATCCTTCAGATATTCTAATCCAATCTTCGCGAGTAGGTACTTTCAAGTAATCTGGAGCCAAAACTTTAATAATTGCTACGGTCGTCTCCAGAATCACTTGACGAAGCGTAGATTCTCCTACACGATACGATGTTGCAATTGAGAACAGGTCATTTCCTGTTGCTAAATACCTGAAAAAAATTTGTTTTGAGAAAGAAGTTATAAAAAATTAGAAGAATGAATGTAGTAAAATATTTACAAAGCTGAAAAATAATGTAATATTTTTTAAAGAAAGCCAAGTGAGCATAGAATGCACATGGAATGTTTTAAAGTCGCCTTCTTTACAATCTGTGTGGTTTAAAGAATTTTTGGATACAACCTATGTTCTAAAGACATTTTGTCCCCATGCTAACTACGAAAAATTATAATAATAATATTCATATTTGAAAAAAGGTATTAAATTTGGTAAATTTCAATAAATTATATGTTCTCGCCTCTTCACAATCACGTTTTGAATTGATAAAAAGATTTAAAATTAATAACAAAACTAGGATGATTTATTGACAATAAAACAGTCCATAATTTCAGAAAACACATTTTTTAAAATTATTATTACACACTGTAACAAACTTTTTAGAATTTTTTGAATATTTAAACTTCAAATGTCCCTTAAAAAAATTAGAAATTTCAACAAAAAAATTTTAAGAAAAATTTTTTTAGATTACCAAAAATACATTTTATTTAAACTTTGAAATCTTTTATTGTTCATATTTCTAAATTAAACGTGCTATTCAAATCGTATATCAAGTTTAAAGTAGACTTTCTAAAAATTTTTTCAAGTTATCTTTCAAATTATCTTCTACCAGTGTATTAAAAAGTCTGCCTCAAGAAAGCTTTCATTGAATAATGTGAATTTTTTGATTTTTAAATATTTACACTAAAATATTTTTAAAAAGTTGAAAAATTTCTTTATTTTTTTAGTGCAGTCACAAAAATCAAATTTTATATATCCCTATAACCATTCACTATAATTTATGAACTAAATTACTCAATAATTTAATAATAACAGACTTCACAGTGACCCTAAAAAGTATTTTAGGGGAAATACGGGACTAAAAATTAAAAAATAGGGGACTTTTTAGGGGACCATAAAAATTGGTTAAATAAAGATAAAAATATAATTTATTTATACAGGGTTGCCACCAAAATTTTATTTTATTTTTCCTTGACTGTTCCCTGATTTCCAAGCACAACTTTAACTTTTTCCTTGATCCTAAAGAATATTCTGATTAACTCTCAAAATTATTAGATACTCAAAATAATTTTGTATTAAATGTATTTACAAATTTCTTCAAAAGTAACATTATTCGAGAACATCAATAGTTTTATTTAAAATAAATATTTAATAATAACATTTTTTTCCATTGGAATTCAAAAATTTCAAACTGAACAACTCATAAGAATATTATTATAAAGCATAAAGAAATGGATCACTCCGAGTCACTCGGAGTGATCCATTTCTTTATGCTTTATAATAATTAAAGATGACCGACTGACAAAATCATTATTTTATTATTATAAGAATATTGTTACTGCAATTTCTTCAAAATTATTTTCAACATTTCAATTCAATTAACATTTTCTAGAATTTTTAACTAAAATTCTACTTTAAATCAATAGCATCAATTATTATTCAATTAAACTTTTTAAAAAAAATTAATTCTTCAGAATTGTTAGTTAAAAGTAGGAAAAACAATAATTTAATTTTACGAGAAATCAATTATTTAAATACAAAAATAAATAATATCGAATGTTTCTTAAAATTTAATTTTTACGAAGAATTGTATTAACAACTATTGAAAATATTTCATTTCTTTTCAGGAATTTAATTAAAATTAAATAATTTAATTTCTGCAGAGTATTTTATTACTTTTTAAAAGAATTAAATTCTTGCCATGAATATTGATATTTATCAAAATAATTAAATTTTGGAAAAGAATTTTATTAAAATTCCTTAGAATAATTGATTTTATGGGAAGAATTCGTGCAATTTTATTGTTTATCAAGCTATTTGAATTCTTTTGCAAAATTAATTAAAATTTTTTGAAAATAATTGATTTTCTGCGGCGAATTAAATGTTATTTATGAAAATATTTGAATTATTGCAACGAATTTTGTTGTTTTATTGAATAATTGAATGTTTCTTAAAATTGAATTCTTTCCTCAAGTTTTAATAAAATTTTTAATAATAATTGCATCTTTCAAGGAATTTATTTAAAATTGTATTACAAATATTTGAAATTATACGATGAAAATAATTAAATTCGTAAATGAAATTTTATTATTTATGAAAATAATTGAATCTTTTCGTAAAATTGTATCAACAAGTTTTTTTATAATTAAATTTGTTGATAAATTTTTGAAAATACTAAATATTTAAAAGAATTGAATTGCGAAAAACTTAAAAATAATTGAAATGATGCAAAGAATTTTATTTCAATTTTTGAAAATAATTAAATTTTTGGCGAAAAATTTGTCTATTTATAAAAATAATTGAATTCTTGACGAGATATTCATTAAAATTTATAAAAATAATTGAAATTTTTCTAAGAATTTAATTAAAATTTTTGAAAATAATTGAATTCTTGAGAAAAATTTTGATATTTATCAAAATAATTGAATTTTGGAAAAGAATTTCATTAAAAATACTTAAAGTAATTGATTTTATGCGGAAAATTTTGTTGGTTACCAAGATAATTGAATTCTTTTGCAAAATTACTTAAAAATTATTGAAAAAAAATTAATTTCCTGCGACGAGAAAAATAGGGGAAATTTTCAAAATAGGGTACGTTTAGGGGTCAAAATTGAAAAAAGGGGACTTTTAAAGAAATAGGAGACAGACTGTGAAGCCTGTAATAATAATTACATTCTGAAATTTAATTATTTATAAAATCTTGAACTATACATTCGATTCTTTAAAAAATCAAAAATAATTTTTAAAAATATTTAAATTTTTGGAAATGTATAATTGAAGATATGGAGAATAATTCAACTTTAAAAAATAATTATTATTATTATTGCTCTAATAATGAAAATATAAAATTGGATAATTTACTTGAGTGTCATGCTAAGTCGATGTCCAGGAGTAAGCGGTTTTCTTCGACTTCTTTTAAGAAGATACGGCGTTACTTCTGTTAATAAATATTGGTAGCTCTCTTTGCTCATTCTTGTGTATTTAAAGAAATAATCTTCGTCCTCTTGCATTTCTTGGAAAAGAGTTTCATATTCGCCAAGAACATCTCTACGTCGATTTATAGGTCTTACACCCCATCTTCTTGATTTCTTTTCAGCTTTTAACAATTTTAGTAAACTTGAATCAGGATTCAAACTTGTGTTTGTCATTTTGGTATATGTAACCTGAAATTACAAAAAATTAATTTAATTTCGAAATTAAATCATACTAATACATACGATAATATTTGAAGAATCTACAATGTAATGTTTGTTATACTTTTTTTAACGTTTTTAATCATATTTTCTTATTAATTTCTTACAAATATTGGTGCAAATTAAAATTCGTAAGAAAAATTTTTTATAAAAAATTTCGACTAAAATCGTCGCCGACTAATTTTAAAAAATTATAATATTTTGCAGGAATGGTTTTAAAGGTATTAGGATCACAAAGAAAATTATTAAATATTTTAATATTTATTGTAAAACAATGCATCTAAAGTATATGAAGTCCTGTTACTTTTTCATTTATTAGAAAATTATTAAGTTGATATTATTATACCTATAATAATTCATAATTAATAATCTTTGTGTTACGGTAATTTATTCGCAGTTTGAAGTTAGTTGTTGTTTACTTTTTTGTTTCCTAACTTTTTAAATAATTTTTCTTTTTAAATATTTTCAAAAAAATTGTTGTATTGAAAATCATTAAATTCTTGCAAAGAATATTGTCAAAAAATTTGAGAATAATTTAATTGCATTGCACAATTTTATTATTTATGAAAATAATTGAATTATTGCGAAAAATTGTGTTAAAATTTTTGAAGATATAAACAATATTAATTAATTATATACTTGATAAGTAAATTTTAAACATGTTTGATTATGAAATTATTTAAAAATTCATTTTTGCAAAATAGAAAATTTTGTAATATGAATAATAATAAATTGAATACCACATTCCGCGCGCTATCATTGAATTGAATAAAACCTTACCTTTGGGAATATCTTCTAATTCTCCTTAGCACTTTTTTTCTCGTTTCTTAATAAAAGTGAATGACTCTAGGTACAGCAAATACAAACTGCAGAGTTCCTCTTCCTTTCAAATATTCGTATCTGTACAGAAAAATGGAAAGCTTTAAACAGAGAGTATGCCAACATTTTTAACTAATATCAAGAAAATATTGTAAATATTCTGTAAAATTATTTTTTTTATATTTTTTTAAGAAGCATTTTGACCCTTTTTGAATTTTTATTTTTTTCTAAAAATGAAGAGATCTTTTAGTGTTAAAATTTACTTTACAATTTTCTATTCTTATTTCATTCACATAATTTTTCAAATAAAAAAATTGAATGAGAACAATTTTTTTAGGAATATTTGTGGATGCAGTAACTTTTTTTAAAAAAATTACGCATGAATCTCAAAATTTATGAATGTTTAGAAAAAAACAAGAAACAAAAAATGCAAGAGATCAAAAGATTTTCTGATATATTTTATGTTATAATCATTGAATTCCTCACAAAAAAGGACTATAAAAATAATTTTATGCATTATTTAAATATATTCTTGATATACCTATATTCAAAAACATTGATGTACACATCCTTTGAACTAAACTATCAAAAATTACTTAATATTGTTAAATTAATATAATAACAATTAAAAAATATGTACTTACCCTATCTTTCTTCTTCTTTAGCATTTGGTTCACTTGGTTTATTAATATTGTTTTTTTTATTAAAATAAGAATGATCCACCTTCCTTTTCGTGGCCATGCGTGAATGTGAGGTTAAAGTCGCCAAAGGTTCCCGCAACCGTATATTTCAACGCACAATTAAATTCGGTTTCGGGAACCTCCATATCCCGTAACCGTCTCCCGTAACCGAACCAGTTGTGCTTAGGCCTTTATGCTTGAAGTAATAATTTCACTCATATCATCCACTCCCCCCTTAACTTCTCCCAACTCTTTTCTCCAGGCCATATTAGAAGAAAATAGTTCTGCTTTATCGTTATCAAAAATAAGTTTACTCGTTATTGCTCCCTGAATGTTTTTTTATTTTATGCGAAGATGAATTAAAACTTAAATACACGGGAAAATGGTCAGAGAAGGTGGTTAAATTCTTAACCTGCAGGTCTAACAATATAGGGAGGGCCCTCTTAGAACACCATACAAGGTCGACTACACTCAGCCCTTGAGGGCCTACAAAAGTAAAATTCGCTGGGCAGTCACTAGGCGTTCTACCATTTAATACAATAAAGTCAAACAGCTCCATGGAAGCTGTCAATCGTCTACCCCTTGTATTTAGAATCCTATCCAGAGAGTATCTATCTGAATGAAAGTTACAATTGAGATTAAAAATTTCCGAGTCCACATAATTGAGATCCGCCAGTCTACTATTAAAATCCCCTCCCAGGATGATAGGACTATCACAAAATTTTTCACAAATAACATTCAAAGTAATTGATAAATTTTCCAAAAACAATTCAAAATCCTGTGCTGGGGAAACATAAATGACACCCAAAATAAAATTCTCTATTGCGGATTTAATGTCAACAAAAATATAATTATAAGATATTTCGATTACATGAACTGTAAAAAAGTTTTCGTTGTAGGCCAGCAATATACCACCACTAGCTCTACCGCGCGGGTCATATTATCTCCTTGCTGGAGAGCATATTGTCTTAAGGTTTACAGAGCTGAATAGATTAAGGATTTCGTACTCACACCAAGTTTCGTACGCACACAAGATATGGGGAGCATCCCCACTCAAGTCCAGATCCGTCAAATTACCACTGTCATGAGAGTTCCAAAATATTATATTAACACTCACAGGCAAGTCCAAAGGTGCGCATGGCAGGGGCCGTCTGTATCCCTTCCTCTTGCTGCTGGCTGTTTGTTGCTACTCTCCCTCCTCACTTAGCTGTGCTTCGGAGGTGGCATCCATCACTGTATTCAAGTCCTTTTCCATAGCCTGTAAATTTGATAGTCGATTATTCGTGACCAGAAACTCATGCATTTGCTTGTTTCGTTTCTGTATCTAGGCGATTTCATCAAGTTTCGGTGGGCGTACTCTTTTCCTGTTAGGGGTGGAGGAGTTCTGAGACTTCTTCAATTGATCAGAAGCATTCTGTTTTAAAGATTGAGTTGCAGTATTCCCCTCATTTGGTTTGTGATCAATTAGCTGGTCCACCGAAACCAGAGATGCGGGATTGTCATCTATAAGGATGATATCCCCTCTCAAGCGGGCATTGATATCAAGAGATTGCAGTTTTTTGACACGGGCAAGAAGGAGGCGACGACGTTCTCTCTCCTCTCTGGTGCGGTCATTGGCGATGATCAGATCTAATTTCTTGAACTCCTTAACTAGGTTGAAGGCTTCTTTGATCCATCTGGCTCCGATGAATTTTATTAGGACAGGTCTGTTGCCCCTAGTTTTTCCCAATCAAAATATATTATCCACCGCTACCTCTGGGACACGAAAATTAATTTTACTGAAAATCCTCATCACCTCTTCGAACAGCGAGGAGTTGATCTCAGCAGAGTCCTCCAAATTGAACAGAATTAGGTTTCTTGCTCTAGCCATTTTGCTCAAGGAGATCAAATTGTCTTCCACATTTAGCATTCTTGTTTCATGATTTTTAATTTTCTGCTTCATGGATTCAAGAAAAGTATTAGTCTTAACTACTTGCCCACTAAGATTTTCATGCGACTTCGTGAGTTGAGAAATCGACTCGAGAATTTTGGCAAATTTATCATCGACTGATGATATTGTAAAGGCAATAAAAAACACTTAATGACTCACGCAAGAACACTATGTCTCCAAATCTCAATAACCAGAGAACGCACCAAACAAAATAACTGCAAACCACCACCTCTTCGAGGCACAAACAAGTAACTTGCAAAAAACAAACGAACATATATTATACTAGCTGTCGTACCCGTCTTCGACGGGTTTTAGTTTCTGCAAATACATTCAATAGTGTGTCTACCAGTCTCGAAAAATGGAAAATAGCGGGGAATTTAATTTGACCAGAAAAAATAATAATTAGCTACCATTAACTATTTCATTAGAAAAAAATATTACCATTTTAAATCAGTGATTAACTTTTTATCATCAAATAATTTATTTTTAATTAATTAAAATGCAGAGAACATTGTTTGTCAATTATTTGTAGAAATTTAATTATTGTATTATAAGTTAACCCAAAACTTCCACCAGTTCTTGGAGTTGTAGTAAAGTCAAATTCAAACTAATTGTACCATAATTGCTAAAATCTAAAATAATACCTACATTGCATGCTGAATTCACAGTTTTTCCCGATTAAATTAAATTCCTGCATATTTCCCTTTTTTTCCAGCTGGTAGAACCCCTGTTAAAAGTATTAGTAAAAACAAAAACTTGTCGAAGAGTATTTTCATAAAATAAGTGAATTTTTGTAGCCACTTGTAGTTTTATTTATTATTAATACTTATCAAGAAAATTTATATTTGATGAGAAAAGATACACCTGGAAAAATTTGGACAAAGCTGGGAAAAACCGGATAGTTTGTGAAACAAAAATAATAATAGACACCCTGTTTAACTTTTGCCTTTACAATGCTCAAAACATCCCTAAAAGTTAAATCTAGAACTAAAATAACTAAACTTTTTACTATCTAAGTTTTTCCCAGTAGCATAATGCAAGTATCGTATCACAGGTATATTCTTGAATTCCTGCAGTATCAATTTTATCATAAAAATCTCCATTTTTAATATTTTCGAAATTTTTGCAATTGAAAAATTTTTGATTAATTGGATAAACAAATAATTCTAAATTACATTATTTTGACGTCAAAAATTTATCAGAGGCTCCAAAAATACTACTGAATTAAGCTTTATAGCAATTGGTCTGTCAATTATAATTTTTCAATTTTTTGATATTAAAAACATTTTTATACTTAGGACTTCCATCTTATAGTTATAGAACAGTGTTTTTTTTCAAAATTGTGCTAAAATATGACTAAATAACATGTAATATTTAATTACAGAAAGTTTAAAAAATATACATTAAAAAATATAAAATTTGGAAATTTTCCATTTTTTTAATTTTTTGAAAAAATTGAATACCTCCCGTTCTAATTAATATATTTAAAATCTGTAAATTTATTGTTTATATATATATATATATATATATATATATATATATATATATATTATATTTTTGTATAGCTACACAGAAAAGAACCATTTTCTTTAAAGAAACATTGAAAATTACTGCAAAAATTCAATAAAATCTCTTTTTTCCCATTCAATCAGTTTTTGGGTCCATTAACTATTCACACATTCACTTTATTATTTTTGTATTTGTTTTTTTAGATGAAAAGAAAACTTTTTCAGCCCAACATTCATTGATATTAAATAATTTTACAAAAATGGCCAGGCTACTATGTAAACCGCTAGTACTCTCACCAGCTGCTTTTATACTTTTTGAGCACAAGTTACATACAGCAAAATCTTTCTTTTCAGAACGAGTAAAATAATTCCATGGAGAGTTCGAACTTATATCTACGAAAACATAAAGGTATTAAACTATTGAATTAATAAAATTTTCAAACTTACCGAAAAGTTAACAAACTTATGATATAATATATTATGATTTATAATTATAAACAAAGTAGTATATTTGAGATTTAACGTTACTGATTTTTATTTTTATAAATTGTATTGTTCAAAATGTAACCTCCAACCAGTCAAATTTATTATCTATAAACATTTGCTTTTATATTATCTATGAAAACGCATTTTCTTAATTTTTTTGAAGAAAAAGGAATATTAATTCTTACTTAAATAAATGTTTAATTATCAACAGTTCTAAGAATAAATATTCCATTTACTATTTACAATAATCGCTTAACATAGAAAAACACAAGCAGACTAAAACATGGGTTAACGAATAATATGAGAAAGTTCGTGACAAAGTTGCGCATAGAAATGTGTCACTAGCGCCTTTAGCCATATAGCGGAGAAATGTGCAATCTGTGAAGTAAGTAAAAGCGCAACTTATCACTGTAAAACGACATTGAGTCGCTGATATTCCAACACAAAATTAATTTTTAACCGAAATTTTTTGTGAAATAATTTACCGAATTACCGGTAAAAAATTGAAAATTTACCGGTAAATTTTGATGAAAATTTTTGTTAATTTACCGGTAATAAATTATTTGATCTGGAAAAAAGGAAATTCAGTTTATAAGGTGCAAATACCCTGTCGAAAATATCTTGGGCAAAGCGTGTTTAAATAGTGTTTTATAGAATGTTTATTGTGTGTCGATTATGTGTTTGTGAACACAATAAAGTGTATCTAATCCGTGTATTTTGGAACGCTTTGAGTGTTTGGAAAACACTGAATTGTGTGTCAGAAGTGTGTTTATAGAACACACAATGTTCAGGTAAAAATACTCTTAAAACACTCTTTTCACATTCATGAAACCCTGATCTACTAATTAAACACACACTTAACATTATCTTTACAACCTTTTTAAAGTTTTATGTTTTTATAGTAATCTGCCATTAAAAAAATATTTAAATTACAGTAAAAAAATATTCCATTCTGTTCTCGCATGTCATACATACTTGGAATGTTTATACCTGTCGACGAAAATTTGTTTCGCTATTTATCTAAATATTTACAATCACTAGGTCTCGAACGCAAGGCGCAGCTAGGAGTGGATTAGAAATCACACGCTCTACCAACTGCGCCACGGAGGCTCATGAAAGAAAGTTTAGAATTTACATATGTAACGAAGGAACTATGAAAATGTGCTATGTAACTTGAAGAAAGGATACTGTATTTGCAACAATAGTATAATTATTTTATGTATAATATACATTATATTTAATATGTTATGTTATTGAAGAATGTTAATTTTCAAAGTTAAAAGTATAAGGAAAGGCTTAAGGTATTAGTCGCGCTGCTGGCTCTGGCCAAAATTTTACTGGGCCGCTTACTAGAGTGGGGCATCAGTGAGAGTGAGAGAGACAGTTTAACTCCCCACTCTATTCGTTCGTATGAAATTTCATATAATTTAACTATTTTTTTACCTTTCTGTCAATATATTTATAGTTTGGTGCGGTCAAAAAATGTCATGTTTTTTTTATGCATTTGTTTTATCTAATTGAATACTTTGGCAGTTTTATTTCAAAATCTGACGATTAGTTATCATATAAATAATTATTAAACAAATTTAATACATGCATTGAGTACTCTCTCCATGCAAAACGTATGAACTTTGAATTCATTTTTTGAAGCTTTGAAACGGTCAAAATTAATTAAATTGGTCTCATTCGGTAGATAAATACTTCAGGAATAAGTATGTAAAATTTGAAAAAAATCTGACGAAAACCATTTTACGCGACTAATACCTTAAAAGTTAATTTTTAAATGAAATATTAAAGCAATAAATTTAAGCTTAATTAATGAATTTATAACAAGTGTCCTATAACACTGTGACCACTTCGGTGACCACACTGTTATGGAATACTTATAGAACGTGTTTGCTGGGATAATAATATACGAATGAAACATATACACGGAAAGAAAGTTATTATCAAATTTTATAAAAGTATTTTACAAGTATAGGACAAAATGCGATAAAGGTAAATTTTGATATCAGAAACACTTAACTTTAAAAAAACTTATAAAATTTAGTAAAGTTATATTAAAATTTGTTACAAGTTTATGATACTTGATATAACTTTACTAAATATCATATAAGTTTTTATAAAGTTTAATACTTCTGATATAAATATTTACCTTTGTCGCATTTTGTCCAACACTTGTAAAATATTTTTATAAAATTTGAAAATAACTTTCTTTCTGTGTTCATACTTGTTCAGATAGTGTTCTCTAAACATACTATAAACATACAACTTGAGTGATTCATTGTTTTCCAAAGCATGTGAAATCATTGTTTAGTAATACTGAACAAACATACAAATGTTTGTCAAAAGATAGTTTCAAGTATGTTCATTGTAAAATATACAATAGTTTGTGAACTTAGTGTTTTCAAAACATGGTATGAACCCTGATATGTATGTCAAGAAAATGTCTTATGACTGTTTACTCTTAATGTGAGTAACATGTTTAAATAGTGTTGAATGAATGATTTATTTACTATAAAAAGTATGTCAGAAGTGTGTTCAAAATATGTTTAAATATAGAAGTGTGTTTCAAGATACTGAGATCTGTGTTTGAGCAAAATAAAACTATTTTCAAACATCATGAAACCCACATTTGTTGGTGAAATTTTCGACAGGGTACCTTTAGGTATTTCTTCAGGGGACCCAAATAAGGGCGTAAAAAAATCGCGATCAAAATAAATTCAAAAAATATACTTAAAAGTTGATATTTTCTTTTTCGAAAAAATTTTCAAAAGTAGGGTGAACAAAAAATTTAAATATGGACACCACAAAAATAAACAGAATGTCACATAACTCCGGACATTTATTTAGGGTGATAACACCCTTCTATAATTAAAATTGCAATGCTCTAACTAATTCCGTTCAAAAGATAATGAATTTTAACTGTTTTGACAGTTTAACTTTTCGCCCCAGTTCCTTTACCTACAATTATTGACGTTGTTAAAATACTACATATTTAAATTTTACAAAATTTAAAACCTTTAAGACATTCTATAATTATTATGTTAAATTCTCTGTTGTTATAAATCTACAAAATTTATTTTTCGAAAATTCTAAAATTATATTATACACATATATTCATACCATTAAACTCTACATATATGTGATTCACTCCGAAAAATATACCTAAAAAGCATATCAAATATGAAGATTATGTTTCTGTTATTTTTCTCTTAATTAAAAGTTTTTGTATAATTTTGTAAAACTAAAATCAGTTTTTGTTAGATATTTTAAATGGAATGAAGTCTTAAACATCAGTAGTTTATATTGACAATTAAAATTTTAATTGACTCTAAATTTAAATAGTCAAAATTTAATGTTTAATTTTTAAATTTCAATAATTCATAATAATATTTTTTATTAAGCATAAATTCAGCTGATTTGAATTTTAATTTATTTATAATTTAATTCGCCCAAATTTTTTTTGATTTAAGTTTAAACAATTGATAACGTTTAGCAATATTAATTTTTCAGTAAAATTAATTTTGTGTAGAGTTTAACGGTGTTAGATTCAACATAGCAGAAATTTTTTTTTTATTATATTTCAGATACAAAAAATATATTTAGCTGTATAGTATATACTCAAATTTTATGTCAAAAGTGTATATAGTGAATATTATGTTATATCCATAACATACATAATATTAAATCTATAGAATTGTTAAAAATATGAACTTTTAATAATAAAATGTGCCACGATTATATTTAAGTTTAGCTAACAATATAATTTTAGAAATAAATCTATAAAATGTAATATCAGAGAAGCACACGTCAAATGCTTAAAAAATTATTATTAACTACATTTTAGTGATGTGAGCCAACTTTTTTAGCTTAAAGGACATCTTTAGCATATTACATGTGACAATGTGTTTTTGAAGTTTTCAATTTGTTATAAGAAAATATTAAACGTACAATCGTTAAAGCTTTAAGTTTTACATTAGTTTCAGTGAATTCATTTAAGTTAAATGTAAAAATCTGTATTTTCCTTTTAAGTTAGAATTTATTCATTATTTTTTGGAATTTCTTGTTGTTTTTCCTTATACCGGCTCCATGAAGGAGTATAAGGAGAAGTATGTATACCCAGGCGCGAAAAACCAGTGCTGACGATGGGTTGAAACTTGACTCAGTCTTGAACGCCCAGCGTGGGTAACCCAGAGTTGAAGCAGTCTTTATATCATTGTCACTCAATATTGGTTCAGCATGGGACACCAATGTTCGTCCCATGCTCGATTCAAGACTCGGTCAATCTTCGTGAGTGGAGTTTCAACATCCAGTCTTTATTCAAGCTTGAATCAATCTTGATAGTTTATTTATTACCGTGTGCACTTATAACAATATTAGATATAAATATTTATAAATTATTTAATATTAAAATATTATTAGTGATATTTTTTAGTAATTTTTTATACTATTTAAAAATTATTATTCTTATTATTAATTATTATTCATTATTATTAAATAATATAATAAGTATTATTATTATTATTGTTATTAGGATATAAATTGGTAAATAAATATTAATATTTATTTAGTGTATAATATTTATATTAATTATATAAGATTCATATAAATAAAATTAAATTATATATTATTTTTTTTCTTGACATGTCAAATTATTATTTTCAAAGTTCAAAAGTTTCGTTTATCTGAAAAATTTTCAGTGAAAAAAATGTTCATTAGGTAGTAATAAATATTTATGCCTAGTAGTTTTACACTAGGTTTAACTGTTTACTGAATATTATCAAAAATATATTTTTCGTCAAACGCGCGCGACTAAACACAAATAACCTTGAGACTTTACAGCGCGACGTTGCGATTGTCGTGCTCCCACCATCCCATCTACTCAATGCTTTCCCCTCATGACGTCACAGGCGGGGAGTGCATTGAGTAGATGGGATGGTGGGAGCACGACAATCGCAACGTCTCAAGGTTATTTGTGTTTAGTCGCGCGCGTTTGACGAAAAATATATTTTTGATAATATTCAGTAAACAGTTAATCGTAGTGTAAAACTACTAGGCATAAATATTTATTACTACCTAATGAACATTTTTTTCACTGAAAATTTTTCAGATAAACGAAACTCTTGAACTTTGAAAATAATAATTTGACACTGTGCGAGAAAAAAAATAATATATAATTTAACTTATAAAATTATCAGAAAAAATATTTTAATATTAAATAATTTATAAATATTTATAAATAATATTGTACAGTGCACACGGTAATAAAGAAACTGAATATTGTATCAAGATTGACCGAGTCTTGAATCGAGCATGGGACGAACATTGGTATCCCATGTTGAGTGACGGCACTGGCATTGATATAGTAGATTAGGCGAGAAGCCTTCCAGCCTTCTGTGGCCGAGCGGTTTAAATGCGTGCGTTGAGAACTTCCGGTATGCGTTAGGGGCGGGGTGCGTGAGTTTCGATCCCACATGCGAGCGAATATTTTTCATTCTTTGTTATAAGCGTTTATATAAAATAATAAAATTGTGTGTTGTGTTGTGAATAAAAAATGTGAAAATGTTTATAAATAATGTTAAAAGTCTGTTAAAAATCAAGAATAAAATGTAACGATTAACAGAAAAATTGTCTTTTTTTACTAAAATTATTTTTTTTAAATTACTATTCAAATGATATTTAATGTTAGTAATATATTATTATTTATATAAAAATAATATAATTATTACAAATAATAACTTATTGTCATTAAATGTATATATGTGACGCTCCACGAGAAAAGGGACCTTAGCTGCAAAAAAATTAATTTTGAGTTATTTATATCATTCCGTACTTTTTGAGTTGCTCTTTCATATACAAAAAGCAAAAATAATTTCTACTTACAGGTGTTTTTGTTATCAATGTTTAAAAATGAACCTTTTTAGTGTTTACACCCGGTTGTTTAGAAAATCATCCCCTCTACTTTCTAACACAACTACACAGGTTATGTACGTACAACTCATGCGCTTCGTGTAACATGGATAACTATCAATGTGAAGTGAGTAGTGGGACTGACTTTCAATGAAACGTCTTGACCAATCAGAGTGGTTCCACTTTAAATGCCTCTCCTGCAAAATTCGTCTGTAAGTCATAAGGTCCCTTTTCTCGTGGAGCGTCACATATACACACATACATGAATTAAAATAATAACAATAATATTTATTATTATTATTTATAATTCATATATTCACATTATATTGAATAAACGTGAGAAACGAGTAAATTTGGGAACAGTGGAAGCAGTCTTGTTTCAGTCTTGCATTAGGCGTCAGCAGCATTGATTGAGCATTGGTGTCCAATGCTGAATCAAGGCTCGCGCTGCAGTCTGGAATCGGTGTTACATTAAAGCTTCGATCATTCCTGCTCTCGCTGATTCACTCATGCTCAATCAATGTTGACCAATGCTCGGCCAATCTTTATAAAGCCTGAACTCGGCGTCACTTCGCGCCTGGGTATGTATCCCTTTTGACTGTATTTGACTGCGTAAAATAGCCATGCACGCAAATTGGCATACCGGAAATTTGTTAACTGATATTAGCGCCCCTACAGGAGAAAATATATACCCTCCATGCTGTCCATGATAAATTTTGTTTACGTAGTTTTTTGGTTATGTACCAAGTTGATAATAACAATAAAATAATAGTAATATGAATTGTTTTATAAAAAATTGCATGTCCAGTTATAAAGCAAATAAAAATGCTTCTAAAAAAAGTGTTTTTTCAAAGCACCGAGAATGATAAGTTTATTTAATATACTATTTTGTAAGGGTAAAAGTTTTTATACTTTTACCAACAGATATTTATGAATTTAATGCAAAGAATTTTCGGTTGTTTATTTGGAGTCCTTTCTATTTATATAACGTATAAAACAATTTAATTCTGTTCATCTATTTTACAATACAACACTCAGAGGATCCTCTAACCTTAAATATCAATCAGCTGTCAAAGATAAAAATACTTAAAATGTAAAATTGCACTTATATCTCCCGTTTGGCGGCGCCGTTATCAGTGAACATGAAGTTATTACTTTTCGCGTGCCTGTCGATTTTACTGCAGAGAAGTACAGTCAATATCAGGAAATTTTCCCATTGGAGATATGCAGAGATGTTAACTATTTCAAATAAATCTATTTAAAATGCAAAATAGAAAATGCAAAATGCCTATTTTCATTTTACATTTTAAATGCATTTGCCGAAAACCATTTTGCATTTTGATTTGAAATGGTTTTTTTCATTATTTTGTATTTGAAAATGCAAAATACAAGAAAAATTTTTTTATATTGTAGCAATTTTTTTCTTTTAAGGAGGTTTTCCGGCTAATTCATTTTATTTTAAATTTTACCAAACTTTTTGGGAAAATATTCATTTTTACATGCTAAAAACGGAAATTTTCAGGTTCAAAGTTTCAATATTTACATAGGATTTCACATCCAGCATTCGAAAATGAGATATTTTATTTAATTGCTGACAAAGTTTTCTTACAATTTTTTTCAAAAAAGTAGTTTATTGTATAAAGTCAAATTAATAAAATAATATATAAAACAGTTTCAAAAGGGATTCAATCTTATTTTATAGAAAAGTCAAAAAGTTACGTAAAAATAAAGTTCATTTAAAAAAAGCATTTTATTTTGTAAAACCATTTTGAAAATGCGTATTTTCTATTTTGCATTTGAAATAACTTTTTGAAAACTATTTTATATTTTATATTTGAAATACTTTTTGTGATACCATTTAGTATTTAGCATTTTAAATAGGTTTTGAGACCCATTTTTAACATCTCTGGAGATATGTCTCCTTATACTCCTTCATGACCGGCTGTCTACAATTTTTTTTCTTAACCGCATATAATATTTCTTTAATGCGTGATTTTAAATTTTTGCATTGAAAATTAAATCGTAGATATAAATCATCTGCTTATTATAATGAATACTTATAAATTTTTTAAAAACTTTTTAGAAGTAAATTTAACTACTTTTTAAGTGTTATTATTAAGCTACTAAACAAAAAATATTTAATCGATTACTTTTTAAAAAATTTTTAAAGATGATTTTAATTGTAAAACTTATTTCTTAAGGAACGCATACGCAACATTGAACTCGTAAAAATTTATTTGAATTAAATTTATAAAAAAGTCTTGATGTTGAATTTCAACATTATTTTTCAAGTTTTATGAAACTTTACTTAAATAAAGATTGTACTTCCCGTGTGGAAAAGGGGTGTTGGCCCACGCCGGGGGCCCGCATGGATCGCCCACATCCATGAGGGGCCCACGTGGGTGATCCAGGCGAGGCTTCTCATATTTGCCCTCAACTTACCCTCATCTTTATTTTTCAAAATTAAGTTAATAATTTAATTAATTATTTATTAATAATAAACAAGTTCAATTATTAATAAATAACATTGTTACTTAACGATTTTTACTTTTTTTAATTAAATCGTGACCAAAAAAAAAAAAAATCTGACGCACGCGGGTATAGAACCTACGACCTACGGACTATTAGACAAACGCTTTACCACTGTTTTTTTTTAGTTTATTGATCAACAAAAATATAGAGAAATATACAAAATAACGCAATGAACAACAACGTTGTGATACATTTGTAGGATTTGTAGCTATAACAATAATTTATTGTCGAAACGGTCATCGAGGACTACTCGTCGACGCACGGGACCTACTTGAAAATTATTTATTTATTGTAGGTGACTTGCTGACTTCCTTTTGATGATTCAATAAAACATTGTTGACACTAATACACCATAACATGAAAGCTGTTTTTCATTGTTTAAAATCATTATAATCATTAATTTTTGTTATGTAAAAAAATATTTTTTCTTTGGACTTAGAAATTTTTGCTAGTCAATGATGTGGGTGATCCATGCGGGCCCCTAGCGTGGGCCCTCAAGGATTTGCCCCCATGTGAGTTCAATATTTTCAAAAAAATGAAAATAGTTTTTTGTGAAATATGTGTTTTTCATTGTTTATAATCATTCTAAACATTAATTTTGAAGTAATAAAAAATTATTTGAGGTTTGGACTTGGAAATTTTTGCAAGTCAATGATGTGGGCAATCCATGCGGGCCCTCGGCGTGGCCCTCATGGATTTGCCTACATGGATCAGCCCTCGTCGGCCCCCGCCGGGGGCCCTCACGTCGTGTGGGCTTGATAGGGGGTTTTTCCCACACGGGTTTGTAAAAGTGTTAATGAATTAAAAAATTTATATATGGGCAAATCTAAAAAACAATCAACTTTTATGAGATTTTTCTTTTTTCTGTATGAATGGCCTACAACAAACCTAATTTCTTCTCGATAAAATACATGTAGTACTCCTTAATGCTTCACAAAAACTTTGGAGTGGTTAATTGAATAATTTATGTGTTAGGTGACTTAGAAGTCAGAAAATATTTAGAAAAAACTCTAAAATTTCTTTGTGATTTTTAGGCGCGATGGAAAATTGAACTAAAAATAACTTTTGAAGCAATTTATGTATTAATCTGTTATTTTGTGTATTATTAGTTCTTACTTATTAATTTCAAATATACTAGGTGAGACAAGTGTGCATTAAAGAATAGCGAAATGGTGAGTTATTAATAAGGCGTGATTTTACTTTCAACCATAATAAAATTTTTAGGTTTTTTGCATGTAGTTTTTGAAGCATTACATTTTTAAAAATTTCTAAGTACACATCCCAGTGGGCACAGGGACGTCTAAAAGACGTCTTAAAGACGTCCCTTCTTGTCCGCGGACGATTCGGGGACAATGATGGCAATGTCTCTGAGTCATCAAAAAGACAGCTAAAAGACGTCTAAAAGACGTTCTATGTCTGGTCCAAAAGACGTCCAAAAGACTTCTAAAAGACATAAAAAAGGACGTCTAAAGTACGTCTAAAAGACGTCTTTTGGACGTCTAAAAGACATAAAAGGGACGTCTAAAAGACGTCTTTAAGACGTCTTTTAGACGTCCTTTTTACATTCCTTCAGATCTTAAATAAACATTTCTTTTATAACATTTTCTAATTTGAAATTCAGTAATATTGTATTAAATTTATTTTAAGTTTAATTTTATTTTTTCTAAAATGTGGAGAAATAATGAAAAAATTCCTACGAAGCTGGGATCGAACTCGGATACCTTGGGCTTGAAACACTGCGCCTTAAGCACCTCAGCCGTTCAAGACAGATATGAACCTCTACAAAGTTAACGATCTCACTTGTCAATGAAATGAATTTAACTTAGAAAAATTCCAATGAATTTCACATTCAAAAATTTCTAAGTCCAAGTTGCACTTAGAAAATAATATTTTCTATTTATGAAAATTTTTCTATTTTCAAATGTTGAATGAAAAAGACGTCTTTTAGACACCTTAAAGACATCTAATGGCCAAGACATAGAACATGAATAGGACGTCTTTAAGACGTCTTAAAGACGTCTTTTTGTACAAGTCCAAAAGACGTCCGCAAAAAGACATCCTTAGGACGTCTTTTGAACAAGGGTGCCCACTGGGATTGTATTTGACAAACGATTACACAGGCACACAAAAAAATAAAAAAGTCAAAACCCAGAGGTCACACCCCCCTATCCCCATGTTTTTGGGGTCGCTGAAACCGAATATGACCATGAAATTTTTTTTTCATCGGCCATTTTCCCGCTACCACCCCC
This sequence comes from Leptopilina syphax, assembly GCA_032872505.1. Taxonomy (NCBI): domain Eukaryota; kingdom Metazoa; phylum Arthropoda; class Insecta; order Hymenoptera; family Figitidae; genus Leptopilina; species Leptopilina syphax. The sequence continues at coordinate 22,605,650 of CM065472.1, read as the reverse complement.
TTACACCTGCTCCCGGGGGTTGGAATTTAAGTTTAAAAAAAAGTGGAGTAGGGTGTCTGTTCCTATGTTTTTTGGGTCGCTGAAACCAAAAAAGACTACCAAAAATAAATTTTTTCCTCCCTTAACCCCCTACAACCCCCTTAACAACCCCGGGGTGATGGGTCGAAATTCGAATTTTCACGAAAAGTCGATCACGGTGTCTAAACCTACGTTTTTTGGGCCACTGAAACCAAAAAAGACTACCAAAATCAAATCCTTTCCACCCTCGACCCCCTACAACCCCCTGCAATAATTTTTGATAATTAATATTTAATTTTCAATTTCCCAAAAATCGGTTCGTTTTATTTGAAAAAAATTATTGCAGGGGGTTGTAGGGGGTCGGGGGTGGAAAGGATTTGATTTTGGTAGTCTTTTTTGGTTTCAGCGGCCTAAAAAACGTAGGTTTAGATACCGTAATCGACTTTTCGTGAAAATTCGAATTTCGACCCCTCACCCCGGGTTGTTAAAGGGGTTGTAGGGGGTTAAGGGAGGGAAAAATTTGTTTTTGGTAGTCTTTTTTGGTTTCAGCGACCCAAAAAACATAGGAACAGACACCCTACTCCACTTTTTTTTAAACTTAAATTCCAACCCCCGGGAGCAGGTGTAAGGGGGTGGTAGCGGGAAAATGGCCGATGATAAAAATTTTTCATGGTCATATTCGGTTTCAGCGACCCCAAAAACATGGGGATAAGGGGGTGTAACCTCTGGGTTTTGACTTTTTTATTTTTTTGTGTGCCTGTGTTATGAACAATTTGGTACGTTAACAAAACGTGTACCTTTAAAATAAATTGACCTTTAATGGTAAAATATTCTGATAGATAAAGTGTAATCTTTATTTAAATGACACCTTATTTGAAGGCACTCTTACAAAATAATTCCATACCACTTAATTCCTTTTGTATAACTGATAGTTTTCTCATTTTTACATATATTCGTAAAATGCTTCAAGAAATTTTTTTTATTAGGAATGTATAAAAATCGTGATTTACTGCATCGCATCGTGTGGTTGTTCACGTATGTATTTTGAAGTTGACGCAAAGTTATGATTTTCAAATTAGATAACTCTTATGTTTTTTTGTAAATGACGATATTCAAAGGAATTGTGAATTATAACCTATTCATTAACGTCAAAAATAAAGAAAACGCAATGTTTTCAGGTAATTTAATACTGGTTAAAAAACCGGACAGATTTCGGACTAATCCGAAATTTGTCCGAAACAGTGAGGTTTATGGTCAGGTTTTTGTCACCGAAAAACATTCCGGATAAATCCGAACTCTATACGGTTTGTGAACAACTAGTGAATCCGGAATTAGTCCAAAACAGTCAAATACACTAACCACTATACCACGCTCGCATGGGAGCTCAAATTCATAATTGAATTTGTCAAGTGCCACGAAAAGAAATGACAAAAAACTAACACATCAATGTTAATTATAATATTTAAACAAGATAACTAATAATACTAGTAAATTTAAAAAAATAAATTGACTGCAAAATTAAATATTTTATTTACCATAAGTATAAATAACCTGAATAAAAAGTAGGACCGATTTCAGATTAATCCAGAATTTGTCCGCAACAGTACGGTTTATTGTGGAGTTTTTTCACCATGAATTAAGTTTGAAATCATTACCGTTTTTTATAACTATTGAATCCGTAATTAGTGTATATATTATTTTAAGTGTATATATGCACTTATTTTTTTACAAGAAAGAGTTTTCACTTATTTAGATTTAGAGAGTAGTTTCTGTATCATCTTTATTTATCCATATTTATCTATATTTATTTGTATTTTTCACATTCTTTGGACCCACTTTAAGAAGTAGTAGGGTGATGTGGGGTGATGTGAAACATGGGGGGATGTGCAACACCGCTGATTTCTGATCTACAGTTCGATATTGAACAGACCCAAGTATTACCATTTGTTTGTGTCCTCAGTAGCTTGTTTTTTATATAAAACTCACGAGACAGCTCGCAGCTAGGTTTGCTGTACGTAAGTTGACTTAAGGGGTTAAACCACTCTAGAGCGTCAAAAAGAGGTTCTAATTTCAACATTTTTTTTTAAGAATAGTTTAAAAGTAATGAAAAATATGTTTACATATCTCTGTCAGGTACACTTTAAAGAGAAAAAAATATACTTTATAAATTTTTTTTGTTTAAAAACAACAGATGTACATGTACGTGATAGAAACCCTTTGTAAAAAGAATTCCTTCGCGGCCGGAAAGGTTTGTGGTACAATTTCCATCCTAGAACAGAAAACAATTTTTTTCTATTTTTACATCTCAAAAGTTAGAGAAAGACGTAGGGAATTTTTTTAAATCGATTTTTGCAAAAATGGTGAACGTTTTATGGAAAATCTGAGTTTTGGACTGAAAAAATAGGCACTAAATTGTTTATAACTAAAAAAATATGCAACATAAAAAAATCCCCTACGTCTTTTTCTAGCTTTTGAGATAGTAGTAGAGCTAAGCGGGTTCTGGCTCAGTTACCGACCGTCGGTAAGGTAGATTTCCTAATAGCTCATTTTCGGGTAGGTTAGAAGGGATGTTCTACTTTACCGACCGAGTTTTTAGTACCGACTGTTACCGATAGATGGCGCCACCGCTTAATTTAAACCCCCTTAGAGGGGTATTAAAATTTTTATTTTTGAATTTTCAAGTGGGTTAGAAAGGGTGTTCTGTTTTACCGACATCTGAGTTCTGGCTGCCACCGAGAGATGGCGCCACTGGATAATTCAAACCCCTTGGCGGGAAATTTAAATTTTTTATTTTTAAACTTTCAAGTGGGTAATGTCGGTAATGCAGATTTCTTCCACAATTTTGGTCGGGTTGGTATGTCAGAGTTCTGCATTACCGACCGATGACCCACTTGGATTATGTTAACTTCAAGTTATCCCGGTAGTCAACGTTTACTACATTGTGGTAGGAGAGTTGCGCGCGCCTGTGGAGTAGTGGGGAGTTGCGCAGTGGGGAGGTGAGTATAGTGGGGACTAGGGTATAAGTTACGGAGCGCGGGCCACAAACATCAGTTGTATCTTGAATGGTGCAGCAGTCTACTTCCCGGTTTTCAGGGTTCCAGAGTTTTTTTTACAGAGTTTTCAGAGTTAATTTTTAGAGTTTTTTTTTCGTTTTGAATTTAGGAGTTATTGATTTTTTATTATAGGTTTTTTTTTAATTTTTGTGTTCTAGTTTGCATTAGTTTTAAGCTGGTGGTGGTTTTTTTCTATTTTAGGTTTTTTTGTTCTATTTTGTACTAGTTTTTAAGGTGGTGGTGATTTTTTTTTCTATTTCAGGGTTTTTTTTAGTTTTAGTGGTTTATTTTCAGGATTTTTTTTAGTTTTTTCAGGTTTTTCTTAGTTTTTAGACGTATTTTTTTTAAGTTTCTTTCAGATTTAGGTATCAAGATGCCAAAGTGCAAATCGCGAAAGAAGTCTCGTCAGCGTATTGACATGGAAGACTACAATGAAATGTGTCAAGAATCTGACAATTTCATTACAACAGCGGAACGTCAGCTCATTTCAACGATGGCTTTGACTGCCGAGGAACAAATGGTTACAGCATTCCAATGACAGAACAAGTGTCAACGGTATATAAACATTTTCCGATACTTTTTACGTGAGTCTGATTTTTCTTCATCTCAAAGATCTAGATGCTTAAATTAAAGACAAAAAATGGAATACTTGCTCTACTATTTTGATACTTTAACGAAACGTGGTGCGGGTGTTGAAGTAGTAAATGAAGGAATGAAATGGGTGAATTTTTCCTGTTTCTCTCAAAGACATTTCTAAATTTGAAACCCTAAACAACATTTCCGTTAACTTGTATGGTCTTATTAAAAGAGATGAGAAGTTTACAGTTTCACCTATTCATCTTTTGTCTCAAAAGAAGATGATTCACGTCAATCTTCTTTGAATTGAAGATCACTATATAGATGAAAATCTAAGTGAAGACGATGATGTTGAAACTGATATACCTCTCATATCGTTTAACTACCATTATGTCTGGATAATGGACTTGTCGAGGCTTGTCAGTTTAGACTTATCAAAGAAGAAGAACAAAAAATACATTTGCGATCGTTGCCTGCATTACTTTGCAGATGAATGTAAGCTTACCGAACATGAAGAGCATTGTCGAAAAATGAACGACACAAAGATTAAATTACCCCAAAAAGGTCAAAATACAGTTATGTTTAAAAATTTTCAAAATAAGGAACGTGTTCCTTTTATCATTTATGCCGATTGTGAAAGTCTGTTAATTTTCTCGGCAGCACCCCAAGAACCAAAAAATACTGAGGTGTTTCAAAACCATAAAACTCTCAGTATTGGTTATTACTTAAAGTGTAGTTTCGATGACTCTTTGTCAGTGTACAAAGCATCACCTAGAGATGAGGAAAATCCAGCTGAATGGTTTTCTTTAGAATTAAAGAACTTGGCTGATAATCTAGATTCCATATTCAAGAACCCAGTTCCCAAGGAAACATTAAGTCCACAGCAGTTGGTAGCTTTTCGAAATGATATGACTTGTCATATTTGTAAAAAGAAAATTGCGTATGGGGATGTGAAAGTAAGAGATCATTGCCATCTAACAGGGAAGTACCGCGGACTTCATTATTAAAGCGATTGCTACAGAATTTGATGGTACTGTTAATCTACTTCCTATTAACAAAGAAAAGTACATTAGTTTTACTAAAAATGTAAAAGGTGATTTTCTAAAATTTCGTTTTATTGATTCTTTCAAGTTTATGGCATCATCTCTGGATAAGTTAGCATTCTTTCTCGATGAATACAAAATTGTAAACTCAGTCTTTTCAAATTACAGCGACGATAAAATTCAATTGTTGACGCGAAAAGGAGTTTTTCCTTATGAATACATTGATTCAAGGGAAAAACTCGACGAAACAGAGTTACCGCCAAAAGATAAATTCTACAGCACGTTAAACGATTCAAATGTTTCCGATGAAGACTATGCACATGCGCAGAAAGTGTGGAGTGAATTTAATTGTCAAAATCTTGGTGATTATGTATACTTGTACATGCAAACCGACATACTGTTACTCGCGGACATTTTCGAAAATTTCAGAAACCAGTGTTTCATCTCGTACGGTCTAGATCCAGCACACTATTATACTACACCGGGTTTGACTTGGGACGCAATGTTAAAGTATACGAAAGTAAGACTTGAACTCTTGACAGACATTGACATGGTAATGTTTATTGAACGAGGAATAAGAGGTGGTGTAAGTCAATGTACAAATCGATATGCAAAAGCTAACAATCCTTACATGGGAAAATTTGATGAAAATGAGGACACGTCTTACATCGTATACTTTGACGCAAATAATCTATACATTGGGCAATGGTTGGGCAATGGTTCAACCGCTTCCCTATGGTGGCTTCAAGTGGGTAGAGAATGTCGATAATAGTTTTGATTTCAATGTTGCAGACGATGCACCTACGGGTTACATTTTGGAAGTTGATTTGGATTATCCAGATCACCTTCACGATAAACACAGCGATTTTCCATTTTCTCCGGAACGCTCGAAGCCACCAGGGTCAAAAGAGGAGAAGCTCCTAACTACCCTCCTACCGAAACGGAAGCACGTTCTCCATTATTGTGCCTTAAAACATTGGCAATAGCCAATGGTCTCGTGTTAGTTAAAATTCATCGCGTCTTAAAATTCGAACAATTCACATAGTTGAAAAGTTACATTGACTTTAATACCACGTGAAGAACAAACGCCAGTAATGAATTTGAGAAAAACTTGTTTAAATTGATGAACAACGCGATATTTGGCAAAACAATGGAGAACGTGCGAAAACATGTGGACATAAAACTTGTGATAAAGTGGGAGGGTAGATATGAAGCTGAAGCCCTAATAGCAAAGCCTAACTTCCACAGCAGAGCCATCTTTAATGAGAATTTGGTTGCTGTGGAACTTAGGAAAATGGAGGTACTAATGAACAAGCCGGTATATGTTGGCTTGACTGTTTTGGATGTGTCAAAAACGCTTATTTTTGATTTTCACTACGATTACATGTTAAACAAGTATGATGAAAATAAATTGAAATTATTTTACACCGACACCGATAGCCTGATTTATGAAATCAAGTGCTCAGACATTTACGCTGATATTAAGCAAGACATTATGAAATTCGACACTTCTGATTATCCGGTTAATAACGTGTACAATATTCCGCAAGCCAACAAAAAGATATTAGGTCTCATGAAGGATGAATGTTGCGGAAAAATTGTAACAGAATTTGTTGGGTTGCGGAGCAAAATGTACAGCGTCCGTGTAGAAGGGAAAGATATCATAAAAAAGGCTAAAGGTGTCAAAGCACGAGTTGTTAAGAAAAATATCGACTTTGATGATTATGTTTATTGTCTACGAAATATTAAAATGCAATCTAGAACGCAATATTCAATTAGGTCGAATCTTCACAAAGTACAAACTTTGAAACAAACGAAAATTGCTTTAAGTCCTTATGACGACAAGAGATACAATTACAATTGTTACAATTTTTTTTTAATAGAAAACAGCACCGAGACCCTCGCATGCGGTCATTGTAAAATTCTTGAAATTGACGAAGAAGAAGATAAACCAATGTGAATAAAAAATTGTTAAAAAAGAGAGAGGGAGGAATTGATTGTTTGAATAAAAAAAATGTTTATTTTATTTTATGTCTTCTTTATTTTAAATAAACCTTAATCTAGTTACATGAATTTATTTTAACTTTTTTTAATATTACTTTAACTTATTTTAACTATGCTTTAACTTATTTTAACTATACTTTAACGTTAATTTAACTTATTTTAACTTTACTTTATCTTACTTTAACTTATTTTAACTATACTTTAACATTACTTTAACTTACTTCAACTTATTTTAACTATTCTTTAACATTACTTTAACTTATTCTAACTATTCTTTAACTTACTTTAACGTTACTTTAACTTTAGTTTAACTTTACTTTAACGTTAGTTCAACGTTACTTTAACTTTACTTTAACGTTATTTTAACGTTACTTTAACTTTACTTTAACGTTAGTTTAACTTTACTTTAACGTTTCTTTAACTTTACTTTAACGTTACTTTAACTTTACTTTAAGGGGTAACACTACCCTAGAGTCAGAAAAAGAGACCTATATCTTTGATGATTTGTTTTGAGAAAATGGAAACTAGAATAGGATTTCTTTTTGGAGGGTTTATTAAATACATATTGAAGAGTAGAAAAAAAAATTTTATTAAAAATTTTATAACAAAATGGCGGCGGTAAATTTCATAGTAAAAATCGACTATTTTTTTACGGCCGGAAAGATTTCTTAAACAGTTTAAGTCCTAAAACACAAAATAAAGAAATTTTATAATCTATATAATATAAACTTGAAAAGTACATAGGATTTTTTTAATTGGATATAAACTTTAATTTTTATAAACAATTTACTTTTTATTTTTTGTCGAAAAATTGATTATTTTACTAAAAAAGAGCACCATTTCTACAAAAATTGATATAAAAAAACTCCTATGTACTTTTCAAGTTTATATTATATAGATTATAAAATTTCTTTGTTTTCTGTTCCAGGACTTAAACTTTTCAAGAAACCTTTCCGGCCGTTTTAGTAAAGAAAAAAATAGTCGATTTTTCCTATGCAATTTACTGCCGTCATTTTGTTATAAAATTTTTAATAAAAATTTTTTTTTTACTCTTCAATATGTATTTAATAAACCCTTCAAAAAAAATCCTATTCTAGTTTCCATTTTCTCAAAACAAATCATTAAAGATATAGGTCTCTTTTTCTGACTCTAGGGTAGTATTACCCCTTAACGTTACTTTAACTTCTTTTAACTTTTTTTAAGATTACTTTAACTTATCTTAACTTATTTAAACTTTTTAACATTAATTTAACTTATTTTAACTAGACTTTAACTATATTACATATCAGATTTTTTTATCCAACTATTGTGTGAGCTATCGAATCCAAGCCATTTCACGTATACATCATTACCGCGAGTCTTGAGAACTTTTTCTACAAGGTAAACATCTGGATATTGGACTTTCAGCAATTCTTCTTCATAGAAACCACCTTCGATGGGTTGATTTTGATAATCTTTTAGCTTGTATGTAACTGGTTCTGTTGATTTAACTTTATCCACGGTGAATATTTCCGTTGTCCAGTTGGGAGTATATCCTTTTTCAAAAATATTTTTAAACTTGCTAACTCGAACTCTGTCTCCAACTTTGAATTTTAATCTTTTCAGCGGAATTCTACGTAGTTTACGGATACGTCTCAACAGTTCTCTTGTATCTTCTAAGGTGACATCTTTGAGTTTTATACCAATAGTACGATGCTTTTTATTATTGTACTTTGACATGAGAGTTGGTAAAAGATTAATCCATTTATAATTGCCTTGTAAGTTGAATTCAGGCCACATCATATTTTTTAGAGTGCGGTTAAATCTTTCAACAATTGAGGCTTTCAAATTACTATAGATAGAATAGAGATTAATGTTAAATTCTTGCATTAAACTCTTAAATTCAGAATTGTAAAATTCTTTACCTCTATCAGTATGCAAATTTTTTGGAATTCTGCCTTGTTTGAGAATAGTTTTCATGGCCAAAGAAATATCCTTTCCATTCTTACTCTTTACAGCTACAGCCCAGGCATATTTGGAAAATATGTCTATAACTGTGAGCATGTATTTGAAACTTTTATTAGAATAAGAATAAGGTATCATTTCAACCAAATCTGCTTGCCAGGTTTCATCTATAATACGCATTTTAACTTTTCGACGAGGATAATTTCTTCTAGCTTGTTTATGCAGTTCAGTTACAACTGTTAATTTTTTATCAGCCATCACTGTTAAATAAATTTAGCCTCTTTGATGATATAATTTTGCTGTGATTCAATTTCTTTAAGTTTTTCGTTTACTCTATCCTCGATAATTCGGATATAAAGAATCAAATCATCAATAGCTGATCTTAAAGAAGATGTAATTTGAAAAACAATTTTTATCTCGTTTTTAATAATTTTCTGTGCAAGTCTTAAATTTACAGCGTCTTGTTGCTCTTCAGCGTCTTGAACGTTGCAAAGTCTTTTGCTATCAATGTCGTATCGTTCACTTGGAGTAATTTTAAAACCAATTCCAGAAGGTCCAGGAAGTCCACGACTTGCAAGAGGCCGTGACAAGGGATTTCCAAACACATCAATGCTCATTTTAATACTAAGCTTTATTTTCTTGTACTCTCCTAATATATAATGCGAGCTTCACGTAGTTTTTCGATGATTGACATAATTTCATTATTATGGCTTGGATTACCAGCTTGCTCTGATGCTACTAGCAGACGTAATCGGTCAACTAATTCGTTTGGATCATCCCAATAGATGTAGTCTGGTTCAAATTGTTTTTTTGAAATCATAAATTGAGGTAATTTCTTTCCAAGATTCCTCTTTAAAACACCACTTCCCTTCTTTGGTGTACCCTTAAAAAGTTTTGAAATTACATCAGTGTATTTAGAATTCCTGGTTACGTTGACAAGTCCACTGGAACTATAATTTTTTCGGTGTGCATTTGTAGCTACAAGAATTTCTTTATAATTTTCCAAATCATCTGGACTTATTAATGCATTATTAGGTCTTTGTTTAAATAAAAGTTCAATCAACCCAGCAGTTTTTAAATATTTTTTCTTTCCAGCAAGTTGAATATGTAGACCTTCTAAATCAATTGGTGTATCACCAATAATAAAAGAACCATTAGGAAGCTTACGTACTCCATAAACCATGTCTAAAAAACTTTGCCTGTTTTTATTCAATAATTGAATAAATTTATTTGTCAAATTTTCATAATTAAGTTCTTCTTCTTCTTCAAAGTTGTTGCTCTTATCAAGTAGAGTGTCATTGAGTAGTGTTTTATCAAATTCCTCTTCCTCATCAACAGCAGTTGAGAAAGAAAAATCATTTTCCTCCTTTTTAACTTTTTCTTTCTTAATATTTTTGAAAGGTATGTCAGTTATGTTCACCAACATTTCCAGAGGTGTTACTATTGGTTAAAAAAAAAAAAAAAAAAAATGTTTAAAAAGAAACATCGTTTACTCAAAATGGGTAAAGCCCATTTTGAGTAAACGATGTTTCCGCCTAATAGCATCACTTGCTTTTGCTATTTGAAGAAGCGTTTCTTGCTCTTTTCGATACATGTTTTCTTCGAGACAATATAAACTATACTAATTAAAAATTCAATGAACTTCTTGTATTTATAGTGAAATGAAGCAATCAAATCCTCTTCTATATCTTCCTTCATTAAAATTACAGTCCTTATCAATAACAACAAATCCATATTTGTCAGATTTCCAACATTCTGAACATAAATCGCGAAATTCAGTATAACTCATATCTGTATTAACATGATCTTCGTATACATGTTTCAGATTCTTTTCATCTTGTCTAAATAGAACCAATAAATTAACATTATCTTTAACAAGATGTTTAGGAATACAAGCATACGTTTAACATAAATAGAAACTGTCAACATTTACATGTCTGCCCATACAAAAGAAAGCTCTAACATTATCTTGCTTTTCACAAGCAAAGTCATCAAAAACAAATATTGAATTTGCTTTAGCATCTTTTGGAGATACTACTTCTTCATGTTCACTAAATGGAAAATACTCAACACCATCTACCTGACTGATTACATTTTCTAAAAATCTATATTTCGGTTGCTGTAGAGATTTAAAGTAGAGGTAAATATTTTTAAAACTTAGACCATTTGGATGTATTATTAGGGAAAGAAGAGCATTCGTTTTACCACAATTTGAGGGGCCACAGAAAACTGCTCGAATGCTGTCTGAAAACAGACTACCGTGACGTTTCATCTTTTTTGCATTAGTTTCAACATTTATACTAGAGATTGGCAGTGTGACAAGTTGTTTCGTGAACTGCATCTTGACAGTAACTGCTCGAAAATCTATAAATACCTAGCTTTTATAGTCAATTTTATCAGTTTCACGTCAACCATTGTAGAGTGAAGTATGATTCTGCATCAGGAGGTGAAAAAAGGTCGCTATCAAGGAAAAGGTTTAATCAATCGTATCATCAATAGTTTACCGATTGAGTTACACTTACCAGGATATAAATTCTGTGGACCTGGTACAAAGTTGGCAAAGCGTTTGTCTCGAGGTGATCAGGGAATTAATCCACTAGACGCTGCATGTAAACAACACGACATTGCATATTCGCAAAATCGTGAAAATATTAAAGCAAGAAACGAAGCAGATAAGTATTAGCTAAGAAAGCGTGGGAACGTGTTACAGCTAAAGATTCTGGTGTAAGTGAAAAAGCAGCTGCTTTAGCTATATCCGGAACCATGAAAGCTAAATCAAAATTAGGCATGGGAATGGAAAGGAAATCATCTATAAAGAAGAAAAAGAGTAAAACAGTGTGTAAGAAGAAGCAAATAGCGCTAAGAAAAATTGTTGATGCTGCTCGAAATAGTATGTTTTCCAGTAATAATGCCGAAGAATCAATAAGAGCAGCTATGATTGGTGCCTAAAAAGCAATAAAAAATGTTGGTGGTAAATCTAAAATTTTATCACCTAGAATTCTTCATGTACCTACTAAAGTAGGTTGAATTTTACCGCTAATTCCAATTTTTGCTGGACTTAGTGCTTTAGGAGCTCTTGCTGGAGGAGCTTCAGGAACAGCAAGAGCTGTTAATAAGGCTAAAACAGCTGTTTTAGCCTTAGCTGTTTTAGCCTTTTTTAGCTGTTCACTAGCTAGTGAACAGCTTGCAGAAGCTCAACGTCACAATAGAACTATGGAAGCCATATCTCTTGGAAAAGGATTACACCTTAAACCTTATCGACAAGGACTTGGTCTCCACTTAAAACCCTACATTCAAGGAAAAGGAATTAATTATCAAACATCAAGAAAAAAGAAACAAACAACAAGAAGCAAAAAAACTTGTTTTGAAGCTACCTCACCGTCCATTCACTGATTTTGATCTGTTGAAGTATGCCAAAGCTGCCATTTTCGTGGTATTTTTATGCGAAATGAACTACCTGTAAGTGGTCCTTACAAGTATGAATCAGGAATAATTAATCTTGATAATAAAGAAGGTGCTGGAACACATTGGGTAGCATATAAAAAATTTAATAATGAAACAATGTATTTTGATAGTTTTGGCAACCTTGCTCCACTAACAGATCTTGTCATTTACTTGGGTGATAGTAGCTTAATAAAATATAATCATAAAAGATATCAAAATTATGATACATTTGTTTGTGGACACTTGTGTCTCAAATTTTTGTGTAATCAACTAAATATTAAGAGTTGTTTTAACCTTTATAAAAGTGTGTAACTATTGTAAGCTTTCAGTATACAATCTGACAGCAACATAAGTGATTCGTTTACTTTAACGTTAACAGGAAATTCTTCAGTTCTAGGAGCTCAATATTTCCCTCCAATATAACTAAATTCAAATAAAAGTTATGTACTTGGTCTTGTTGAACTATTGACTTTTAATTCAATTCCCAATATTGATAAAGGAAATAACAAGTTTTACGTTGGAAATCAAGTAATTGATATTCCAACTGGAAGTTATGAAATTAAAGATATTGAATCATATTTACAAAATTCTGTAAAAACTGGAACTGTTATTAGTATAAAACCGAATAATAATACATTGCGCAGTATTGTTGAATCTAATTTACCAATTGATTTTAAACCTAAAGATTCCATTGGTAAGTTGTTGGGATTTACATCGCAGAAACTGTCATCTCATAGGGCACATACTTCTGATTTACCTGTAGCCATTTTAAAGGTTAATTCAGTTAGAATTGAGTGTAACATCATATCTGGAGCATATAAATAACCAAAAAGTTCACACTATCCATGAATTTTTTCCTAGCGTTCCACCAGGATATAAGATTGTTAAAGTGCCTGCACACGTCATTTACCTTCCGATTGCCACCAAGACAATACATAATATACAGCTGCGAATTGTTGATCAGGACGGTGATTTAATCAATTTTAGAGGAGAAACTATAACAATTCGATTGCATATAAAGTCTTTGTAATGGGAATCGTTTATAATCAAAGAGCTGTTGTTAGTGGAAACTATAAAAGTCAACCAATATGCAAGAGTCCAATCAGTCTAAATTTATCTCACAAGGTGTTAACACCTCAGAATCGACTCTTTCTGCAAGAACTAGGTCTAAAAGTTCAAGGAAAGAAAATAAGACAACAAGACAATTAATCTACATATTTTTTGGTTGCTGTTGGAATAAAAATGGACGAACTTCTCAATATTCCAGCAGCAGTAAAGTTCGATGAGTCCATAGCTCATTATGAAATTCATGCTCATCAACCATATGCATCATCATCGTTTAACAATAGCGATGAAATTCGAATCGCAGTACAACATCAAGACTTGTGCATTTTACGTAGTAAAAGTTCATTACACATTTTTGGTAGATTAACTAAAAATGATGGAATTACTCTTACACAAAATGTGCATTTAAGTTAAAATGCTGTATGTTTTTTGTTTGATGAAATTTGCTATGAACTAAATGGTATTGAAATTGATCGCTGCAAATACGTTGGACATACTACAATCATGAAAAATTACACCTCGCAAACCCCAACTCAGTTAAATTTTATTGAAAATGCTGGATATTCAAAAATTGCAGCTGATGCAAAACTTACATTGGAAAATGGATATTTTGACGTCACAATACCACTTAGCATGATTTTTGGTTTTGCCGAAGATTATAAAAAAATCATTATGAACGCTAAACATGAACTTATTTTAACAAGAGCACGTTCTGACGTTAATGCTGTAATTCAAATAGGACAAGGAGGAGATGAGGAATTCAAAATTTCCATCAATAAACTTGAATGGATGGTTCCATACGTTTTGCCTTCTGACAATAACAAAGTTAAATTGTTAAAATATATTGAAAAGGATCCATTAATTTCAATAAGTTTTAGGTCGTGGGAAATGTATTAGTATCCTGTAATTACTACAAGTTCAAAAGTTTTGTGTCAAATTAAAACATCAACGCAATTAGAGAAACCTCATTATGTTATTGTTGGATTTCAAACAGCGAGGAAAGATAAACGTAAAAAATATGAGTAAAAATGTTAAACTCTTTTTTTTCAGTTGATGTGAGGTTAGAATTTGAAGCACGAATCAACATACCAGCCGAGACCACCGCCTATTGCCTAATTATTAGGGTGTCCCAAAAAAAAAGTTTTTTTTTGGGTCTCACCCCCTAAAACTCTTTCATTTTGTGTAAAAATAAGATCACCATCTTTGGAAATAAAAAATTTTAATATGAACCCGTGGTTCAGAACCTTTAAACCATAAAAACGCTAAAAATTTAGTGTTTTTTTTGATTTGTAACATAAATAATAATAATGAATACTTTAATAATTTTAAAATTTACATGAAAACAAATATCACGTGTTAGCTGAAACAATATTATTGAATTCTTTTAGAAATATACATTTTTATTGAGAAAATTTTGTGAAAATTGAGCGCAAAACTTAAGTTTTAAGTAATAATAACATTGTTTTAATTATATTAAGATATTATTTTGTTAAAATTAATCATTTTATCGCATTTTAAGTTTGTTTAACAAATCTTAAGTATAATTTGATAATTTATTTCAAACATAAAATTCTTGGTTTTCCGCCGTTTTGGCGTTTTGAAAAGTGTACTTTAAAAACTAAAACAATTGATTATTATTATCCCTTGGTAACAGCTGATGTTTATTTATTATTTTAACATATTAAATAAATGTGTCTTTCTTTATCTAACCTTAAGAAATAATATAAAATGTGTAACACTCAAAAAAGTAAAATTATAATTATTGCGAGAGATGAACTTACAGAAACAAAGTTACCAAGAAATGAAGATGTTTTAAGCGTTTTACAACATAATTTATCATCTAGAAAAACTTTACATGCATGAAAGCGCTACGTGAGTTCATTTACTTACTTATTACTACTATTAGTGGTCTATTTATATGATTTTTATTTAATTGAAGTTAATTAAGTATCTCTTTTCTGGTTAAAAAATTTTAAAAATTGTTTCATTTAACAATTTTTAGAATCACTATTGAAAAAACAATATCAGTATGGAATAAGGCAGGCATTCCAGTACGGGAGAAATATCACTGTATCAAAAAACTATCTGAGTTACATAAATCTTTAAAAAATATTAATAAAACAATTCAGAGAACAACTCAAAACTCCATAGAAAAATTTAATACTTTTAAAAGCAATTTATCACACCTCTTTGACATTGCTCACGCGGATGCTTTAACTATTATTAAATGTGACAATGTACGGAATTATTTAATCAACCAAAGAGAAGGCCGGGAAGGTGTTTTAGTAGAACAACCAATAAATTTTATTAAGAAAAAAAAGATAAAACAAAAAAAAAATTGATTTATGTGAATGTGATGCCGGAATCTCTCTTATTGAAAACGAAGTTACTTCAAGTGATGAAGAAAATGAAATTAAAGATAAAAGAAATTTAAATTTTGAAAAGGTTTCATCTTTTATCAAAATACTTAAATTTTAGAATTTATAATGTCTGACAGTCTATCTTTAATGACAATTAAATTTTACGAAACTAACGTAAGCATTTGCAAAAATTTTTTTTAATATAAAATATTTCTGAAAAAACGTGGGTTCGTATCCCACCATCTTTGATTTTTACAAAAACCTTTGGTATTATTTAACTAAAATATTTTTTATTAATATTTTTTCTTAGGATCCTGATTGGCAACTCTCACAGAATGTAAGAAAAGACATAATGGTAGACTCACTTTGTAGAGCACTTGATAGAGCAAAACTGTCAAATAGAATGGCAATGTATGTATTAGCCGCTACTGCAGACAGTTTAGGACATAATATTGGTACTTTCGATTTTGTACTATTCAAATGATTTTCACAATAACGTAATAGTATTCTTTTATTAAATTGCGTAAAGTTATTCACATATAGTGCTTTTTGATTTTTTGATAATAATTTAATATTGCATATTACCTAACATTATGCAAATTTATTATTTCATGTGTAAAAAGTATCTTGTGATATTAATGTTGCAACTAAAGTATAATATGTAATACATTTCAGGAGAATTAAATTTGAGTAAATCTTTGATTTCAAGAGCAAGAAATAAGCATCGTGCGGCACACGCAAATGAAATAAAAAATTCTTTAAAATTGGCTTCTAATTTAGAACTTCACTGGGATGGAAAACGTGTTTTAGCTCTTCGCGGTAAAGCAAATGTAGAACGACTTCCTGTTTTGGTTTCTGCTGGAAATGAATTTCAGATATTAGGTGTACCACAGTTGGAATCTGCTACTGGTCTTTCTCAAGCTGATGCAATTGTCGAACTTGTGGAACAATGGAATCTTGTAGATCGTATAATAGGCCTAAATTTTGATACATGCAGTGTTAATACTGGAAGGATTCAAGGAACGTGTGTTCGTTTAGAACAGAGATTTGACAAAAATTTATTATATTTTGCTTGTAGGCACCACATTCCAGAAATTCTTTTACAAAGTATCTGTATAGAATGTTTAGGAAAAACATGTGGGCCAGAAATGCCATTATTTAAAAAATTCTTGATTGCTTGGGAAAATTTGGACTGTTCCAAATTTAAAACCTGTTTGAAGGACAAGTTATTATTAAAACATCTAAGTTTTGAAAAAGATGACCTTATTAAGTTTGCCATCTCGAGATTAGAATCAACAAATATACCGAGAGATGATTACCGCGAGTTGCTTGAATTAAGCATTATTTTTTTAGGAGGATTTCCTTCTAGAGGTGTTCATTTTATGGCTCCAGGTCCGATGCATCATGCAAGATGGATGTCAATCCCAATTTATGCTCTAAAAATATGTATTTTTCAAGACCAATGTCTTTGACTGCAGACGAAATTAAATCTTTAAGACAATTATGCTTATTCCTAATTAAAATTTACATTCGATATTTGTTTGAAGCTCCTTTACCTATTGCAGCACCATTGAATGATTTGACACTTATTAAAGATTTAATTAATTATAAGTCTGTTAATAAAAAAATATCAGAAATTGCTTGTGGAAAAATTAAAGCTCACTTATGGTATTTATCCGAAGAACTAGTGGCAATGGCTTTTTTCGATTCTAGAATACCAAATGAGACAATTAGGAAAATGATAATGGCCATGAAAACAATAAGTGATGCAGATGATCCACCAAAACGACTTATGGAGCAAAGCCTTGAAAAAATATCTAAATATGAAATTAATGAATTTGTTTCTTCAAATACAAAGCGCTTCTTTGAAATTACTAATTTATCTACCCAGTTTTTGGACACAGATCCTGAGTTATGGGATAGTAATTCAGACTATATTGAAGCATTAAAAATTATCAGTAAGTTTAACGTAGTTAATGACGCAGCTGAAAGGGCAGTAGCATTAATGCAGCGTGACAACAGAACCCTTACGAAAGAAGAAAGTCAATTACAAGATTTATACCTTTCTGTTCAGGATCACATTCGTCAATTTCCGAACTGTAATAAGTACAATCTTGAAAACATTTAAGTAAATAAATTATTTACTTCTTTGATTATATATCAGAGTAGAATCCAATATTTGAAAAATATTGACAATTTTTGTATATTTCTAAGTTATTTTTTTATTTAAATTATATAAATCATCTATTCATTTAATTGTTAAATATATATTATTACAATTGTTGGAAAATTTAATGATTATTTTAATCTAAAAATAATTCTTAAAATTTAAAAAAAAAAAAATTTCTTTAAATTTGTTTTTTCAATAAAAATTTATATTTCCAAAAGAATTTAATAATATTGTTTTAGTTAACACGTAATATTTGTTTCCATATAAATTTTTAAAGTAATTATTATTAATATTTATGTTAAAAATAAAAAAACACTAATTTTTTGCATTTTTATGGTTTAAAGGCTTCAAAATGGAGTTTATCGTAGACGTTCAAGGTTTTAAAAGAGCCAACAACGAGTTTGTCTTTAAAGAGTTGGCGATACTTCCTCTTCAACCAGATGCACAACCTCTCGTCTACCTTTTTAAACCTCCTTGTCCTTGGAATTCACTTCCAGGACGCTACAAAAGTGAAAATCTTTGGCTAACACATAATTACCATGGAATCCATTGGACAGCTGGAGACGTCTCATACGATGAACTTTGACCAAATCTACAAGATATACTTCGAAGTGCAAGTGTAATTTACGTTAAAGGTTTAGAAAAAAAGAATTGTCTAGAAAAATATTTACTCAACGTACAAAACATGGAAGATTTTAATTGTCCATCGTTGAAAAAAATCAAGTCTGATTTGTTAGCGACGTGTACGCATCATACTTTTTGTAGTAAAAATTGTGCTGTAAAAAATGTTAAAATTCTACGCGATTGGTTTTTGGATCCACCAAACCAATATATAAGTGTTTTTTCTAATGGAATTGATGAAACTGACTCTACAATTAATACTACTACTTTAAAATCTTTCTATGAAAATTGTGAATCTTTTTTGTAAATATAGTTATTAAGTTTTCAAAAATAAATATTATTAAAAGTAGAACACCCCTTCTAACCCACCTGAAAGTGAGCTATTAGGAAATCGCCCAACAGAGTTGACTTTTTCTAGATCCATTTTTTTTAGCTGTAAGAAAACCTTAAACAAAAAAAACAAGACAAAGAACTGTAATAAAAAAATTAGTTTTTAAAAGTAACATAGAAAATATAGCTGAAAAAGAAACTTAGAAAATATTTCTGAAAAAAGAAACTTAAAAAATATAGCTGTAAAAGAAACTTAGAAAATTTAGCTGGAAAAAAATTAGAAAATATAGCTGAAAAAGAAACTTAAAAATATAGCTGTAAAAAACTCTTTAAAATATATCTGAAAAAGAAACTTAGAAAATATATCTGAAAAATGAAACAAAAAAAAACCTGGAAATAAAGCTAAAAAAAACTTAGAAAAAACCTGAAATTAAAACTTAGAAAAGAAAAAAATGCTGAAAAGAAATGTTAAGGAGAAAGAGACCTGAAAAAGAGAACAAGACCTGGAAGAGAAACTTACCTAAAATGATGGAAGCTGAAAGAAAGAATGAGTGTGTTGGCCCGCGCTCCGTAACTTATACCTCAGTCCCCACTATACTCACCTCCCCACTGCGCAACTCCCCACTACTCCACAGGCGCACGCAACTCTCCTACCACAATGTAGTAAACGCCGACTACCGGGATAACTTGAAGTTAACATATCCCAAGTGGGTCATCGGTCGGTAATGCAGAACTCTGACATACCGACCCGACCAAAATTGTGGCAGAAATCTGCATTGCCGACTGATGGTAATTTACCGGCATTTTTATAGGAGCATTATTATCAAAGTCAGTAAAGTAGAACACCAACTAACTTTCACTTAGTGGCGCGAAATTAGCGGTCAGTACTAAAAACTCGGTCGGCTAAGTAGAACACCCCTTCTAACCCACCTGAAAGTGAGCTTTTAGGAAATCTACCTTACCGACGGTCGGTAACTGAGCCAGAACCCGCCTACTATCCGCGAGAAAATGATAGGCCCCTGAAAAATGTTCGAATTTGACTTGAAATATCTCTGTTAAAAAAATTGTTTGAAAAAAATGAGAAATATTTTTGGAAGGCGTGGAATCTTATATGTTTGTATACGAAAGGCCAATATTGGAAAAAAATTTTTGCACCGTACAGGTGCAAAATTACATCACAGTGTACCCCATTTTTCGACATTTTCAAAAATGGTCGACTTTGGTACAAGATTTTACACGGAAGCGATTATTCAAAAAATTCGAAAAAAGGACTATTTATTAACTAAATCTGTCCAAACGAATTTGCTTTATAATTATTAAAAAATCTTAATTATTATTGTATTTATTAACAATAATAGGAGACAATGTTATCTCTGGTTCTAATAGTCTAATTGAAATAAATCAAATTGGAAGTTGTAAATAATTAATCTTTTTATTATCTTAGCTCATTAAAAAAAACGAAATTCTTCTATTAATTACATTTTTCAACATTTATTTGGACAGTTTTTTTTTCTTGAGAACAAGTGTAAAACGGTTGCAAAAACCCAATTTTTTTCGACAAAATCTTAACCCTGTCATAAATAATACTACGAACTTCTCCAAAATGTGGACTCAGAATAAAGCTTAGAATTTTTTTCACATAGGCTATACAATGCATGCCAGATTTTTATTTATGACAGGGTTAAGATTTTGTCGAAAAAAATTGTGTTTTCGCAACCGTTTTACACTTGTTCTCAAGAAAAAAAAACTGTCCAAATAAATGTTGAAAAATGTAATAAATAGAAGAATTTCGTTTTTTTTAATGAGCTAAGATAATAAAAAGATTAATTATTTACAACATCCAATTTGATTTATTACAATTAGACTATTAGAACCAGAGATAACATTGTCTCCTATTATTGTTAATAAATACAATAATAATTAAGATTTTTTAATAATTATAAAGCAAATTCGTTTGGACAGATTTAGTTAATAAATAGTCCTTTTTTCGAATTTTTTGAATAATCGCTTCCGTGTAAAATCTTGTACCAAAGTCGACCATTTTTGAAAATGTCGAAAAATGGGGTACACTGTGATGTAATTTTGCACCTGTACGGTGCAAAAATTTTTTTCCAATATTGGCCTTTCGTATACAAACATATAAGATTCCACGCTTTCCAAAAATATTTCTCATTTTTTTCAAACAATTTTTTTAACAGAGATATTTCAAGTCAAATTCGAACATTTTTCAGGGGCCTATCATTTTCTCGCGGATAGTAGCTCTACTACTTGAGATGTAAAAATAGAAAAAAATTGTTTTCTGTTCTAGGATGAAAATTGTACCAAAAACACGTACATGTAGATCTGCTGTTTTTAAACAAAAAAAATTTATAAAGTATTTTTTTTTCTTTAAAGTGTACCTGATAGAGATATGTAAACATATTTTTCATTACTTTTAAACTTTTCTTTAAAAAAATGTTGAAATTAGAACCTCTTTTTGACGCTCTAGAGTGGTTTAACCCCTTAAATTTCTCGAGAAGGAAATATTTCTCGCGCTTTACATTTCTAGTCGTTTCGTGAAGGGTTTTAATTTATTTTATAAATAATTATGCGTTTATTGTTGGTTTTTTAGGTGTTTTTAAATATCTGTTTATATTTTGTGTTTCCATTGCATTGTATTGCGTACAAATCATTTTTTACAAAATATCATATTTGAGGTGATGTGCAACACTTTTTTTGGGGTGGACGTAACTACTTTTTACGTGACATAACTTCGATTCACATGATGAATAAAAAATTCTTAGTTATTTTCCTTTAATTATATTCCTTATTCAGTTATGAATAAATAAAAAATTAAACAAACAAAATTTTTTTTTCTTTGGTGAAATCTTCACTTTTTAGAGGTCAACTATACCTTAATAAATTTTTTTTGGCAGATTTCGATTAGTTTGTATTGAAAAAGCCTAAAATTAATAATTAAAGAAATTTTCATCGATATTTATGCATTACATACCTGAATTTTACTGGTGTTGCACATCACCCCAACTTTTTTGGAAAATGCAAAAACAGACGTTTTTGAAAAAGCAAAAAATTTGTAGGATAAATTTAAAATTCTGAAAATCTAATAATGCAGAAATATTATATTATAATGCCTCTAAGTCATTCAATTTTGAAATATTTAAAAATTTAATTATTTGACATGTTTTTCGTCCAACGAAAAAAAAAGTTGCACATCACCCCACATCACCCTACTTAATTCATTAAAAACTAACTTTAATTTTACATAGGATAACAATGCAAATTTATCATTTTTTGAGATATTTTATTTAAATTAAATCAAATATCAAAATAAGTCGTCAACTAAAGTTGACGCAATTTTAATAGCTTTTAATGGCCTTAATAGAAAAAATTTTACTTAATATATTTTATAAAATAAAAGATTTTTACAGTGATAAAAGATACGCTTTCTTGCTATTCGTGCAGATAGTGTAATATTATAATGAGACATCACTTTTACCTAAATAGTTACATTTTAAGCAAGTATACAGATACTAAATATTTATTAAGTGTAGAATCTGAATAAAAAATATAATTTCTTAATCGGCAAAATTGCAGTTTGTAAGTAACGAGTATTTTATTTGAATCTTTACATATTTCAAATATCGTAGAATTTTATTTGGTTTATTTGTTGCAACATTTCTGTACTTTTCATTAGGATTGTATTAGGATTTTAGTTTAGTGTGCTTCAAAGATACAAAAAAAGTTTTAATATTCTAATAAAATAACTGAATGTTTTTGATGAATTTTATAAATACTAGAACCAAAAGGGCGCGCGTTGCGCGCCTACTTCTGGTCTTTTCCCACAACAAAAACCTTAATATAACCTTAAATTAAATCTTAATTAAATGAAAACATATGTTTATATTTTAAAAATTATTTCTTTGTTAATAAGATTGTTTAAAAGTTTTTTAATTTTTTAAATGTAAGTTTGACAAATTGAATTTTCTAAAAAAAAATTACACGTTAATGCCTATAAAAAATTCTCATTCTGGAGAAAATCACCTTTAAAATAAGCATAACATCATTAAAAAGCATTCAGTATTTTAGAAGTTATTAAAATTTTTGTAAAACATTGAAAATGTTGCGCCAACCCCCTTGTTTTTTCTTCTTCTTTCTTTAATAATTTACGTCAATAGTATTTTATAATATTTAAAAATTATAATTATTGGTTTAAAAAAAAAACATAAAATTCATAAATAAATAACATAAATAACATAAAATTCTATGTTGAAATTATGAATTTTATTATTACTGTTAATTATAATAATTATAATTTATTAATAATTAATATAAAAGTAAAAAAGGTTGTTTTGAATATACTATAGCTTTCACTTGCAAGAGGCCTTTGAGGTTATACTTGCCCTGTGACCTGTCCTTGGGGATAAAGGGGGAGGGGCAATTTTGAGGTTATATTTGACGTGTGACATGTGAGTGAGAATAGAGGAGAGGGGAGATTTTGAGGTTATGATTGTCCTGTGACCTGTGAGTGGGAAGAAGGGGTGTAATTTAATAATATAAATGAGGGTTTAAGGTAATGTTTTGAGGGGGTTTCGAAGTTACATTTGTCATGTTACCTATGAGTGGGGAGGGGGGTTTGTGGTCATATTTGCCATGTGACCTATGAGTAGGGACGGAGTTTTGAGGTTATGTTTGACCTGTGAGTGGGAAGGGGGTTTTGAGGTTATGTTTGACCTGTGAGTGGGAAGGGGGTTTTGAGGTTATGTTTGACCTGTGAGTGGGAAGGGGGTTTTGAGGTTATGTTTGACCTGTAAGTGGGAACGGGGTTTTGAGGTTATGTTTGACCTGTGAGTGGGAACGGGGTTTTGAGGTTATGTTTGCCCTTTGACCTGTGAGTGGGAAGGGGGTTTTGAGGTTATGTTTGACCTATGAGTGGGAACGGGGTTTTGAGGTTATGTTTGCCCTTTGACCTTGAGTGGGAAGGGGGTTTTGAGGTTATGTTTGCCCTTTGAACTTGAGTGGGAAGGGGGTTTTGAGGTTATGTTTGCCCTTTGACCTTGAGTGGATAGGGGGTTTTGAGGTTATGTTTGCCCTTTGACCTTTGACCTTTGAGGAGGGGGGATTGAATCTTGAATTAGCGGCGACAGCGATATATTTTTGTAATATAGGGATATATATATATATATATATATATATATATATATATATATATATATATATATATATATATATATATATATATATATATATATATATATATATATATATATATATATATATATATATATATATATATATATATATATATAATATATATATATATATATATATATATATATATATATATATATATATATATATATATATATATATATATATATATATATATATATTATATATATATATATATTATATATATATATATATATATATATATATATATATATATATATATATTACAAAACTAATTATGTTCATAATATGGAAATTACAAAGTAAAAACGCTACTGATATTTTCCATCAGTTTATTATATTTTTACTTATATTAGGGACAAAATTAATGAAACCGGTCACTTAAAAATTATGGCAAATCTCCAAGGATTAATTTAAAGAAAGAAAAATCAGTAACCTTCTATATTATAGAAATTGTGTAGATTTTTTTGCCAAAATACAGGCGAAAATTATTTTAAATTAATACTTGGAGTTTTGCACATCAATACATGGTAATTTAATTTTTCCAAAATATTAAGAACATTCTTGAATTTGCAATTGATTATAAGAATTGTTAATAACAATTTTAAATTTTAATTTTTTAACAATCTTTTTATTTTATCATTAAAGTATAGACATTAAGCTTTATTTAACAAAAATTACTTTATTATCATTATTTGTTTTAAAGTAATAATAACATGAAAATAAAATGATCCAGAACTTCAACACCAAATTAATTAATAATAAAATTTTTTTGAAATTATTTCACTTATTTGGACCCATTATATTAAAACATTAAAAATTTTTTTGTTGGGAATAAATTATTTTCTGATAAATGATTTATTACCATTTATTAAATCAATTTTAATTAATTGTACACTATCTGCGAAAATTGTGTAAATACTACATGTGAGTGCTATAAATAATTTTTTTATTTTGCAAAATGTAGGTATTAATTAACATTTTTCCCGTCTAAGGCACTAAAACTCAATATAATTATTTAAAAATTAATCTTAAAAGTAAAATTTAACTATCTTTCTAAAATCATTAAAAAGATACTTGAGTTTGTCTTGTTTTAATAAAATTAATATAATTTTAGAAATACTTCACACGTGTTTATGTTCTTTGGATAAAGCTGAAATATGCATTTAGTTTATTTTAATACAATTAATGTTTTTTAAAAATTGTATTTAACATTAAAATTTACAAGTAAATATGTAAATAAAAAAGCCGAACAAGACAGAACTTTATGTAGAAACCTAACTTCTATGCTTGGCCATTTCTGGTTAAAAAAATATCAAGCTAAAACAAAAATTGTGCCTTTTTTAAAACATTTACAATATAAAATTTTTTTAATTTCTTATTTTAACTCATAGTAATCATAGTAATACAACACTATCCTACCTAATTTTTTTACACAAAAAACATTTTTATAATAAAGTTAAAAATTTAGAAATTAAAAAATTACATTATTTTATTATTATTTTATTATTATATTATTTATATTAATTTATTTTTATATTTATAAGAAAATACAAAATTTTTATAAATTAAAAGAAATTTAAATTTTAGTCAGTTAAGTAATTTTTAGTTTTATTTAAGTATTTAAACATTAAATACTATTATAAAAATACTTTAAAATGAACACTACAGATGGTCACTTAAAGCTTTAATTTTTTACCAATTTTTAAGAATTTAAAGTTAAAAATCAGTAATTAAAATTACTTCTAAAATAAGTCAAAAACATGATTCTTATACTGGCACCTTATTATTATGGCACCTGTTTATTACCTTAAAGACTCTAATTTTGAACTGAAATAAAAAATATTCTTTTTTTTAAGACAACGTAAATTTTTTTATAATAAAAAACTGGGTACTTGTTTAAGATTCATTAAAAAAATATTAAACCATGTAAAGTATTATTCTGAAATTATATTAAGTTTTTAATAAAACAAGGCAAACTCACATTCTTTTTTCAGAGTTATTTTCACAAAGTGACCGGGTAAATAATTCTTATGGTTTAAAACTCGTGTATTTCTTTTCCGACTGTGAAAACCATTCGCCCTCTCCCTGAACTCAGTCATTTCGATTTAGGAGGGCTGAAGCTTGGTATACATATATGGATTTTCACGTGTAAATTATAGGAAAAATATGGCGAACCGGTTTGAATCCCCTCTTTTAGTTCTTAAAATTTTGACCTAGAAAACTCCAATTTAGTATATATGCAGGTGTAACTTGATGCATAGATTGTACAAATATTATAGCAAATTAATTTTAATAGTGTTAGAATAACAAAAATAACTTTTTTTGCTTAAAAATTTCTAGTTTTGAATAAGAAAAAACCTATAAATATTGAAAAAATGTTTTTTTATCTACTTTGTTATTCTGAATGAGTAATAATTATATTATGCAGTGACTAAATGAATTATAAAAAATTTTTTGTGTTAATTTTCTTGTTTTTTATTTTACGTCTAGTTATTATTGTATAGTATTTCGATTACTTTATTGTTTTTTATTTGATGTTAATTTGTTTATTTTATTTTAAGTATTTTTGTACAATATTTTGATTACTTTATTTTATTATTGTGATAACTAACATAGTTTTATTTTAATTAGTTTTTGTTGTATATATTAGACTCCCTAAAGAGGAAATCCATGGATTTCGAAACGTTGAAGGAACATTAAAGAATCTTTGTCTAAATGTATTCTATTGTCTTATTACTAAAACCACTCGGACTTTAAAAACTTTTTGTAATTGCACATTCATAGATAAAATAATAGATGGTTAAAACTTTGCATTATTCTTTTTGTAACAAAAGATGTATCTTAAAGCACTTTACGAAACAAAAGAAAAACGGATATAGGTGGCAGATCATTTTTTTTAAATGTTGTTATAAAATCTTTTTGATAACATTCGAGAAGCAGAAAATCCGAGTGTCCTCCGAAGCGACCTGCAATTAAAAAATCATCCTTATATCTCTTGTAAAACTCGAGAAGTTCATGATAATATAATGTACGCAATACTTACTTCAAGACATCTTGCCTTAATGTTGCTCCAAAACAATTAAGTTATTGTTGACTTCATTGTTTAGGGGGAACTTCAAGTAGAAGACATTTTTATTTTTTTTAATATGTTTTTTCTAATGAAAAATAAATGTAAATGTTCGCAATATAGAATGAATAAAAGAATAGAACAATAAAAATGTTAAGTCAACAAAGGCCCTCCATAGTTTTATCTAAGTTTGCTAAGTGTTATGTAGCTTTAAAAGGTGTAGTTATAGTTGTCTAGGAACGCATAAACCGGTTCCCATAATATGGAATGCGAGCGCCAGTTCCAGCGATGTTGCCACTTGTGTGCATATACGCTTTTCCCTTTTTCCAGTTCTAAAACTGCATTATCAGAAGTGATCAGAACTGCCACTATATGGCATACGCGCATGCGTTTTCTTAGGCCTGGCTGAATTTCTATCAGACTCAAGAACTTTTGACCTAATATAATAATAATTTTACTCTTCAACATGCGTGAATGCTATTAACAGATCTCTACATTAATTTTAACATTTGTTGAACAATCTGAAATTTAATGAATAAATTTTTTTTCTTCATTTCTAAATAATTGTAGACAAATGATCTATTATCTCAATTCGTCTATCAGCCATTTAATTTATTATGTAAAAGTACTATACAATGCAATTCATACTCAGTTGATAATTTTCTCATATATTAGTACAGTATTTTTAACTGACATAATTTTATAGCAAATATTCCTGATAAATTAAAAATCCCCCTCCTCTTACAGCAAGTTGCGTAAAATTGACTTGATAACTTTTGGAATTATGGAAATGGCGCTTTGTTTGAAATAAACCAAACTGACAAGCGTTAGAATGAATGTCAAAAATTTGAGTCTTTGAAATGAATAATTTACTAAATACACGTCATTTTTAGGGTTCCATAGAATCCAAAGTGGAAATATACTCATGTGTCTGTCCTCATTTTTCATACACTTACGCTTTGCGCTGATGGGGGATATTGCAACCAAGCTCTAACCAGCATTCACTGAATTATAAAAACCAATTTCAATTACCGAATTGTATAAAATTCCTATTTTTACTGTTAGTATTCCATTTTTACTATTTTCCTGACTCAAGGGATTACATATAAAAGTTTCAAAACAATTGCACTAAATTTATTGCTTGTATTGCTCATATGGTCTACAAAACAAATTTTCAAAGACATGCGTAGTTAGTCAAATAAAATGTCTATTTGACATTATAATATTGTGAAATTAGTCAAGATAATGCCTTTTCCTTCTTTTGTGAACAACAGCTTGTACGCATAGTTACACTTTGGCACTCGATAGCGGTCAACGGCCTCTGCACTGCAGCTAACTTCAACCATTTAAAAAGGTTTCTTTTCATCCATTTTAATATTTATGGTATAGTATATGTATTTTTTTCATTTAGAAAGTTATGATTTGGTATACTAATGCAGTTTCATTTAAAAAAAATATAGCAAACATTTATGTTGTCATGAGAAAACAAAACGTTTTCTTGAAAGAAAATGTTTCTCCTCCTAGAGATCATATTATTTGATCTAGATAACTTAGATTATGAATTCTAAGATTTTTTTAATGCTAGATTAGAGAAGAAAATCGAGGTGGTTTCATACAAGAAATAAAAAATACCTTCTTTCTTTTCACAAAGATTCAGTAAAGAATATATTTAATAAAAAATTACTTGGGGTATTTTATAAAAATTAAATGTTCCAGTATTTTTAAATTTTTTCTTATATCGATGATTAGAACGTAGATTTTTCTTAATGCGTTTATTTGTAGGATTAGGTACAATAATTCAAGAAGCGAAATATTGTAAAAAATTGAAAAGGTTTTCCCACACAGACTAGAATCGTTGCACCTGCAGTATTTGATTCGCGTGAGAGTCATTCCAACCTTTAGGGAGGCGGACAAAGAACGTAAATTTATCGGCTGATGGGTTTTTGACTTGGAAAACGAGATACCTGGCTAGCCTGTCACTTATAGTCCTTTTTCCGAATGGGATAGGATAGTATAATAAATACCTAAGTTGAGACGTGTTCACCTAAAAACTTTTTCACTGACGCCTTACATAATATTACGGAAATATTGAAAAGTCAAAAAAAGACTAAAACGATCGCAGAAAAAATGGTTAAGACAGCTGCTTTCTCCCATGGGTTTAATTAATTTACCATTTTGTTGAATGTCTAACCAAACGATCGCATTGAAGTTAGTAGATTGTATCTTTTTGCGCACATCTGTGCTTTCAAAGTGGAAAAACTGCTATAATAACTATTTAACTTATGAAATTATTTTATTTAAACTTTCTTTTGAATATATTTTTATTTTATTAACAAATCTTTTATACGTTAGAAAATAATTTCCTTAATTTTTATTATTAATAAAATTAATGTGGACAAAAGGTAATAAATATATTTTTGTAGTCGTTTAAATTTAAAATTTTTAAATTTAAAATGCTTTCCTAGGCTAACATGCGTTTCGAATTGACTCTTGCAGAAGTTGTTAGATGCCAGTTGTTTGGTTCCTCGCTTATCAAAATAAATCCATAGCCTAGTAGAGTGTGCATCTGTGTCTTTCAGGGACGGAAGTCTTATAAATTTTGTTTTAAGGAAAATTCTAGCTTCTTATAGATTGATATAACCAGAGATGTTAACTATTTCAAATAAATCTATTTCAAATGCAAAATGCCTATTTTCATTTTACATTTTAAATGCATTTGCCGAAAACCATTTTGCATTTTGATTTGAAATGGTTTTTTTTTCCTTATTTTGTATTTGAAAATGCAAAATACAAGAAAATTTTTTTTATATTGTAGCAATTTTTTCTTTTAAGGAGATTCTTCGGCTAATTCATTTTCTTTTAAATTTTACCAAACTTTATGGGAAAATATTCATTTTTACATACTAAAAACGGAAATTTTCAGGTTCAAAGTTTTAATATTTACATAGGATTTCACATCAAGCATTCGAAAATGAGATATTTTATTTAATTGCTGAAAAAATTTTCTTACAATTTTTTCAAAAAAGTAGTTTATTGTATAAAGTCAAATTAATACAATAATATACACTACCGTCGGGAATTATCGGTACGGCTGCACGCGCAGGGCCCAAAAACATACCAATCTTCAAATCACGATTTCTTTGTAAATACAAATGTCAGAAAATTAACAAATATACCATTCGAAAGATTATTAAATTCTACGATTAATGATATGCAACTGAAAATTTTAATAATTTATACAAAGCTTGCAGCAATCTACAAATTTGACAAAAAAAATTTTTAAATAAAATTTTTTTAGAAATTATTTCAACCCCTGCACATTTTTTAAAAATTGTAGGAAAATTTTGAAACTTATATAGGTGTAATCATTCAAATCTCATCTTTAAATTAAGACCAAAAGAGTTAAAAAATCTTATTCGGTTCGTGAGATATCATTATATACGTCCGAGCATGTTTTTTGACAAATGCATTGAATTAGTCGATTTTGAACGGTTTTTGTTTGAAAATGCTCTGCCGTTTATAATGATATCTCTCGAACCGAATAAGATTTTTTAACTCTTTTGGTCTTAAATTAAAGATGAGACTTGAATGATCACACCTATATAAGTTTCAAATTTTTTCTACAATTTTTAAAAAATGTACAGGGGTTGAAATAATTTCCAAAAAAATTTTATTTTAAAAATTTTTTTTGTCAAATTTGTAGATTGCTGCAAGCTTTGTATAAATTATTAAAATTTTCAGTTACATATCATTAATCGTAGAATTTAATAATCTTTCGAATGGTATATTTGTTAATTTTCTGACATATGTATTTACAAAGAAATCGTGATTTGAAGATTGGTATGTTTTTGGGCCCTGCGCGTGCAGCTGTACCGATAATTCCCGACGGTAGTGTATAAAACAGTTTCATAAGGGATACAATCTTATTTTATGGAAAAGTCAAAAAGTTACGTAAAAATAAAGTTCATTTAAAAAAAAAGCATTTTATTTTGTAAAAGGTGGATTCCACGTCAGTTCAACACACTTATTTTCATGACTTGTTGGGATTTGGCTGTACTTTTGTAAATTTATTACTTTTATAGTGATAAACAACTCCACCAAATATTTTTTCAAAATTTTTAAAATTACCAAAAATATGGCATTTTCAAGATTTTTTTTTTTTTTTTGAAATTGCGCTATAACTTTAGTTCTAATTAACCGATTTTGGATTTTAAAAAAAGTATTTATTTGGTTTTAAGTATATTTTAAGTTAAAAATAATATAAACAAAAAAATTCAAAAAAATTTTTTTTTTGAAATTTTGAAAAATTAAAAATTTGTTTTTGAAAAAACATTATCTTCGATTCTTTTCAAAATTTTACTAAATGTTAGGGCAAATGTGCTTTACATGTCCTGTAAGTTTCATCTTGGTATCTCAAAGGGATTCGGAGTAAAAAAATAAAACGTAACCACAAATTACGAACATATGGGGCAAAATTCCTCAACTGCCCAGGTAAAACAATTAATTTTCTCTAAACTTTGTTAAAATGTTACTATTATTAGTAGAAGTGTAAATATTAATTTTTTTTTTAATTTGATAAAATATTTTTCGAGTTATGGAGTTTCAAAATTTTTATTTTTTTGAAAATATCTTTTTTTCGATTTAATATATTGATAAGTAAAATTAATCAAATTTAAAGTATGAATAGTGATTTTTAAAGGGGGTTTTACGGGCTATAAGCTGGTGACCTTTTTTCTATGAGCCATGTAAAAATCAGAGTGGGACCATGAGAATTTTTGAGGAAAATAATAATTTATCATTATTTTACGTAGAAAATGATGATTTATAATTAATTTCTTCAAAAAGTTCCATGGTCCCACTCTAATTTTTACATGGCTCATATGAAAAAAGGTAAGCTTTCAATTATTGGGATAGGTTACAAAAAAATAAAAAACACCGATTTTGAGATACAGTAGAACTTAATTAATACGATTCTGTAGGGACCGTACTAAGAATGTGTCTGATGCGGGAAAACGTATTAGGTGGGATATAAAATGTATGTCTTTAATTGCAGGGACCACCATAAATTCCCGTCTTAAGCGGGAAATCGTATTAACCGTGTTCTACTGTATATTGAAATTAAGAATTTGACCTTGAATTTCAAGGTCAAATTGACAGAAAACAACATTTTTTTCATCACCAGCTTATAGCCCGTAAAAACCCCTTTAAAAATCACTATTCATACTTTAAATTTGATTAATTTTACTTATCAATATATGGTAAATCGAAAAAAAGATATTTTAAAAAAATCAAAATTTTGAAACTTCATAACTCAAAAAATATTTTATCAAATTCAAAAAAAATTAATATTTACACTTCTACTAATAACAGTAACATTTCAACAAAGTTTAGAGAAAATTCATTGTTTTACCTGGGCAGTTGAGGAATTTTGCCCCATATGTTCGTAATTTGTGGTTACGTTTTATTTTTTTACTCCGAATCCCTTTGAGATCCCAAGATGAAACTTACAGGACATGTAAAGCACATTTGCCCTAACATTTAGTAAAATTTTGAAAAAAATCGAAGATGATGTTTTTTCAAAAACGGATTTTTAATTTTTCAAAATTTCAAAAAATAAATTTTTTAAAATTTTTTTTTTCATATTAAGTTTAACTTAAAATATACTTAAAACCAAATAAATCCTTTTTTTAAAATCCAAAATCGGTTAATTAGAACCAAAGTTATAGCAGTTTCAAAAAAAAGACAAAAAACTTGAAAATGCCATATTTTTTGGAATTTTCAAAATTTTGAAATAATATTTGGTGGAGTTGTTTATCACTATAAAAGTAATAAATTTACAAAAGTACAGCCAAATCCCAACAAGTCATGAAAATAAGTGTGTTGAACTGACGTGGAATCCACCAAAACCATTTTGAAAATGCGTATTTTCTATTTTGCATTTGAAATAACTTTTTGAAAACTATTTTATATTTTATATTTGAAATACTTTTTGTGATACCATTTAGTATTCAGCATTTTAAATAGGTTTTGAGACCCATTTATAAGTTTTCATGAAATTTCATGTGGAAACTGTTTGAGAAGTTTCTCTGCAGAACTATTTTATTGAATGATTGAATAGATTTCTTCCACAAAAATTTTCATTTGCATATTAATCCATAGTTTTACGTTTGATTTCTCAGATTTACTTTGAAATATTACAACAAAATTATTTAAAAATTTATAATATTATTTTAGGGAATCATTATATTCAAGTGGGTACCTTCATAATTTGAGAAATTATATACATTTATTTCTTAACGCATTTTAAATAATTTTGAACAAATATTGAAGGAATTGGGTAAAATTGAATTGCTAATAATTTTTTGTTTCTTTTCAGCGGACTGAGTAAATAGAAAAGTCGAAAGATTGCTGCACATACTATACAATATCTATGCGGGCGTCTATTCGAGTTATTTTTGGATAGCCCTATTTGACAAGGTCGAGTTCCCTTCATTATAGTGTTCACGAACTGTTCACAAACCCT
This sequence comes from Leptopilina syphax, assembly GCA_032872505.1. Lineage (NCBI taxonomy): Eukaryota > Metazoa > Arthropoda > Insecta > Hymenoptera > Figitidae > Leptopilina > Leptopilina syphax. Next base: position 22,572,239 of record CM065472.1, on the reverse strand, counting down.
TAAAAATGAAAGAAAGTTTTTCATAATGGTAGTTTTTTTACAAACAGCTACACCTGTTAATATAATCGAGGGGATTTTCTTATTAATTTTCCTTTTTAGATATACAGGATTATACAAAATTTTAAAATATATTTTGATAAATATTTATATTTATCTAAAAATATGTTTTATACTACAAAAACAAAGAAAATTGGTTTCCATATATTTTCACAAAGAAAGTTTATTAATTGTAAATAAGTTTTACGAGTTTAAAAATTTTATTTATATTTTAGAAAGTTTTAATGTTTAGAGGTTTTATTTTCTCCGTTCAATTATTATTATACATTTAATTATTATCTGAATAATATCTACAATTAATTATCTAAAGAAAATTATCAATTTAATATTTATTGATAATAAAAAACACTATTGATATTGAAAAAATAAGCCTGAATGTATTGCAAACGAAAAAGTTTTTTGATGGTATCCATTAATATTTTCTCAATACTATTTTTATCTCCTCAATGTGTGTTAGTAAATACTAAAACGAAAAAGCGAAGTCCATGCATGCGGTCTCCTTTCCCCTCAGACAAAGGTCGTTCCCACGCAATAGACTCCTGTCCCTATATGTCTTATGCTGCAACAGCAAAAAGCGACAAAATCTACCTGCATCTTAACGGGTTTCTTTTCTTTGATTCCTTTTTTTCTGAACCTTTTATAAAACTTAGAAAAGGTTTATGATACCGTTATTCGTTAAGAGTACAAAATTTAATTATTTGCAGGTGAAAAACTTTTTTCAAAGCATTAAATGTTAAATGTAAAGTTATAAAATTTATTATTATTGCATATGCCCTAAAAAATATATTTCCGTGAATCATTCTGTTCATTGATTTTTATTGCTTTTGAAATATTATGCCAAACTTTCTTTTCAAACGCAAAACATCATTTATATAATTATAATCATATAGTTCTTATATAGATGAAAGAAATAATTTATCATTAATTCTTAAATGTTTGTAATTTTCAAGTAGAGTAAAGTGCAACATTGGAATAATATTGTTTTGATATTTCCGCTTAGAGTTTGAAAAGTTACTTGTAAATATGAAAGGATACCATGGATTCGCTCCATATAGAATTTACGTAGAATCGTTGTATAGAAGATTCCACTTAACTTTGTATAAGTAGAGTGATTTCGTAGAATTCTTCCCCGGAGGACCAATATTGTGACAATTCATATTGATTATGTTCATCTTTTAGAAAAATATTGCATGAAAATGTTTATATTTATTGGAATTTGTTGTCAGAACTGACATTTATTATCATTTTTATTTTGTAGAATTTCTATTTAAATGTACATTTTAAAAAGTGCAATATTCCTAAGTAAAATAAACTGCACATTGAACTTCAGCCTACGGAAAATCTATACACTGAATTCGAAATTCTAGTTAAAAACAGGATTTCTGGTAATTCCAACTAGAACTTTTTTTCAGTGTATGCAAACTTTACCGCCCATCTACACTTGGTTAATATCGCGTATCTGCAAAAATAGCCAATTTTGAGATTTCGCATTTGCTGGTACATATGGGACACCCCAACCTTGAATCTATTGTTTTAAAAGGTAATAATAGAAATAAAATAGAATACTATTTGACGTAAAGTCAATTAAAGATAGTGAATTTTATTAGTTTTTTAGTAAGGAAATTTTTTATTAATTTTTTGATACATTTAAAAAAATGTTGAATAATGGATAGGGTTTGAAAGCGAAAAAAATTTTTTTTAAGTTAGAGGCGTATTTTGAGTATTGCGTGGGGTGTCTAGACACCCTACTATAGTTACTTCTTCTAGGGTTAACCAAGTACAGATGCGCGGTGTTACAGTAGATCTGACGTTATGAAATCGAAGGAAATATAAATTTATTTAAGTGAACCTTGCTGAAAAAAGTCCCTCCTCAAAAAAGTATCTTTATTTTAGCGAATTTCTTTTTTAATGCTATCAAATGTAATGGTCTTCACTTAAGAGGATTTTTTTCTTGCATTTTAAAGACTAATTATGGTTATGAACTGATATAAAAGCTATTCATCTGATGCAATAAATTAATTATTGAGAAATGACAACATGGATGCGGACTACCGCAAAAGTATTGGGCAAAATACCAGGTTTTTCCCTACTCTCCCCTACATCTCATAGAAAAACACACAAATGTGATATATATGTTAGGCTCAAAGACCGAAAACGCTTATTGAGCGAAAATATAGTCCACAACGCGTTGTGGCTCCTTCAATTTGTCCACAACGCGAAATTCGCTTTGTGGCTGCTATAATATTCGGCCACAACGCATTGTGGTAATTAAGAAATGACTCAACGCGGTTTGGATTCTTTTATACGATTTATTCTTTTGACCATTACGCGTTTTGGTAATTAAGAAATGATAAGAAATAAATAACTATAGAATTTTTTTAGCAAATAACATATAATTTTATTTACAAATAATTTAAACTATAAACACCCGAAATTAACTTAAAACATAAAAATTTGTATTTTATTATTTTGTACTTTGATCTATATTTTTTTCATTGTTTTATTTTTACTTACTTAATTTATATAAAAATAATAAAAATCGTTCCGTGCTATTCTTCATCAATTCACTTAATTTCTCAAAAAATATCGCCTCCCCAAGTGCGAAATTAAAAACGGCCCAAAACTGGCCCAGTAACGGCATAGTCAGTGCCTACTCTTGGCAGACAATAGTGGCCCGACTGTCGGGAGGTTAACCGCGGTAGGCCGTCGGTAGCCAATTATCGGCCTATTCTCGGTAAACATTAATGGCCCATTATTGGCTGCCATTACTCCCCAGTGTCGACAAAATTAAAAAAAAATATTTTTTATTTAATTAACTAATTAATTTACAAAGCTTATTTCCCCTAAATTAAACACAAACTTACAAATATTTGAAAAATTCTTACCGCTCGCGGGGATCGATACCTGAACCTGATGCACCAGAGCCTAAAACTCTGACCACTCTGCTACTCTGACGTGAAGTCGAGGAAGCAAAAGAGTTCTTATAAGCTACACTACACTGACCGATACTGTGCCATTATTGGGCCGACCTACGTCCCAATATTGGCAATTATAATTTGCCATCATAGATACAAAATGATAGACATTAATGTGCCATTCCTGGGCCAAGCTACGTCCCAATTCTGGCAATTGTAATTTACCATCAAAGTCACAAAATGTTTGCCATTAAAGTGCCACTAATGTGCCATTAATGGGCCGATCTTCGTCACATCACTGGCAATTGAATATTGCCATTAAAGATTGATCAACTTTGCCGTGAATGTGCCATTGTTGAGCCAAGCTACGCCCCAATTCTGGCAATTGTAATTTGCCATCAAAGTCACAAAATTTTTGCCACTAATGTGCCATTAATGGGCCGATCTTCGTCACATCACTGGCAATTGAATATTGCCATTAAAGATTGATCAACTTTGCCGTGAATGTGCCATTGTTGAGCCAAGCTACGCCCCCATTCTGGCAATTGTAATTTGCCATCAAAGTCACAAAATTTTTGCCATTAAAGAGCCACTAATGTGCTATTAATGGGCCGATCTTCGTCACATCACTGGCAATTAAATTTTGCCATTAAATATTTATCAACTTTGCCAATAATGTGCCGTTATTGGGCCAAGCTACGCCCCAATTCTGGCAATTATAATTTGCCATCAAAGACACAAAATTTTTGCTATTAAAGTGCCATTAATTGACCGATCTTCGTCACATCACTGGCAATTGAATTTTGCCATTAAATATTAATCAACTTTGCCGTGAATGTGCCATTATTGGGCCGAGAGCTGGCCCAGTCTTAAAAAATTTGAAAATCTGACCATCGGCGCCATTATTGGCCCATCAATGGGACGTTTCGAACACCAGTAATGGCCCAGTAACTACTGCCAATTTTTGGCAGACATTACTGCACCAATGATGGGCCGTTTTTGCAGTCTTGGCATTTCGCACTTGGGACTATAGATTTTTTTTAGCAAATAACATATAATTTTATTTACAAATAATTTAAACTATAAATACCCGAAATTAACTTTAAACATAAAAATTTGTATTTTATTATTTTGTACTTTGATCTATATATTATTTAAAAAGCTGTGCAGGATTTTAAAAATAATATTAATAACTCATAATGGATAATACAGACCCAAGTGCGGCCCATCATTGGTGCAGTAATGTCTGCCGAGAATTGGCAGTAGTTACTGGGCCATTATTGGTGTTCAAAACGTCCCATTACTGGGCCGATGGTCAGAATTTTTAAATTTTTTAAGACTGGGCCAGCTCTCGGCCCAATAATGGCACATTCATGGCAAAGTTGATCAATCTTTAATGGCAAAAGACAATTGCCAGATTGGTTGGTTTCCCGCCAATCGGGCGGATTGGCAGCAATGCACGGCGGGTTAAAATTTACAACGTCGGGTTCCCGCCAATTTGGGCTAGTTAAGACATCTGTCCCAAAATTTGGGCTGGTTAAGATATCTATCCCAAAATTTTGTCGGTTTCGTTAATGATACAGACATTTCAGAGCATAGTGGATACAGCGTCTAATTGTGCGTATAATACGTTACGTAATATATGTCTTTACATACAAAACCGCACAAGTGATGAATTGTTACCCATCCCTGCCCTTACACTGCATAGCTATGCAACCCTGGTCAATGTTCATGATTTGTAGCAGACGGTGTACTATCTTTGATATTTTTCTTCGTGTTTATCTCAGTGACACGAAATTTGAAAGCAAAATTAAAAAATGGGAAAGTGGGCTAAATATGAAAAGAAATATAATGTTTAGTGGGAACAAGATCCAGAGTTTAGAAGTAGGTATTATTATGTATTTATTATGACATATTAACTTGGTTAGTTTATTCACACTACAGTATTTTTTTTAATTTTACCTTTATTTTGACATTTTTAAATTATTGGTAAGTGATATAACTTTATAAATACTTGCAAAATGTAATATTTTAACAATTCATGCAAAAGTAGTATAAATTTAGTATATGTTTTAAATTAATAATTAATATAAATATGAAGGATCAATTTTTTGTCATAATCAATTTTTTCAGACTGGATACAAAAAACGTCATTGGTACTTTTGAATGAAGGCAAGAGTGAAGCTTTTTGTAAATTATGTAGAAGCACTATAAGGCCACATAGAAATGACGTTTTAAAGCATAAATCTACTTTAAAACACCAGGAAGCTGAAAAAGCTCTAACGAATGTACAAGCCAAATTAGAAAAATTCGGTAAGTGTTCTTTTTACACATTCACTAGACTAGATTAAAAAATTAAAATTAAGAAGAAACTGATAACTAACTTATATACAGTACATTTTACAAAAAATTCAACTTAAAAAATTCCATAAACAATATTTATTAAATTTATATTTTCCTTTAAAAAAAAAAATAATAATAATAAAATAATAAAATTTTACAGTAAGACATCTTGTTCTTGCAGGCTATGAGGGTGGTACAAAGCAAACAAACGAAAAAATAATGGATTTAAAAATCTCTGTTCTTGTAGCTTGTCATGGCGCTACATCTTCAGTAGATCACATTGGAGAAGTTATTCGTGATTTGGGAAAGGGTAGCAATTTAGAAGGTTTAAGATTACATAGAACCAAATGTTCTAAATTAATTCAAAAATTAATAAGCCTTTCTCTACTTGAGGATTTAGTAGAAGATGTTGGAGACAGCTTTTATTCCATAATCTGCGATGAAGCTACAGATATTACGGCAATGAAAATGTTAGCCCTTGTTGTGCGATATTATAGTAAAAAAAACATCAAATCATGACTGTCTATTTAGGAATGATGGAAACTCCTAGAGCGACAGCTGATATAATATATGAAAATTTTGTTGGTTTTATTAATAAAGTTGGATTTCCACTTAAGAAACTTCTCGCATTAGGAACTGACGGCGGATCAAATTTGTGTGTCATTCATCAATCGCTTTATGCTCTGTTGAAAAAAAAGATTGTCCTCATTTGAAACTTGTCAGGTGTCTGTATCATTCTCTCGATACCTGCTCTTCGAAAGCCAGCGAAGAATTACCTAATTCGCTTGAATTTTTAATTCGCGAATCTCGAAATTGGTTTTCGCACAGCTTTGTAAGAAAATTAGAGTACACAGAACTTTATAAGGTGAATAATTTATATTTTAAAAAATAATTTTAAATTATTTTCGTTTCTTTAAGTCATTTATTTTATTTCAGGAATTGTGTGGAGTTGAACCTCCTCTGTTGATTAAATTGTCGACTACACGATGGTTATCATGGAATAACGCAATTTCAACGCATTTAAACCAGTACGTTTCTCTGAAGACTTTATTTTAATAATATTGCTTCTAAACCTAAAGACTCTTGCCCGACAGCCATTACTCTTGCAACATTGCACAACGATTCCAGCAATATTTTATTGTTGACTTTTTTAAAACCTACCTTGTAAAAAAAGAAGAATTGGGTGGTCTGGGATTTCGAATTGGGATGTCGTTTCTTGAATTCGAGAAAACGACTTTTTCGAATTGGACTGATTTCTGAATTCAGAAATGTATGGTCCTGCGATTAACCCAATTTGACAGATATTTTAAAGATGAAAATAAAGAGTTTTACGCTTCACGGGACTTTGAACAGTAGTTCATTGAGACGATGCACGTTATTCACGTCGGTGAATACATTTTTTAAGCAATAATGTTAATTTTCAGTAAAATAGAGAGAATTAAAAATTTGATGTGGTCTTTGCTTACAATAGAAAAAGTTTTCTACTTTGAGAATTATTAAAACAGCTCACTTACCGACAGATGAGAAGTTTATGATAACAAATCAAATGGTGATTCTATACGAAAAGTATCAATTACGTCGATAATTGAATATTAATAAATTAATTTAAAATTTTTGTTTTTCAAATGTATTTAAAAATTAATTGTAGAGAATTACTATAAAATTTAAAAAAAAAATGAATGCCAGAATGAAAAATGCCAGCTGATCGTCTGTTTCCATTTGTGTTAATTTCAGATGTGAATATACTATTATTTTATGAAAAACAAATAGTGTTAATATATATTTGTCTTCAAGAATTGACTTTCAAAAAAAAATTTTTTATTTTGTATTTCTCACAAAACAGAATGTTATATTATATATCAGTTTTCAGTGAAATAGAATGTCTCAGAAGTCGTGAAAAATTTCACCATGTGGTATATAAGAACAATTCGATACGTACTTTTAAGTGTTAAGTGTGTGTTTATATTTAAGTTATACGCGAATATAATGTGTGTTTATAGGTTAGTTCATAACCCAGATAGCAAAATGCCTGGCCTATGGCCAGCCCAGAGCTAGCTCGTGGGCCGATTGATAGGACCGAGCGGCAGGCTATAACGCAGGCACTTGTGAGCGCCATTGTTAGCCATATGGCCAGCCCATGTTGACAGGCACACGCGTGCCTGCAGGCTGCACGCCCTACATTTCTGATTTTTTTAAATTATTATAAAAATAATTTATTTGAATGAAAATAGATGAAATAATAATCAATATTTATAAACTTAAAAAAAATTTATTTTTTTTCAAGAAAAAATATTTTTTATGTACAATTCCATCAATTTACACGTATCGAAAAAAATATTACAATTTTTAACATTTTAACTCATTTTGCTAATCAAATTAGAAAACATTTAATTCATTGTAATGTTTTAGACAAAGTGTGAATAATTTTATTTGAACTTAAATAAGTCATTAATAAAAATCGAAATTGGATGGAAATTTTTAAAAATTGAGTTTCCTATTTAATTTTCAAATTTTAATCAAATGAGACAATAGTTTCTAACAGTTAATTTTTTAAAGTTCCATTCAATTAGAATTTTAATGACTCATTTTTGTTAAATTTACTTGTTATATCCAGGGTGTCTACTATTTTTGTTCAACAAAATTCCCGGTTATTTTCCGGCTTTGTCCTAATTTTTTCCGGTTTTTTCTCATCAAATTTAAATGCATTATATTTCGAACATAAATAAATCTACAAATGGCTTCTAAAATTGTTGTTATAGTTTTTATAAATAATTAAATTCTTTTAACGAGTGTATGTAAATTTGTTGAAAATAATATTTTTTAAGTAATTTTAATTAAAAATTTGGAAAACAATTGAATTAAACAAAGAATTTTTTTAATTTTTTAAAATAATCTTGTCTGCTCATAACTATAATTGAAAATTTGATTAATTCCATTTCATTAAAATTTATTGATACTAATGGAATTTCTGCAAAGAATTTTACTATTTATAAAAAGTAATTGAAATTTTGAGGAGAATTTAAAAAAATTTTTAAACACAATTGAATTTTTGCGAAGAATTTTATTACTTTTGAAAATAATTGAATTGTTTTTTAGAATTTTATGGAAATTTATGAGAATAATTGAATTCTTGTGAAGAATTTTTTTGAAAATAATATTCAAATAAATTTTGTAAATCTGAAGAATTATGCAATTTATGGAAATAATTGAATTCTTCTGAAGAACTTTTTTTACAGTTTCTAGAAATAATTAAATTCTTTCGACTAATTTTAATGCAATTGTTAAAAATAATTACATTTTTCAAGGAATTTGATTAAAATTTTATTAAAAATAATTGAAATTCTGCAATAAGTTTTACTAATTTATAAAACTTATTGAATATATTGCAAAAAAATTTTTAAAAATAAAATTATAATTACGGTGACAAACTTACCTTGATTATTTTTGAAAAATATAAATAAAATTCTTTAAAAGAATTCAATTATTTTCAACAGAATGTAAAGAAATTTGGAAAATCTTATATTTCAGAATTTTTAAAAAAAACTTTGCGAAAATTCAATTTTATTAAAAAATTGTCAGTATGTACCTTTTTTTAAATTAACTAATAAAAATTTTAATTTTTAATCTTCGCACTAAGAAACATGAATATATTAGAATGTGATTCTTTATAAAATATAATTATTTAGGGGAGACTAAGCGCGGTTGTTACAGTGCGCAGTTGTTACAAATGGAATATCTCTAAAACAGTGAATTATAGAGATGGGGTTCCAAAGGGAAAAATGTTTAGTTTTTATGTACAAACTTACTGCAATATGTTTAAAAATTGTATGCAAGCCTGACAAGTAAAAAAATAGGCACATTGGTTTTTAGAGATCAAAAGTAAATATTTCTCTGCTTGATATTCTTTAAATAACTAATAGACCTTTATACTTAAGAAAGTAAATTTTTTAATATCAATTCTGTGAGAATTAAGCTTTAAAAAACTGCCTTCGTTGTCCACATTTAGTGTATACTTTTTAAATAAAGTAAGTTTTTGTAAAAAATGTACCTGTTAGGCAGTTGTTACGATTTTGTGAAGTGTAGTTGTTACAAATGATGATGAGAAAGAATGTTTTTCCCATAATTCAGCAGATTCATTAGAAATGTAAAATATTTGTCAGAAATGTTATCACACTCATTTTTTATATAAAATCTCATGTTTTTCCTAAATTCGACTTCAAAATCATTCAAAATTAATAAAAAAAAACTTTTTAAGTTACTTTCATATCGAAATGTGGGGATTCTAATTCGTTCTCTCTCATAAAGAGAGATAGCGAGCGAGTTCTCACTCATACGATGAGTGAGATGCAATATTCAATTTCTGAGATGGTGGCGCAGCCTAATTGTTGCGTGACCCTTTAGTCAGGTGGAAACCACGAAAGTATTAGGCAGCCTTATAGGCAAATTCAGTATATTAATAAACGTGACTTTAAATATGAAATTTGGTCTTATCTTTTTAATTAAACACAAATATCAATGGGAACACCTTCTGATACTTTGCAGATTAATGTTTAGTTAACATAGTTAACAATTTCCCATAGAAATAGTATTAGTGCTGCCATCTCTAGGGAACTGTCACTACTATATTACATTGAGCTACATAACCCCTATAAAATGTCAAAACAAATGGACTAAACAAGTGTTTACTTTTGTTGTTTGATTTGTTCTATTTTAATTGTTTAAACATCAGTTGAAGTCTGCTATGTTTTATTTTAATTGTTTAAACAATTGTTACTTTCGTTCTAAATAGTTTCTAAGTGTATTTCCTCATAGAGGAAAATTATTTATCATCTAACTTACCTCAATTACCAAATAAAACTCAAATTACTTATAATATACATTATTGGGAACTATATAACTAATAATTATGTACTTAAATTAAACTATATCATTTCAATATTATTATCTTTGTACCAAAAATTACGAATAATTAATAAAAATGGTTATAAAAAATTATTTGTCTTCAATTTAGAAACGTTGCAGAGGATTCTTGGTATTGTAACAACCGTCATTCACTTTGGGCAGTTGTTACAATTTACTCGCTGTCACTAAAATGCTTCTAGTTATTTAACCCCTTAACTGCCGGCTGAAAAACACTAAATGTGCCCAGAATGCCAAAAATAAAAAATCGTCCAATCTGTCTTAAACTTGTTACTCAGGGGTTTTCGGGGTCGCTGATTACGAGTCTGATGTCGGTATTTTAAAATTCAAAATGGCGGATCCAATATGGCGGACGGCTTTTTAAAAATTAATCCAAATTACCTGAAATTTGTTACTCGGGGGTTTTTGGGGTTGCTGATTACGAATCTGATGTCGGTTTTTCAAAATTCAAAATGGCGGATCCAGTATGGACGGATTTTTAAAAATAGATCAAAATTAGCTGATATTTGTTACTCGGGGAGTTTTGGGGTCCCTGACTACGAATATCATGATGGTTTTTAAAATTCAAAATGGTGGATCCAATATGGCGGACATTTTTTTTAAATTTTTGATTCGTTTGAAAATTATCATTAGGGGGTTTTCGGGGTCGCTGATGATGAATCCGATGTCAGTTTTTAAAAATTAAAAATTGCGGATCCAATATGGTGGACATTTCTATGTCAGTTTTTCAAAATTCAAAATGGAGGATCCATTATATCGGCTATTTTTTTTTTAATTTTAGATTTTCTTGAAAATTATCACTTGGGGGGTTTTCGGGGTCGCTGATGACGAATCGGATGTCTGTTTTTAAACATTTAAAATGTCGGATCCAATATTGCGAACATTTTTTTTTAAATTTTGTTATTATCATAAAAGCAGAACAAATTTTACAAATGCCGGTTTAATAGAACAGCTATAAAGAGCGTTCAAAAATTAAAATTCCATTAAAATGTCCTAACGCATTTCACCTTTCCAATAAGTTCATGGGTGAAGTGCATCTCCACGGTATGCCATATTGGATCCGCAATTTTGAATTTTAAAAAACTGACATCGGATTCGTCATCAGCGACCCCGAAAACCCCCGAATGATAATTTTCAAGCGAATCCAAAATTTTTTTAAAAAATTACTGCCTTATTGGATCCGCCTTTTTGGATTTTGAAAAATCATCATCATATTCGTAATCAGCGACCCCGACAACCCCCGAGTAACAAATTTCATGTTAATTGGATCAATTTTTAAAAAAGTCATCCGCCATATTGGATCCGCCATTTTGAATTTTGAAAAACCGACATCATATTCGTAATCAGCGATCTCGAAAACCCACGAGTAACAAATTTCAGGTAAATTGGATCAATTTTTAAAAAAGTCGTCCGCCATATTGGATCCGCCATTTTGAATTTTGAAAAACAGACATCATATTCGTAATCAGCGACCTCGAAAACCCCCGAGTAACAAATTTCAGGTAAATTGGATCAATTTTTAAAAAAGTCGTCCGCCATATTGGATCCGCCATTTTGAATTTTGAAAAACCGACATCATATTCGTAATCAGCGACCCCGAAAACCCTCGAGTAACAAATTTCAGGTAATTTGGATCAATTTTTAAAAAAGTTGTCCGCTATATTGGATCCGCCATTTTGAATTTTGAAAAACTGACATCATATTCGTAATCAGCGACCCCGAAAACCCCCGAGTAATAGATTTTAGGCGATTTTAGACATCTTTTAAATAAAAATGCATTGTATTGTCTATAGCAAAGATTTTAAAAAATTTGCTAAAAGTGTTGTTTTTAAAAATTTATAACATTTTTATAATTCATTGAATTTAAAAACAGAAACGTGTGTCACATTCTGCATAGCGTTGACTTTTAAGAAATCATTTTATTTTTAATTTTTAGCTAGTTTTGACTTTTTTACATCAATTTTTATCATGGCAAAGATTGTCAGTTTTCCGGCAGTCAGAGCAAAGTCCGAAATGGCAAAGATCTTTGCCATCGGCAGTCAAGGGGTTAAATAATAGATATAAAGCTAAATTAATTATTGCCTTTTAAAGCTAGATAATATACCTTTGATTTAATAGTTTAACCAAACAAATTGGAGTTAAACTCTAATCACAGTAACTGTTTTTATCAAAATTGTAACAACCGCGCTTAGTCTCCCCTATATTAATTATTATTAAATTAAAATACTTCTAAAATTCGATTTGTTAAAAAGTTTTAAATGAAATTCTTCATCAAATTTAATTATTTTCAGTTGAATTTCACATTTCTATTAATTTAATAATTTTTTAAAAATTTATTTTGGTACTATATGTGAATTAGTGACTAATTTAGAGAACAGTATAAAAATCAATAAAAATTGAAATAAAAAGCGATTTTTTAAAAACAAATTAAAATAATAAAACTTTTTAATTTTGTGAAAAAATTACCGGTTTGACATTAAATTCCTGGCTTATTCTCGGTTAGTAGACACCCTGTATTATCTGAAATAAATTTTTAGAAAAGTTTCGGTGCTGTGTGAGTTTAAACAAATATTAATTGATTCATGTTGTTGGTTGTCTATTATTGATAAATATTTATTGGTTAAAAATATTGTTGAATATACCAGTTACACGCCACGATTCTGTCTATATATATTGTGTTTATCACATTGCTTATGCTCATGGGTTCAGTATTGAATGTTGTCCTTCCAACGAACACCACACTAAATTTTCTTATTATAATAAATTCTTATATTAGTTAACTAACTGTCTTTAATCTTTTTACAACCTCAGCCCAACAAATATTTACAATAAACTACAAAAATGTGACAGTTAAGCTTAAACAAACACTTAATATCATACAGTACAAAACACGCTGTTTGATCTACTGACGCGACGCCATGACACTTATAACAGTTTAAACAGCTGGGAAGTGGGAAGATCGACGCATGCGCCTATAAGATTATATGAGTATATATTTGAGACATTCCATTTTATTGCCAATTTAAGGCAATTTTTAAAAAAATATTTCTTCTATTCAAGTAAACTAATTGAATTTTGTTACTAGCAGTTTTGAAAGATAAATTATCGAACTTTATAATAGTAAAAAACTTTTTTTAAAAAAATAACGTAATTCTATAGAAAATTTGATTTAAAGATTAAACTTCTAAATATCTCAAAACACGTTATATCCGATTTTGATAAAATTGATGTCAAAATAACGCATAAATATAAAAATGATCTTCGACATTTCAGTGGATCTTGAGAAATTAATTAAAGTCCACAATCGTTTCAGAGGTTAAAATATGTATAAATTGAGAACCACTTATTAAATAAAGTAGCTTTTGTTTTTATAAAATTTTAATAACAGTTGAAAAAATTAAAAAATGCTGCTTCCATCAATGATTAAAAATTTTTTAAATATTAAAAAACTTATTAATTAACAATTTTAGGTCAATAAAAAAGCAAATAATGCTGTAGTATTTAATAAGTGGTTCTCAATTTATCCATATTTTAACCTCTGAAACGATTGTGAATTTTAATCAATTTCTCAAAATCCACTGAAATGTCGAAGATTATTTTTACATTTATGCTTTATTTTGACATCAATTTTATCAAAATCGGATATAACGTGTTTTAAGATATTTAGAAGTTTAACCTTCAAATCAAATTTTCTATTATTTGAAAAAAATTAGATACTCAGACAAAAATAAAAAATACGTATTCCGTGTATTCCGAAAGAAATAAAAAAGTAAATATATCTTTATTATAAATATAATAATAATTTCATAAGAAATATTTCTTTCTACAATTTTCGATATAACAAAAAATGATTTTTTGTACTTTGTTTACTAAAAGTATATATATTTTAAACTTTGATATGGAAAAAATAAATAAAAAACGATTTTGAAAAAAAGTTCAAAAAAGTTTTTATTTTTAATTAATGGTTGATAAAAAAAGGATTTACCGATTTTCCGATTCGGTGAATACATTTGTGCACATAATTCATTTAAAAAATTGGGAGAAATAATATCTAACCAACTACTAGCCTATAGCAGGCACGAGGGCTAGATAATGTATAAGGCAATACTCCAGCTGATTGCTAGCCCGTCTGACTTACTCTAAGTGCGCCAGCAGAGGCTAGCCAAATGGCAGCGTTACAACTTACACGCTGTGTGGCGGCCGAAGCGTGCCGGGCGGGCAAGATACCTTTGCTATCTGGGTAAGTGTTGATGAACGTCGAAAAGTGATACAATAATTGTTCTTTGTTTGTGTGATTAATTATCCATATATGTGAATGAATTTCAGATAAACTGTGTGAACAAGTGGAAATTATTATTTTTATTTTACAGTTTTTTTGAAAGTCAATGAAATTCTCAAGCAAGGTACTAGAAATTTTCATTGACTGCTTTTGAAACTCTCATGCAAAAGTACTAGACTGTTTTTAGTATTTTGTGTCGTATCCAAAAGTCAAGTACCAAGTCAATGAAAAATAACTCTTAAAGGTGAATTATTGCGATCAAAATGTGAAGTGCATTTAATAATTATAGTGACTTCATAAACATTTTTCGTTATCGTTTTCGCTTCTTATTGTATGGAAAGCGCGCCAAAATCGTGACCTCACTCATAACTGAAGAGAAAAAGGCAGTGTCTTGGGATTAGTGCCTCATGCAGCCAAATCCAAAGGAACCTCCAAAAAAAGGATCAAAAAGGACCTTAAACAACTCTAACAGCAGCGAGAATGAGGGAAATCCTACA
Organism: Leptopilina syphax; assembly: GCA_032872505.1. Taxonomy (NCBI): domain Eukaryota; kingdom Metazoa; phylum Arthropoda; class Insecta; order Hymenoptera; family Figitidae; genus Leptopilina; species Leptopilina syphax. The sequence continues at coordinate 22,557,228 of CM065472.1, read as the reverse complement.
AAAATTCTGGCAACAACTTCTAGAGCAAATTTGAAACCATTATTCAAACATGGAGACCTATCGACAAAGCAAAAATCATTGCTAAAACAATTAAATGGTGAGATCGGTTCAAAACCAAATATCTTAACGAGAGCAAAAAAAAATCCAATTGACAATACTAATATAAATCAAACTATTCATCAAATTGAACTAAAAAATAGTGACAAAAATATGAAGAACGCCAACAAGCAAGTTTCCCGCCCAGAAAAAGGCGCGATAAAAGATAACAAACCAAAGGTAAATTCGCAACCGCATAACAACAGGGACAAACCAAATACGACAAATGCAAAATTATCGCAAGCAAAAAAAACTGACAATTCTACATCAATTGAGCAAATTGATTTAATTACTATAAGTAACATAATATCTCCAAATAAATTCGAGATATTGAGAGAGCTGAAAGAAGACGAAGATAATTCAATGGACACCGATGACAAAGCCCTCAACGAGGATGAGCTGAAGCACAACAATATTTTGGATCAAACAAATGACACATTTCAAGGCTTCTCACCAACAGAAGAGAACGAGAGAAAAAGGAAGGATGGAAGAGTTAATCATCAAGCAACGGATCGAAAAAGGGAAATAAACAGTGGATCAAAATCTAGAGAACCACCAATTTATATTTTCAACGCCAAGGTCAGCAATGTAATCGAGAAATTAAAAGGTAAAATTGAATTAAATAAAATTATAATTAAAAATTTATCTCCGACTAAAATTGCATTGATGGTAGAAAATGTAGAAATTTTTAAGACATTATTTTTAACTCTTAAAGAAAATAACTTCGATTTTTATACTAGAACCCCAAGGTCAGAGAGAATTCTTTCATGGATATTAAAAGGAATAGCTAATGATTATGATGAAGAAGATATAAAAAATGAATTAAAAGAATTAAATTTAGAAAAAGTTGATATTATAAAAGTAAAAAAAATATCCATTAAAGAATTCTTCAAAACTAATAAAGGGGGTCAAGCATTTTTGGTTCAAATATCGAACGACAGCATTGTAAATAATTTGTTAAAAATAAATAGATTAGCAAATCAAACTATAAGGTGGGAAAAAATCAGAAGACAAGTTGGTATCCAATGCTTTAACTGTCAACGAATAGGACACGTGGCGAAATATTGCAATAGATTGTATAGATGTGTGAAATGTGACCAAAATCACGGTCCTAAAGAATGCAAAATCGAAACCGAAGACATTGAGAACAAAAATAATCTGTATTGCGTAAATTGTCAATCACATGGTCACCCTGCCTCCTATATGGGTTGCCCGCGAATAGTGGATCTTAAACAAAAAATGAAAAATAAAATTGAATTTAATAAACAAAAAAGACTTGAGCAATTACAAAAAATAAACAAATTCGTAAACCCTTCAATATCATTTTCAAATATAGTCGAAAATAATAATAATAATAACAACAAATTTAATCCACACAATAACAGCTATAGCCAAAATAAAATAGTAGAAAATTTTCAAACCAAGCGAAAAGAGGAAACACCGGGGAGTCCGGGTGATCAGGTGAATGAATCAATAAGCAGCGAATTAGAAAAAAATGTTTTCAGCGTTCAAGGAAAATATTGTGCAATTGCTTGAAAAAAAATGGATGATATGAACGATCAAATAAAAAAAATACAGAAAGAATAAATCTAATAATAAATGCACTTGACGATAACAATGAACCTTAATAATACAAAAAATAATCAAAGTAATTGTAAAAAATCTTTGGAATTTAAAAAATTTAATATCATTGCAATTAATGTAAATTCTTTAGTATCTAATATCAGAAGATACAATTTAAAAAAAAACAATTGAAAAAATTAGGCCTGACATAGCGATGATTTCGGAGACTAAGCTGGGAGCCAGGCACAAATTAGAAATAGAAAAATATACAGTAATTAGAAACGATAGATTGGGAAATAGAGGTGGGGGTGGTACTGCCATCATAATAAAAGATAATATTAAATTTCATAAAATAAATTTAAAATCTAATAATGAATTGAAAACAATAGAAACAACAATCATAAAAATTTCTTTACAAAATTCTCAAAATTTATTTATCGTCAGTGCATATGCACCAGGTCATAATAGAAGTCATTTTTCAAATGACTTATCATTAATTTTCAATGAATTTAAACTTCATGAAGGGAAAAATTGGTATTTATTAGCAGGTGACCTCAATGCGAGACACATAAATTGGGATGAGAACCAAGAAAACCCAAGAGGTTTATATTTGAATAGGTGGATATGCACAAACGATATAAAATATAAATTAAAATTTACCGGGCCATCTGAGCCCACCTACCCAGAGGGGGGCTCCTTTATTGATGTTTGCTTGAGTGATAACAGAATCGAGATCGTCAACCTTATAAAAGATAAATTAAAAGTATTCCCTTTTGATAGCGATCATAACGGAATTCACATGATTATAAAATTAAAAGAAATTGATAAAATAATATTAGAACCTGCTGAATCCCAACATATTTTGAATTTTAAAAAAACAAATTGGGCAAATTTCCGCGCTATCTTATCTAAATTAAAAAATGAATTACCATCAAATCGAAATCTAACAAATAGAGAATTGGATATAAGAATTGACGAGCTCGACCTTGCGATCGTAGATGCCTTAAAAGCAAGCACCACTAATTTTAAGAGGAAACCCACTCTAAACAATTATATTTCCCCAAAAATCGAAAAATTACATAAAATAAAAAGTCATTTATTAACGAAAATACACCGATTAAAAAAAACTAGAAATAGTGACATTGAGGAGATTCGCATGTTTGAATATGCTTTAAAGGAAACAAAATTAAAAATTAATAAAATTTTTAATAAAAACATTAACAATTATTGGACTAATAAAATAAAAGCAATAAATAAACACGATCATTTAAATTTGTTTCCTGAAATAAATAGAATATTTAGAGCAAAAAACATAACTGAAATACCAAAGTTAAAAGTAAATATCGACAATGCGAATCTCCTTAACCTTGCAAATATAAATAGAGACAATTGCTATAAAGATGAAAACGATAATATAATCATTTCAAATTCAATTGAAAAACTTAATTTACTGGGTGCAAATTTTGCTGAAATTAATAATAAAAATAGAGATAAAGGAAGAGTGGGAATTAATAACATTGTAAAAGCATCTTTAGATAAATTCAGATCCAATTTAGAAAATGATAATATTAATAATAAAACAATAATAAAATTTTCAGATGAAAATCGTTCAACAAACCCAAATTTTGAATTAGACACCAATTTTTTTATGAATATTTCATCAATTAAAGAAATACTAAAAAAACATAATAATAAGTTATCTGCTGGAATTGATGGAATACCTAATATTGCTTTAAAAAAAATTACCAACAAATATAATTCGTGAATATATTATCATTTTTAACAACGCGTTAAATAATTCCTATTTTCCTAATAAATGGAAAATTGCTAGATTAAAACCATTGCAAAAAAAAGAAAAAAGTCCTGAATTATTAAGCGGCTATCGACCCATAAGTTTATTGTCTAATATAGGCAAATTGTTTGAAATTGTAATAAATAAATCAATTCAAAATGTTTGCGAGAAAAAGAAAATTGTGCCTGATGCTCAGTTTGGGTTCCGATATAAGCATTCAACCGTGCATGCAATAACAAAATTCGTGTCTGATATTTGTTGGTCTTTAAATGAAAAGAAATTTGTAGGTACTTGTTTGATAGACCTTGAGAAAGCATTTGACTCAGTATGGCTAGATGGACTTATTTATAAACTTATAAAGAACTTATTTCCAAATCATTTAATTAAAATTATTTATAATATGATTCATAACAGAAAATTTAGAGTATACAATGGAAATGAAAGCTCTGACCTGACTTTTGAGCTGCTAGCTGGTTTACAGCAAGGTGCAGTAAACTCGCCGATTTTGTTTAACATATTTATATATGAAATATTAAATTTGGCGGGAATGAATAAAGATAACAATAAAAAATCGATTGGATTCGCGGACGATATCGTCATTTACACAATAGAAAAATCGCCACAGGCAGCTCGGGAGTCACTTCAGAGCCTATTTGACAAAATATTGTATTACTTTGATACTTGGAGATTGAATTGTAATTTAGAAAAAAGTGAAACAATTTTATTTAGACCAGTTATTGAGAAAAAATATGCAAGGGTTTGGAGAGAGTTCAGAATAAATGCTAATATAGGTCCAGAGGAATCAATAACTTTAAATCATAAAAACACTGTCAAGTATCTGGGAATTTTACTAGATGAACAATTAAAATACATATCTCATATAAAAGAAGCCATAAGTAAGGCAAAGAAAGCTTTTTTTAACGCAAAAAGCTTATTTTACTCATTACATCTCGACGCTAACGTTAAAATCTTATGTTATATGCTAATTGTTCGACCAATTGCTACATATGCTTGTCAGGCCTGGTTTAATATATCACCCTCGACAATGGAAATGATGAGAGTATTTGAAAGGACTTGTTTGAGGGCGTGTCTGGGAATGTACAGGAGCCCTGAATCAAATTTTACTAAATTTTACTCAAATTTTTTAATCTATAATAAAGCAAATGTACCAAGAATCGATAATTTTACAATTAAATTAAACAGAAACCACTTTGCCAAAGCGGCTAAAATAAAAGAAAATCCGAATATGTATTTGCCGTTTTTTCATACTGATAACGAATTTAAAGAAACCTTAAAATCAGGGTACATACCCCCACATTGCTTTCCATATTTAAATAAAAATAAATTTATACAAAATTCAGGAAATATTCCTATAATTTACCACATTCACAGACACGCGTTCAACAAGTCCATAAAGTTTAATGCGAATGACTGGGATGCAAATCCGCAAAGCATGTCAAGATTTTCTACGGCTATGTCAAGACAAGATCTAAATAAAAGAGCGCCAACAAATTCAAAAAAATATTGGTGGTTAACTCCAAACAAAATAATTGAGGATCTCGATAAGATATAAAAAAAAAAATTATAATTTATGTATCACTAAATAACGAAGTTGGCTTTTTTCGATGTATGTTGTTTTATTTTTTTTAATGCTTCATCTTTTTTTACCAACAATTGTCTTATAAAAAAAATTAATTCGTCTCTAACTACAATAGATATATCAAACAAATGTAATTGTGCAATGAGAAGTATGAATGAAAAAGAGAAAGTGTATTCCTTCGTTGAGTGCCACCTTGTTGGCCACACGAAAAAAAAATCTATATCTGTGATAATTTGCATCGTTTTCTTTACATGTTTGTCTCGATGCCATTGTACTTATATATTGTATATTTGTTAAATAAACTTGTTATGAAAAAAAAAAAAGTGGTCAGAGTGTTAGGCTGTGGTGCGTCAGGTTCAGGTATCGATCCCCGCGAGAGGTAAGAATTTTTTAAATATTTGTAAGTTTGCGTTTAATTTAGGGAAATAAGCCGTATAAATGTTATAAATAAATTAGTTAATTGAATAAAAAAAAATTATTTTTATTTTTTTCTAATTTTGTCAACACTGGGGGAGTAATGGCAGCCAATATTGGGCCATTAATGTCTGCTGAGATCTGGCTGCCAATAAGGGGCCATTAATGTCTGTCGAGATCTGGCTGCCAATATTGGGCCATTAATGTCTTCCGAGATCTGGTTGCCGACGTCCAACCGCTGTTAACACCACAAGAGTCGGCGCAAAGTCGGGCCAATATTGTCTGCCAAGTCTCGATGCCAGCTTTGCCAATACTGGGCCAGTGTTGGGCCGCGTTGGTATTCGCACTTGGGTTACTATATCCTATGGGTTTTAAAATATTTCAGAAAATTCCTATTGGTTTCAGGTGTTTAACAAGTTTTTTAATTTTGTGAAATGTTTTCACAATATTGCAGAATCTTTATGTGTAATATTGCAGGAATATTTCAATGAAATATTTTCTCAACTTTCGCGTCAATATTTCCACAGAAGCGGACATTTTCCTGTTTGCAGAAATATTTCAAGAACCTTGCACTGAAATATTTCAATCTTTTAGTGAAATATTCAGGAAATATTTAGGAAATATCATGTGCTGTGTGGGTTCATTTCGAAATAATATTAGTGCTGCCATATCTATGGAACTGTCACTTATTATTACGTTGAGCCAAAAATTATGAATAATTTATAAAAATTGTTATAAAAAATTATTTGTCTTCAATTTAGAAATGATATACATAGATGATTCTTAGAATTGTAACATCCGACATTCTCTTTGTGCAGTTGTTACAATTTACACGCTGTCACTCAAATGCTGCTAGTTAATTAAATAATATATGTATATAGAGCTAAATCAATTATAGCCTTTTAAAACGAGATAATATACCAAACAAATTGGAGTTAAACTCTAATCACTGTAACTGATTTTATCAAAATTGTAACAACTGCACCTAGTCTCCCCTAATTCGATTTTTTCACTTTATAGTTAAATGTTTGATACATTTTTTGTTTATGTTAATAATCCTAAATCTTTTTTGTTCTTTCTGATGCAAAATTCAATGTAAACGTCGTAAATTAAAAGTTATTAATATTTAAAACATTCTTTTCTTCTTGTTTCAAGAGATCACTTTATTTAATTTTTAAATTTAACTTTTAAAGAATGAATTCTGTTCTTCAGAAAAAATAACAAAAAATATTTGCAAACCAGAAAGTGATTACGAATTTTAAACTATTTAGGGTCATTTGGGGTAAATGTAAACAAGGGGTAAATGTAAACAGTAGATGTTTCAGCTAAATTTACAAATTTAAAAATAAGTACGACGTCAATATTTTTACCTCAGCTCACAAGATGTTCTGGGTATTGACAATATTTTATTTTGACAATTGGCAATGCCATAATGTAAGTTGTTTTTTAATGCAAAAAAGATTGAAAATCAAAGTTTTACTGTTTCAGTATTTTGTCTCGCATTTGCATAAAAATAAAAATAAAAATCAAACAAAAATATGTAATTCTTCCTTATTAATGCCCTAACAAAAATTGACTTTGATTTTTGATTTTCGTCAATTTACTTAATAAATAACACTTAAGTGTTTACATTTACCCCGAGAATTCGAAAACTCGGGGTAAATGTAAACAGAACTTGAACTACATTTAAAAAAAATAATTCAATAAATTTGCTTTTATTTCACAATTTCATTAATTTGGCAATGTAAAATTACATAGAAAAGGAAATTAGGTCCTCTTTGAAAAAAAAAATTTGATAAAAAAAACAATTTTTTTTTGAAAGATCAATTTTTAAAAATATTTTTAGGTTTATCCGCCATATTGGATCCGCCACTTTGAAAATTTAAAATTTGACGTCAAATTCGTATTCAGCGATCTTAAAAACCCCCGAGTAGCCAGATTCAAGCAAATTTGATCAATTTTTAAAAATATTATTTTTAGGTTCATCCGCCATATTGGATCCACCATTTTGAAATTTAAAAATTCAATTTTAGATTCTTATTGAGCAACCTTAAAAACTTCTTTTTAACAAGTTGAATGAAAATCTATTAAAATTTGTTCAAGTTATTCAAGTTTTTACATTACTAATTTTGTAATGGTTGATTGTTTATTTTATATGATACATTATCAGTCAACTGGTTGATTTACTAAGAATATTTTTCAGTTTTTCCATCCTTTAAAACAGTAGTATACTTGAAATAACTTGTTTCTTAAACCTCGCTTAACTACAGTGGTGTTTACATTTACCCCGAATTTTAGGAAAATTTCAAAATCTCGGGGTAAATGTAAACAGTCAATTTTAGGCGATTCAGGTGCATCAATATTTTTTTGTACCTCATAAAATTTTTCTAGGGAACTCTAGTAACAAGTTCATGCAAAAGAAATCCGTCCGTTTACATTTACCCCCAATGACCCTAAATGATTTTCTATAATTAAGGATATAATTAAACTTATTATGAGGAATGTAAATTTTACACTCCTTAGGTTAAGTTCTAAACAGAAGAGTGTCAACTTTTTCAAGTTTGACACTCCTCATGGTAAGCTTGATTATTCTTTTTTCTCCGTGTACATAATTTATACTTGTCAAAAATATTTACTAGTCGTTTTTGGTCATTGTATAGATTAAATTACCATTATAGCCATTAAACCAAAAGAAAGATTTTATAATCTTTTTTTTAATAAAGTAAAGGACTTTAATTTTGACGTGAAAATTATAATTATATATTTTTGAGTGTATTAAAAACGTAAAATGTTACATACGCGTTATTTTTGCTACCTTAAAAATAATTGATAGGTACTACAAAATAGTAGTTTGAAGTGCTCTACTCAATGTATGGTAATAAAAAATTACCACGTACTAGTACGTGCAGAAATTAAAATGTGGGCCTGATAGGGTACTGGACAGTTTTTCCGATCTCTGGTGTGGCTCTGGGTAGAGAAACTGACCAATGCCCGACTAGTGTGTGACACTGTTCCCGACCAATGCCCTACTTAGGGAAAAACTGGTCAGGGCCTCGTCAGTTTTTCTTAAAAATGCCCTATTTTGTGAGTTTAATTTTATTCAAAAGAATTTACAATAAAATTACTGTAATTAAAAATATTATTATATTAGAAACATAATAAACATATTCATTATATATACAACATATTTATACATAACATAATGAGGTATTATAGTCATTTTGACTAATTTAAATGTGAAAATGATAAAAATAATATAATTTCAAGAATAGAAAAACTTAAAAATTTTTGAAAAATATAATTTTTGGTTTTATGATTAATTCATTTTTCTTTTGGAGGTTGTCGCTCCTTTCTGCCTCCTTAATTTTATAATATTAATAAAGGTTATAATTTTTGTTTTCAAATGTATAAGTAATAATTAATATTTATTTAATAAATATTTTATTCAAATTTATTATTTATGTTTAAAAAATAGTTATTAAATATTGAAGGTGTTAAATTTAACAATCTCTCCGAATCATTTTCTCACTTTAACCTAATATAATATAAAATAATTATTATTATTAAAATAATATAATATATATACAAACCAAATGATAAATTCATCCTATAAATTAATAATTATTAAAATTCATTAAGTATAATTTATTAATAATTGTTTATTAATTTTTTTTTAATTCATAATTTTTATTTTTAAATAAATGTATAATAATTATTTATTTAATAACTATTATTATTCGTTATTTATAATTTAGTTGTTATTATTAATAAATAAACTTTATTATAATATTGTACTTAAAGAAAAAAAAAATTATATGTATTTTCGTTTTTTAAATATATTACTATAATTATTTTATAAAGTGTTTTAAAAGAACACGCTTTTTTAACTTAAATAACTGTTTTAAAAAAGTTAATTTTAAAAATTAAATTTATTTACATGCTTTTAAAACGAGGAAAACTGTCAAGGCCCTGATCAGAGCCCTATTTCATATCTAGTGAACACCCCACTTAGGGTTTTGGCCAGAATTTGTGGTCAAACCCATAAGATAAAAAAATTCTTAAAAATGTAGTATAATTACTCCGTGTAATTAATTTCTTCAATTGTTTATAATTTTATTATGGGAACTAATTTAAAAAACTTAATTCATTTACACTTTATTCAAATGAGGAAAACTGTCGAGGCCCTGATCAGAGCCCTATTTTATATCTAGTGAACACCCCACTTAGGGTTTTGGCCAGAAATTCTGGTCAAACCCACAAAATAAAAAATTATTAAAACGATAGTATAATTACTCCCTTTAATTGTATTTTTCAATTGTTCATTATTTTTTATTAAAAGTAATTTTAGAGATTTAATTTTTTTACACTTTATTTAAACAAGGAAAACTGTCGAGGCCCTGATCAGTACCCTATCTAAAATCTAATGAACACCCTACCTGGGGTTCTGGCTAGGAATTCTAGTCAAACCCCTAAAATAAAAAAATTATTAAATAACTAAAATAATGATTGCCTTTCATTGTTAATAGCTTCTACAACAAAAAGAAATTCTAAAAACTTTATTAAAAAAAAAATTTTTAATAGGGAAAACTGTCGAGGCCTCGATTAGAACCCTGTTTTAAATAGGGCAAAGTGGGGCTAGCTCTTGAGATTTACTCAGGCAATCCTCCATTTTGAAATTTGCAAAGCAGCTTTTATAAAATAGATTCTAACAACTGCTAAAAGCTTTAAATAACAAGTCTCAATAGTGAATCAAACTGAATTTTGAAAAAATCTTATTAAAAAGTCGAATTGTTTACATATATGTATAATATAATCATTTATACACTTTTTTTAGGAATCCTTTCTATTCTATCGATGTGAAGAGAGGGAGATAGAGAAAAATTGATTCATGATTTTGCTTCTGACTTAGATTTTTCAATAAGATACACCCATTTTGCAAAACTTTTGTGTTTCTTGATTCATTTTGTTTGACATCCTGTTTGGACATTGTAAAATGTAGCAAGAGAGAGACTGAGTTAATATTATCTATTGGTTCAGATTTTAAATCTCGTATTATATTGCTTTTTTTTAAACAATTGTTACCACGCTTACATGGAGAGAAATGTGTTACGAATAACGCTAGAGAAATTTTGATTCGCTTTTCGCATAGACGTCTGTACCTAATTTTGCAAAGGCCGGTGCTAACTTTGCACAGCTTTTTTCCACTTGTGCCACAGTTGCTCAAATCCATGAAAAATCAGCATGGATTTCTTGCAACTTTCGCATGGTGGTGTATATATGTCGTAGGCAACTAGAAGAATCCGGCATTAAGCTTAATTCCTAGGCAATAAGCTTACTGCCGGCAATTAGACGAATACACGACAAAATCGTTCAGATTTGTCTATTTGCCTAGGCAGTAAGCTTAATGCCCGGCAGTAAGCTTATTGCCCGATGAAGATTCGGCAATTAGACGAACCACATTAGAATCCATTTGCAGTGCACAAACGTCCTATAAAAAATTAATTAAAAACAATAATAATGATAATAATAATAATAATAATAATAATAATAATAATAATAATAATAATAATGATAATAATAATAATAATAATAATAATAATAATAATAATAATAATAATAATAATAATAATAATAATAATAATAATAATAATAATAATAATAATAATAATAATAATAATAATAATAATAATAATAATAATAATAATAATAATAATAATAATAATAATAATAATAATAATAATAATAATAATAATAATAATAATAATAATAATAATAATAATAATAATAATAATAATAATAATAATAATAATAATAATATAATAATAATAATAATAATAATAATAATAATAATAATAATAATAATAATAATAATAATAATAATAATAATAATAATAATAATAATAATAATAATAATAATCTCCGCCGATGGTTGTCCACTACCGAACATCATCGATGTCTTTGACGTGCTGGGAGAAGTGGATGCTTATCCACTGCCAGACATAATAGACATGATGGATATGTTCGGTAGACCTTGTCGTGGTGGCGGGGCTTTTCACTAAAGGGCAACCAACAGGGTGGTTCCCTGATTCTAAAACCAAAAAAAATGAATGAAATGGATAAAGATCCAAATAAAATACTCCAAGCGGGTACCTCAAATGAGGGTAATCCCGTCACCGATTCTGATCGGGTTCAAGCCCCGGTAGTCGGTGCAGACGGCTCCAAGGATTTTGGAGGGAGCCAAATAAAAAATTCTGAGGATGTGGGACTTAGCAGATTCGAACAAAATGTTTTAGAACAGGTCGATCTGATCCCAATAATACTGGATAGTATGTGGCGTGCTTGCAGAAAGCAAAAAAACATTAGCAAGGATGTTAAGGATGGAATGGTGGCAATGGAGAAGGTGCACGAGGTGCTTTGCAGAAACCTGCGATTTATACCTAAGCCCTTCATTAGCCCAAGCAAACCAAGGTCGAATCCTGAAACTCCTAGATCGATGTCGCACGCCACATCCAGCGAGAGCAAGTCCATCGACCCAAGGAAGCGCCCTAGAGAGTTTGAAGGTCCGGAGACTGATTCTTCTGTGACCACTCCCAAGGGTAAGAGGGTTAAGAGCAAGGAGACCAAGGCAAACCCTACTGTTATGGAGACGGAGGTGAGTAAGGCTGCTTCGGCCAGGGTTGCTTCTTATTCGGAGGCAACTGTGTCAAATAAGCCTGAAAACGAAAAAGACTTTGAAACTGTCTCCAATAGGAAACGGGAGGCCCGTAAGAAAAAGGCCTTGAAGAAAGCGGAGGAGAGGGAGCGACTTCAGAAGCGCCCCCCCAAAATTAGAACAACGGAGGCAATAAAAATTGTGGCCCGGAATCCAGAGACCTACCATGATCTCATAAAACTGGCAACAACTTCGGTAAAGCCAGAGGAAACTGGAACAGAGATTGTGAAAATTAGGAGAACTCTTAAAAAAGAGGTTCTTGTTGTTGTGAAAAAGGGGGGTGAAACTTCAAAGTTCGCTCAGAATCTTACCTCCGTTCTTCTGGACAAGGCCGAGGTTACGGCTCTTGTCAGTAAAAAGACCCTCGAAATTCGGGATCTTGTCGAAACAACCTTAGAGGAGGACGTTTTAACCGTCTTAAAGCAGAAGTTGCAAAAGCCCGAATTAGAGGTGACTTGCCGACTTCTGACACGTTTTGGTGGTACGAAAGTGGCACTAGTACGCTTGAATGAAACGGACAGCGAGAGTCTGCTTAAGCTGGGCAAAGTGCGTATTGGCTGGATAAATGCATCCATCCGAACGCACTTAGAAGTGACAAGATGTCAAAAGTGCCTAGCCTATGGACACGTGACCCGAATTTGCAAGGGCCCCGACAGAACAAAAAACTGTCGGAGATGCGGCGAAGCGGGACACTTCTCCAAAAAGTGTACTAATGACAAGCCAAAGTGCATAACGTGTACAGATTTGGGAAAAACGGAAGTCAACCATATCCCTGGAAGAATTTCCTGCCCGGTTTACAAGGAGGAACTGGAGAAACTTAAAAGGGCAAATCCTTAAAGCTCCTTCAAGTCAACCTGCATACAAGTAAGGATGCACAGGTGCTCCTGATGCAAACAGCTAGGGAAAATGAGGTGGATATCCTGTTCTGCAGTGAGCAGTATCAAGGAAGCGACCTCGCACCTTGGTATCAGGATAAGGCGAAGAGAGCCGCCATCAAGCTGTGCAACCCAGAATTGCGGGTTGACAAGTTCTTGGAGACAAGCAGCGGGTTTGTGTGGATAGAGGTGGCTAACATACGTATGTATAGCTGCTACTTCTCACCCAACGACCCGCTGACCACCTTCGAAGCCAATATAGAAGACCTAGAATCGAGCCTCATAGAATCCAAGCTGGATGTCATCATCACTGGCGATTTTAATGCAAAGTCGCCAGAGTGGGGTGAGACGAGGCTCGACAAGAGAGGAATTCTGATTGGAGAAATGATCTCCAAGAACGATTTATTAGTTGTAAACCGGGGAAAAACATGGACGTTTAGACGAGGTGCGATCGGATCGATAATAGATCTAACGATAGCATCGTCTAATATATTTAGCCGCATAAGCGACTGGCGGGTCTCTGAGGAATATACAGCAAGTGACCACCAGTACATTGAGTTCTCAGTCTCAATGGGAGACACACGAGGAGGAAAGAGACAGGAAGCTCCTAGTCGCAAAACCTTCTCGTGGAACATTAAGAAACTCGACAAGGAGAAGTTCAGCCGGTCCCTAAAAGAATCTATCTTAATTGAGGATTCTGGTTGGGTGAGGAGGCCGAAAAGTCTAAATGGAGAGGTGCGAGCGGTGCGAAATATAATCGTCACCGCTTGCAATGCGTCGATGCCACGTCGCAAAGGCGCCTTTCCAAGGAAAAAATCCTTGCACTGGTGGTCAGAAAAACTGTCCTCCTTGAGAAAGGAATGCCTCAAAGCAAGAAGGACATATACCCGTTCTAAGGGAGATCCCTTGCTGAAAGAGGCTTTCAAGGAGGCGAAAAAGGACCTCAAGAAAGAGATCCGCAAGTCGCGACGCCGTAGCTGGAAGGACCTAATCGAGGAGGTCGATAAGGACCCATGGGGTCTGGCTTTTAAAATCGTAACTAAGAAATTAGTGACGAGGCAAAAGACCCCCGGCCTGGACAATCCCGATTGGGTCAGAAAGATAATAAGTTCTTTGTTTCCTCCTGCAGAACCATACCTTAGAAGGGACTGGAGTTTTTGCAAAGTCGAAGAGGAAGAACTCTTCACACTTAGTGAACTGAAAAAAGCAGGCAAAAGATTAAAAACAGGCAAGGCGCCTGGAATCGATGGGATAAGTAACGAGATCCTAAAGTTGGTAATCGACACTTCACCCCAGATTCTGCTTCGATGCTTCAATCTTTGCCTTGAGAGAGGAGAGTTCTTCCGCGACTGGAAGCGACAGAGGTTAGTCCTCCTAAGGAAAGGTGAAAAACCTCTAGATAAGGTTTCATCGTACAGGCCTATATGCCTGCTAGATACGATGGGTAAACTTCTAGAGGATATGGTTCTCCAGAGAATGCAGGGCCACTTGACCGAAGAGAATCGTCTATCCGATTACCAATTTGGTTTCCGTAAAGGCAAGTCCACAGTTGATGCCATCCAGGCAGTTGTGGACATAGCCAAAGCAGGAAAAAACAAATTGGGACCTGGGAAAAAGAAGAGCTTCTGCGCGTTGGTAGCAATTGACATACGCAACGCGTTTAATTCCGCAAGATGGAAAGATCTCATCGAGTCGATGGAAAAGAAAAACATGCCGCCCTACTTGTTGCGGATAATGGATAATTATCTTAGCGACAGGTGGGTTATATATGAGGGAGACACCTGCACTCTCAGGGAAGAGATGCAGCGTGGGGCTCCTCAAGGCTCGAGGGTGGGTCCATTTGTATGGAATGTATCTTACGATGATTTTCTGCGAATGGATCTGCCCGAAGGTGCGATGATCATCGGCTTTGCGGACGACGCGTTGTTCGTGTGCACTGCCGAGAGTGAGGAGGCTCTTGGGACATTGGTGAACGAATGTCTGCGACTAGCAAAAAGCTGGCTGGATACCAGAGGTCTTGAAATGGCCCTGGAAAAGACCGAGGCACTGCTAGTCACAGACAGACGTGGTTATGAGCTCCCACGAATCGTGATAGACGGATTCGAGGTCAAGTGGAGTAAACAAATTAAATACCTTGGTGTGGAGTTAGATGGAAGGTTAAACTTCCACCACCACATGGCTACGGCGTCGAATAAGGCGATCGAGTGTGCGGCTAATCTTTCACGGTTAATGCCAAATGTTGGCGGACCCCGTGAACAAAAAAGAAGACTGGTGGCGAGTGTCGCCCACGCTAAAATGCTCTATGCAGCACCAGCGTGGGCCCCATCCCTGAGGAGTAAAAGATGTGTTACCATCTGTGAAAAGATACTGTCGGCGCAGAGATCGATAACAACGCGTATCATCTCTGCATATAAGACGGTATCTACGAGTGCTGTGCAGGTCCTTGCAAGTGTCCCGCCAGCAGATCTCTTGGCGAGGGAAAGGGAAGAAATGTTTCTCTTTTCTAAAGAAAGCAGTTCCTGGGATGAGGAATTAAGACCAAGCAAGGGCCTGATCCGCAAAGAAGCGAGGCACAGGCTCATAGAAAGATGGCAGGAAAGATGGGATGGTGAGGGAAAAGGTCGATGGACCTATCGCCTTATCCCGGCACTCGCCACCTGGATAAATAGGAAACACGGTCAGGTTTCCTATTATTTGACTCAGGCGCTCACAGGTCACGGGTGTTTTAACTCGTACCTGTGTCGCTTTAAATTACGCGAGAACGAGGTGTGTGCATATTGCCAGTTCCCTGAGGACAACGCGGAGCACACCCTCTTCTCATGCAAAAAATGGGACTTGGAGAGGCGGGCCATGTTCGAAGGTGTAAACAGTCAAGTTACACCGGAGAATATGGTATCGCTGATGACCCAGTCGGAAGAGAATTGGCGGCAAGTCGAGAACTTCATAATCTCGGTTATGTCGAGGAAGGATCTCGACGGCCGCCAAAAAGCGTAATTTAAACAGCTTTTAATTTGTTTGTTTGTTTTTTATTAATTTATTTTGTGATTTATTTGTCCCTATACATTTTTTTTTAATTTGTTTTGTTTTTTTTTATTCATCTTTGTACAATTTTATGTTTTCAATATTTTATACGCGTTTATTTTTATTTTTTTTTATATATCCGTTTATAATTTTATCTTTTGACTTTTTAAACTTCTTAAAATTTTTGTTTTTTATTGTTGTTGTGCTGTTAATTCCGCTTTTATATTGAAATAGTTTTAAATTTTTTAACTATTGACGCAGGAGAACCGCAGACACAGAACAAAGTCGCAGCAGCGATAGAGTTGGAGCGCCTCCCTCGAAGGCTAAAGTCTTACGACAGTTCCGAGGGAGGGTAAAGGGCTCCAAAAGAAGGGTTACGGGTTTTAGTGGGTCGGGCTGGTAGTAGGTCGCCAGTTTATTAAATTTATTATAACATTTATTTATTTATCCTTTTTTTTTTAAATTCCCTTTTTTTTATTTTACCAACCCCACATAACCTTGGAGTGCGGAATCCAAGGTATCTGTAAACAGATTTCCCAAAATTCCCTAAGCAAAAAAAAAAAAAAAAAAAATAATAATAATAATAATAATAATAATAATAATAATAATAATAATAATAATAATAATAATAATAATAATAATAATAATAATAATAATAATAATAATAATAATAATAATAATAATAATAATAATAATAATAATAATAATAATAATAATAATAATAATAATAATAATAATAATAATAATAATAATAATAATAATAATAATAATAATAATAATAATAATAATAATAATAATAATAATAATAATAATAATAATAATAATAATAATAATAATAATAATAATAATAATAATAATAATAATAATAATAATAATAATAATAATAATAATAATAATAATAATAATAATAATAATAATAATAATAATAATAATAATAATAATAATAATAATAATAATAATAATAATAATAATAATAATAATAATAATAATAATAATAATAATAATAATAATAATAATAATAATAATAATAATAATAATAATAATAATAATAATAATAATAATAATAATAATAATAATAATAATAATAATAATAATAATAATAATAATAATAATAATAATAATAATAATAATAATAATAATAATAATAATAATAATAATAATAATAATAATAATAATAATAATAATAATAATAATAATAATAATAATAATAATAATAATAATAATAATAATAATAATAATAATAATAATAATAATAATAATAAATAATAATAATAATAATAATAATAATAATAATAATAATAATAATAATAATAATAATAATAATAATAATAATAATAATAATAATAATAATAATAATAATAATAATAATAATAATAATAATAATAATAATAATAATAATAATAATAATAATAATAATAATAATAATAATAATAATAATAATAATAATAATAATAATAATAATAATAATAATAACTCCGCTTAGAACCGTGTCCCAAGCCCGGGACTCCATCTTCTATACGCATCTATACTCATTTATGTATTATTTTTTTTTACGTATGTGCGTGTACATGGGTGAAGTAGTTTGGAGGAGGAGGAGGGTAGTTTGTCGGACTGGTGCGTCGGTGTATATTCCTCGTCTGTGTGAATGGTACAGTATGAACGTAGGGTGCGCTATAAACGCGTTTATCCCTTTGTTTGGGCGAAGGAGAATCCGAACCAAAGTGTTCGGTATGTTCGGAGCATGAATGGGAAGGAGAGTAGCCTATAAACGGCCCCTTCCATGAATGGGAAGCAGAGTAGCCTATGAACGGCCGCTTCCGCGAATGTGTATGAAGGAGTACATGTGGGCAGGAGAGTAGCCTATAAACGGCCCCTGCCCTAAATGCGGAACCAGAGTAGCCTATAGACGGCCGCTTCCACGATTGGGCAGTCTCTTTTCTATTGATGACGCTATGGATCCGGGAAGTCTGTCCAATAGGCCAGCCTTGGCGGTATCCGGCTTGTCTCAATGGAATTGAGACTGATGTATGAAAGTGTATGTGGAATGTAAGAGGAACCCTTTGCGGAGGTTTCTTCCTTTTCTTTCTGTATGTGGGGGAGTGCTATAAACGCGCTACCCCCGTGAATGTGAGATACGCATGAGTGACGGGGGATGTGCATGGTCGTTCTAGTCCGTCAGACACAGTACACATCAAATGTACACTATTTTAACACATATATGGGTTACACACAATTACAACACCTATACATTCATCACAACACACATCCTCACAATACACTTATCACACCCATATGATTGTTTCCTTCCTCGGCCCACTGGGAGTACCCTGAATCTTCGTTCACTCGTTTTCGGTGTTCGAGGCCTAGGGGTTGATGTGAGCTTGCTCTGCCGATGTGCCAGCCGAGGTAAGGAATCAGGAGCCAGCCCCTTCGGGACCCTGATCAGGAGAGTCTGTGGTGGATATGGAGGTCGGAATCCATATTGCTCCGGGCGAGTCCGGTCCGTCCGTGTATTCCGGGACCGGCTAAGCGGTGGTTGGGCCTCAGGGAACTGGGGTAGGATACGTCCGAGGGTATACCCGTTCCCAACTATACCGACCCGCCCCTCCACAGACGATGCGCTGGTAGAAACGAATTTATGGATACCATCTTCAGAATTGAAAACGAATTGGAAAAGGTGAACAGCGAACAAGCAATGGAGACAGAGGTGTTAGAAACCTCTGCCCCCGTTAGAAAGGAGGAACCTGCACCTCCGTGGGTTAAGGGCTGGAATGCCATGCTACAACTCATGGAGAAGCAGTGTGAAGTAACAGAGGGCCTGGTTAAGGCCCTCCGTATAGTTAACGAGGGAATATTGAAGAATAACCCAAAACCCGTAAAGGACAGTGCCGTTGAGGCATTGCTCTATAGCGAAAGTCTCAGCGGCATTGCTAAAGACCTACGGGAAGAAGGGGGGGAATTCGTCAAAAGCCTACAGTCCAACCCCTCACAGCTCGTTGCAAGACGACAAAATAAAAGGTTAGGGGAAAATCCTAGTAGGACTCCCACTTCTGAAAGTAAGAAGAGGGGGGCCTCAACTACGCCCAAGGACAGGCAGTCCAAAAAGGGAAAGGTGTCCGCGTCTCCTCGGCCGAATAATGTAGAAGTTTCTGCTGAGGAGGCCGGACCATCCACTCAAGTTGATGAGCCCTGGGAGGAGGTGAAGAGTAAGAAGGGCAAAAAGAAGAAAAAGAAAAAAGGAGAAAAAAAGACTGGGGATGACCCAACAGGGGAAATAAAAAAATCCCCGCGTAAGAAAAAGAAAAGGGAGACAGACGCGATAAAAATAAGCGCAAGAGAAGGTGAGAAAACGGAGGAGATCTTAGACTACATGTTTAAAAGGGTCAGCCCTGAGGAAAACAAAGTCGAGGTCCTGTCTGTTCGTAGATCCAGGAAGCAGGAGATCCTCCTGGTACTCAAGAAGGGACAGGATCTCACTAGTTTCAGCAGTGCGCTGACCACTGCCCTAACAGGAAAAGCGGATGTCGCGACTGCCGTCTCGACGAGGTCGATAGAAATTGTAGACCTCGACGAGACTGTAGTCGTCGCAAAGGTGTTGGAGGCCGTACGGGGTCTTCTGGGCAAGCCCGAGTTGGACGTGCCCTGCCAACTAGTCCGACGATATGGAGGTACGCAGATGGCGATTCTGCGTCTGCCAGACTTGGACGCGGAATTGCTGCTTAAGACCGGTCGTATTAAGATCGGCTGGGTGAACTGCAGAGTCCGGGCCAGAGTTGAAGTGGACAGATGCTTTAAATGCCTGTGTTACGGACACCTGGCACGGGGCTGCAGTGGCCCAGACAGAAGAAACGCTTGTTGGAAGTGTGGTGGTTTGGACCACAAAAGCAAGTCGTGTAAGGGTTCTGCTCGTTGCATGACTTGCTCCGACAAGGGGTCGAAGGAAGTAAACCACCTTCCAGGAAGCAGGGCTTGCCCAGTTTATTGGGGAATCCTGTCAGAGTTAAAATCTAAAATTCGGGGTACTTCAGGTTAACCTCGGAAAAGGAAGAGCCGCGCTGGACCTTCTGATGCAGACTGCTAGACAGAGGAAGGCTGATATACTGATCTTCAGTGAGCAGTGTAGAAAGCCAGAATTCTCTGTCTGGTTCCAGGACGCATCGGGAAGGTCCGGAATACAAGTGTGTAACCCGGACATCGTTATTGGTGATTTCCTGGAGACAGATAAGGGCTTTGTTTGGGTAGAGGTGGCGGGTGTTCGTATCTACAGCTGCTACTTCTCCCCAAACGACCCCCTTAAAAAGTTCGATGCCGAGATTCGCTCTCTTGAAGAAAGCATAAGAGCTTTCGACGGGGATGTCCTCATTGCGGGGGATTTCAATAGTAAGTCCCCCGAGTGGGGAGAGACCCGTCAGGACAGGAGGGGAATCTTGGTCACCGATATGGTCTCTGCGAATGACCTGGTGGTGATGAACCGGGGAAAAAAGCTCACTTTTAGGCGGGGAGCGTCAGGGTCAATTCTTGACCTGACATTTGCAACTCCCCACCTGGCCCGTAGAATCAGAAATTGGAAGGTATTGGATCAGGTGACCATGAGCGACCACCAGTACATTGAGTTTTCAGTCTCCGAGGAGAATATGGGAGGGTACAATTGCCCACAAAAGGACAAAAAGAAACCCTCCTGGAACCTTAGGAGACTTGATAGGGAGAAGTTGGTAAAGTCCCTGGCCGAAGCTCGCCTCATCAAGAGGTCCAGCTGGCAAAAGGAGCCAACTTCTGCAAAGGGTATAGCGCGAGAGGCGAGGCAGATTATAGCGGATGCTTGCAACTGCTCCATGCCTCGCCGGCGCCAAACAAAAGCTAGGAAGGGTGCTCTGTACTGGTGGAGCGATGAATTAGCCCGCTTAAGGAGAGAATGCAATGCAGCGAGGAGGAAATATACCCACTCGAAGGGAGACCTCACGCTGCAAGAAGATTGGCATAAAGCCAGGCGAATCTTCAAGCGGGCTATAAGGAGTAGCCAACGAAAGTGCTGGAAGGACCTAATCGGGAAGACCGAGAATGATCCATGGGGTTTGGCGTTTAAAATTGTTACTAAGAAATTAGTTTCAAGACAAAAAACCCCGGGTCTAGGCAATCCGATTTGGGTCCAAAAAATCATAAGAGCGCTGTTTCCCCATGTGGAACCGAGCCCCAGGGAGGACTATACTTGCGTAGTACAGATGGAGGAGCTTTTCACGCTTGAAGAACTAAAAAAGGCGGCAAGGGCGTTGAAAAATGGCAAGGCGCCAGGCAGGGATGGAATACCAAGCGAGATCGTAAAAGAGGTCGTCGCGGTATACCCAGAGTTGCTTCTCAACGTCTTTAATGCGTGTTTAAAAGCCGGAGAGTTCCTCAGTGACTGGAAAGTGCAAAAGTTGGTTCTCCTTAGGAAAGGCGATAAACCTCTGGATAAAGTCTCATCGTTCAGACCAATTTGTTTATTGGACACGATGGGCAAACTTCTAGAGGGGATGGTTCTAGAAAGACTTCAGGGAATCCTGGTAGGCGAAAATAGCCTATCAGAGAACCAGTTTGGCTTCCGGAAAGGCCGGTCAACAGTTGATGCAATACTCTCTGTTGTAAAACTGGCAAAGGAAGTCAATCAGGGGAAGAGGAAGGGTTTCTGTGCTCTTGTTTCCATCGACATCCGGAATGCGTTCAATTCCGCGAGATGGGACATCTGCATTGAGTCAATGAGACGCAAAGGAGTGCCGACTTATCTGTTGCGAATGATAGACAACTATCTCAGTGACAGATGGGTCGTGTACGAAGGCAATGTGTTCCATCTCAAGGAAGAGATGACCTGCGGGGCACCACAGGGGTCTAAGGTGGGTCCATTCATATGGAACGTCATGTACGACGATCTCCTGAGAATGGAGCTGCCCGAAGACACGATCCTGAAAGCCTTTGCGGATGATGTACTTCTGGTGTGTAGAGCGCAGGAAACCAAATTCCTCGAGATAAAACTCGATGAAGGACTGCGACGAGTAGAGCGTTGGTTGTCTCGTCATGGCCTGCAAATGGCCTTAGAGAAGACCGAGGCTCTGCTTGTTACAGTCCGGCGAGTTTTTGAAGCCCCAAAGGTGAAAATAGGAGGAACTGAAGTCTCATGGGGAAATCAACTTAAGTACCTGGGAGTGACGTTGGATCGAAGGTTAAACTTCGGTCCGCACGTGAACATCACAGCACTCAAGGCCGCCGAATGTATGGGTAACCTATCTAGGTTAATGCCCAACATTGGTGGTCCCAGGGAAAAGAAGCGGCGCTTGGTGGCGACCGTGGGTCTAGCAAAGCAGCTTTATGCTGCCCCTGTATGGGCTGATGCCCTTAAGACCCACGCCATCTTGGACAGGTTGCTCTCTGTGCAGACAGGAAGCGCACGGAGAGTAATCTCAGCTTACAGGACGGTGTCTGATTGCGCTGCTCTAGTTCTTGCGAGTACACCGCCAACAGATTTGTTGGCAAAAGAAAGACAGGAAGTCTTTCAGCTCAACAAAGAACGAGCTGTCTCGCAGGAACAACAGAGCGGCGGTAGCCTAAAGATGGCTATCCGCAAATCGGCAAGAATCAGACTAGTCGATAGTTGGCAGGCAAGATGGGATGGGGAATCCAAAGGAAGGTGGACATACCGCCTGATTCCTCATCTCGCCACCTGGTTAGAAAGAAAGCACGGCGAGGTTGGCTATTACCTCACGCAAGCGATGACTGGTCACGGCTGCTTCGGTCAGTACCTTCATAGATTTAAGATCAGAGAAGAGGCGAAATGTGTGTATTGCGGCGCTGAAATAGACGACGCGGAACACACTCTCTTCTCCTGCGGGCAATGGAGTGAGCTAAGACGGGCCATGTTTGACGCGGTGAAAACTCAATTCACCGCTGATGACATGGTCTCAACTATGCTCCAAAGCGCGGACTCTTGGCGTCACATCGAGTTCTTCATTACTTCGGTAATGAAGACAAAAGATGTGGACGGAAGAAGAGGTTGACCTGGAGTAATCACTGGGGTCGATTCGCGGGAGGGGGAGGAGGAACTAATTCTCGTTCCTCCTCCCACTCCCGCGACTCCCCCCCGGTGGTTAATGAAAAGATTGTTTTTTAACAATGGACAGAGAGGAGTAAGAGAGAGGACTTCCACTTGCGAAGTAAAGCCATTAGGTAGTTCCGCAAGTGGAAATAGAGTCCTGGAAATAGGGAGTTGGTTTTAGTAGGTCGATAGAGCCTAAGCTAAACTTAGTTTAGCCTATGCTACATGCGGCTCAATGTTCAACCCTGCAAAACTCGTGGCCCGGGCCACGAGGGATCTGATGAACAGATTTCCAACTTCCTTCGTAAAACAAAAAAAAAAAAAAAAAAAAAAAAAAAAAAAATAATAATAATAATAATAATAATAATAATAATAATAATAATAATAATAATAATAATAATAATAATAATAATAATAATAATAATAATAATAATAATAATAATAATAATAATAATAATAATAATAATAATAATAATAATAATAATAATAATAATAATAATAATAATAATAATAATAATAATAATAATAATAATAATAATAATAATAATAATAATAATAATAATAATAATAATAATAATAATAATAATAATAATAATATGTAGAATAATAATAATAATAATAATAATAATAATAATAATATGTAGAATAATAATTAATAATAATCATAATAATAATAATAATAATAATAATAATAATAATAATAATAATAATAATAATAATAATAATAATAATAATAATAATAATAATAATAATACCTAGAATCGAGCCTCATAGAATCCAAGCTGGATGTCATCATCACTGGCGATTTTAATGCAAAGTCGCCAGAGTGGGGTGAGACGAGGCTCGACAAGAGAGGAATTCTGATTGGAGAAATGATCTCCAAGAACGATTTATTAGTTGTAAACCGGGGAAAAACATGGACGTTTAGACGAGGTGCGATCGGATCGATTATAGATCTAACGATCGCATCGTCTAATATATTTAGCCGCATAAGCGACTGGCGGGTCTCTGAGGAATATACCGCAAGTGACCACCAGTACATTGAGTTCTCAGTCTCAATGGGATACACACGAGGAGGAAAAAGGCAGGAAGCTCCTAGTCGCAAAACCTTCTCGTGGAACATTAAGAAACTCGACAAGGAGAAGTTCAGCCGGTCCCTAGAAGAATCTATCTTAATTGAGGATTTTGGTTGGGTGAGGAGGCCGAAAAGTCTAAATGGAGAGGTGCGAGCGGTGCGAGATATAATCGTCACCGCTTGCAATGCGTCGATGCCACGTCGCAAAGGAGCCTTTCCAAGGAAAAAATCCTTGCACTGGTGGTCAGAGAAGCTGGCCTCCTTGAGAAAGGAATGCCTCAAAGCAAGAAGGACATACACCCGATCTAAGGGAGATCCCTTGCTGAAAGAGGCTTTCAAGGAGGCGAAAAAGGACCTCAAGAAAGAGATCCGCAAGTCGCGACGCCGTAGCTGGAAGGACCTAATCGAGGAAGTCGATAAGGACCCATGGGGTCTGGCTTTTAAAATCGTAACTAAGAAATTAGTGACGAGGCAAAAGACCCCCGGCCTGGACAATCCCGATTGGGTCAGAAAGATAATAAGTTCTTTGTTTCCTCCTGCGGAACCATACCTTAGAAGGGACTGGAGTTTTTGCAAAGTCGAAGAGGAAGAACTCTTCACACTTAGTGAATTGCAAAAAGCAGGCAAAAGATTGAAAACAGGCAAGGCGCCTGGAATCGATGGGATAAGTAACGAGATCCTAAAGTTGGTAATCGACACTTCACCCCAGATTCTGCTTCGATGCTTCAATCTTTGCCTTGAGAGAGGAGAGTTCTTCCGCGACTGGAAGCGACAGAGGTTAGCCCTCCTAAGGAAAGGTGAAAAACCTCTAGATAAGGTTTCATCGTACAGGCCTATATGCCTGCTAGATACGATTGGTAAACTTCTAGAGGATATGGTTCTGCAGAGAATGCAAAGCCACTTGACCGAAGAGAATCGTCTATCCGATTACCAATTTGGCTTCCGTAAAGGCAAGTCCACAGTTGATGCCATCCAGGCAGTTGTGGACATGGCCAAAGCAGGAAAAAACAAATTGGGACCTGAGAAAAAGAAGAGCTTCTGCGCGTTGGTAGCAATTGACATACGCAACGCGTTTAATTCCGCAAGATGGAAAGATCTCATCGAGTCGATGGAAAAGAAAAACATGCCGCCCTACTTGTTGCGGATAATGGATAATTATCTTAGCGACAGGTGGGTTATATATGAGGGAGACACCTGCACTCTCAGGGAAGAGATGCAGCGTGGGGCTCCTCAAGGCTCGAGGGTGGGTCCATTTGTATGGAATGTATCTTACGATGATTTTCTGCGAATGGATCTGCCCGAAGGTGCGATGATCATCGGCTTTGCGGACGACGCGTTGTTCGTGTGCACTGCCGAGAGTGAGGAGGCTCTTGGGACATTGGTGAACGAATGTCTGCGACTAGCAAAAGGCTGGCTGGATGCCAGAGGTCTTGAAATGGCCCTGGAAAAGACCGAGGCACTGCTAGTCACAGACAGACGTGGTTATGATCTCCCACGAATCGTGATAGACGGATTCGAGGTCAAGTGGAGTAAACAAATTAAATACCTTGGTGTGGAGTTGGATGAAAGGTTAAACTTCCACCACCACATGGCTACGGCGTCGAATAAGGCGATCGAGTGTGCGGCTAATCTTTCGCGGTTAATGCCAAATGTTGGCGGACCCCGTGAACAAAAAAGAAGACTGGTGGCGAGTGTCGCCCACGCTAAAATGCTCTATGCAGCACCAGCGTGGGCCCCATCCCTGAGGAGTAAAAGATGTGTGACCATCTGTGAAAAGATACTGTCGGCGCAGAGAGCGATAACAACGCGTATCATCTCTGCATATAAGACGGTATCTACGAGTGCTGTGCAGGTCCTTGCAAGTGCCCCGCCAGCAGATCTTTTGGCGAGGGAAAGAGAAGAAATTTTTCTCTTTTCTAAAGAAAGAAGTTCCTCTGATGAGGAATTAAGACCAAGCAAGGGCCTGATCCGCAAAGAAGCGAGGCACAGGCTCATAGAACGATGGCAAGAGAGATGGGATGGTGAGGAGAAAGGTCGATGGACTTATCGCCTTATCCCGGCACTTGCCACCTGGATAAATAGGAAACACGGCCAGGTTTCCTATTATTTGACTCAGGCGCTCACAGGTCACGGGTGTTTTAACTCGTACCTGTGTCGCTTTAAATTACGCGAGGACGAGGTGTGTGCATATTGCCAGTTCCCTGAGGACAACGCGGAGCACACCCTCTTCTCATGCAAGAAATGGGACTTGGAGAGGCGGGCCATGTTCGAAGGTGTAAACAGTCAAGTTACACCGGAGAACATGGTATCGCTGATGACCCATTCAGAAGAGAATTGGCGGCAAGTCGAGAACTTCATAATCTCGGTTATGTCGAGGAAGGATCTCGACGGCCGCCAAAAAGCGTAATTTAAACAGCTTTTAATTTTGTTCGTTTGTTTTTTATTAATTTATTTTGTGATTTATTTGTCCTTATACATTTTTTTAATTGTTTGTGTTTTTTTTATTCATCTTTGTACAGTTTTATGGTTTTAATATTTTATACGCGTTTATTTTTTATTTTTTTTATATATCCGTTTATAATTTTATCTTTTGACTTTTTAAACTTCTTAAAATCTTTTGTTTTTTATTGTTGTTGTGCTGTTATTTCCGCTTTTATATTGAAATAGTTTTAAATTTTTTAACTATTGACGCAGGAGAACCGCAGACACAGAACAAAGTCGCAGCAGCGATAGAGTTGGAGCGCCTCCCTCGATGGCTAAAGTCTTACGACAGTTCCGAGGGAGGGTAAAGGGCTCCAAAAGAAGGGTTACGGGTTTTAGTGGGTCGGGCTGGTAGTAGGTCGCCAGTTTATTAAATTTATTATAACATTTATTTATTTATCTTTTTTTTTTAAATTCCCTTTTTTTATTTTACCAACCCCACATAACCTTGGAGTGCGGAATCCAAGGTATCTGTAGACAGATTTCCCAAAATTCCCTAAGCAAAAAAAAAAAAAAAAAAAAAAAAAAAATAATAATAATAATAATAATAATAATAATAATAATAATAATAATAATAATAATAATAATAATAATAATAATAATAATAATAATAATAATAATAATAATAATAATAATAATAATAATAATAATAATAATAATAATAATATTAATAATAATAATAATAATATTCCTTGACTCATATAAATAATCCTCGACTAAAATAAATATTGCTTGAGTCAAATAAACATTTTTTAACTGAAATAAATCATTCTGGACAGAATTAAATATTTTTTGAGTAAAAAAAATATTTCCTGAGTCAAATAAATAATTTATATTTTCGTAAGTAATATTTTTTTTCATCTAAGAATTATTTCTTTTTGAGTCAAAAAATATTTATTAGACTCAAGAAATATTTCTCAATGATAACAAATATTTATAAGAGTCAAGAAGCATTTATTTGAGTCAAGAAATATTTATTTAAATCAAACAATCTCTATTTGACTCAATAAATATTTATTTCACTAAAGGAATATTTTAGTCAAGAAATGTTTGATAGACTTAAACAAAATTTATGCAAAAGTAAAAAAATTATTTATTTGACTCAGGAGATATTTTTTTTACTCAAGAAATATTTAATTCTGTCCAGAATTATTTAATTGATCCAAGAAATGTTTATTAGACTCAAGAAATATTTTTTTTACCCAAGAAATATTTAATTCTGTCCAGAATGATTTATTATTATTATTGTTTTTAATTAATTTTTTATAGGACGTTTGTGCACTGCAAATGGATTCTAATGTGATTCGTCTAACTGCCGAATCTTCATCGGGCAATAAGCTTACTGCCGGGCATTAAGCTTACTGCCTAGGCAAATAGACAAATCTGAACGATTTCGTCGTGTATTCGTCTAATTGCCGGCAGTAAGCTTATTGCCTAGGAATTAAGCTTAATGCCGGATTCTTCTAGTTGCCTACGACATATACACCACCATGCGAAAGTTGTACGGCGAAAGTTGTACACCATGCGCTTTTAGTACGGCCTGCTCATGCGCTAAGAGCAACAGATTTCTCTCCGTGTAGGTATAGAATTTCATTGGTTCATTTAAATGTCTTGATTAAATAAATGCTTAGCGTGAAACACTGTTGAATTTGAATTAACCTATTTTAATTGTTACGATAAAACAGTTTTATTGATTTAAATAAAAGTTTAGTTTGTTCATTTTAATAAATGCATGTAGAATTTATTTGGTTATACTCGTGAGAAAATTTTTATTTGAAGTTGTTTGTTGCATTTAACTAAATACAAGAATTTGTTTTATATAAAACCAAAACATTTATTTGAATAGGTACAAAAAATTATCTCATCTGAGTATAGTTTGAGTTGAAGTAAAATTTATAATGTAAAAAAACAAAATTATAAATGCCGGTATTGTAAATTTATCATCTACATTGCAAAAATTATTATTAAATTTGTATCAATTTGAAGATTCTATCAAATTTTTATCAAGTTTTCAGTTCTGAGTAGCGATTATGATTATAAAATAAATTTGTAATTTATTGCTTCCAGTGTGAATAAATAACGATTGATACAATGTTTGAAAAAAAATTAATAATAAACTTACAAATTATAAATTGAAAATTATGTACACTGTATAAAACAAAATTTAAAAAATTAATTTGTTAATGTTTAAAAAATGTTATTGCAACATAAAATTTTTCAATTTTTTTTGGTTTTTTCAAAGCGATACAGTTGTTTAGAAAACACCCCTCTGGGCACGGAAACGTCTTCGTTCTAGAAACGTTTCTAAAACGTTTTTAGAACGTTTCATGTCCTCAACATAACGTCTCAAGAACGTTTTATGTTCTAAAAACGTTTTTAGAACATTGGACGTTCTTAAGCCGTTATGTAGCGGACATGAAACGTTTTAAAAACGTTTTAGGAACGTTTCTAGGACAAAGACGTTTCCGTGCCCAGAGGGACAGACCGACAAAATTTTGGCGTATCTCAGAACCAAGAACCGCTCTCTAAATCTGAATATGTGAAAATTCACATGTTTGTATGTTATAAGTCGTCTTCTCGATCAATAAGTGCATATACACTTATAATAAGTGAAATTTCACTCAGAATAAGTGAAAAATTCACTTATTTATAAGTGTATATGCACTTATTGATCGAGAGGACGACTTATAACGTGCAATAAGTGAAATTTCACATATTCAGATTTAGAGAGTGCGGACAATACTTTTCCGAAGGTTTTTGACGTGCTGAATCCGAATCTGACCTCAGAATTGTCCTATCACGTCAGGTTTTTGAGATATTCTAACCTAAAAGTTCCAAAAACAATTTTTTTGGGCATTTTTAAGGTCCTGTACAATCAAGAGAAAATTTTTTTCTAAAAGATATTTGCGGCATCTAAAAGTACTATTCTTCCACTTTAAAAAGCTTTTTGAAACTTAAAAAAATCTTTATTTTTCACTGAGATATCGTCATTTGAAGTTTTTGAATCTGGGTTAGTATCTTAGGTTAGAATATCTCAAAAACCTGACGTGATGGGGCAATTCTGAGGTCAGATTCGGATTCAGCAAGTCAAAAACCTTCGGAAAAGTACTGTCCGGTTCTTGGTTCTGAGATTCGCCAAAATTTTGTCGGCCTGTGAAATCATCGCATGTAAATCACACTTTTATCGTTTTAAAGCTAGTTTTATCACCTTTAAAAATACAAAATTAAAAAAAAAAAAATTTTGAACATATTTTTAAAAAAAATTTGTTTGCATTTTGTATATTTTTAAGAAGTTTTAATCATAGAAATTCGCAATTTTTACTCACCACAACAAACAAATAAATTTATTGTCGTATTTATGTAATTATTTTTAACTAAGCAATTAAATAAAAAACTTTTTATCAGTTTACAAACAATAAACTTGATTATATTATCAAAAGTGATTTAAACGATTGCTGAGTTAAAATTATTGAAAATAATTACATAAATACGACAATAAATTTATTTATGTTGTTAAAATTTTTTTTTAAACGAACCGTTTTTGAGTTATCAACAATTGAAAAAATGGCTAATTATTTAAACAAATGATCATTTTATTTTTAAAAATTTTTTAAAATGCGTTTTAAAGGTGATAAAACTAGCTTTAAAACGATATACAGTGGCTCCCATAAGTATTCGTACACTGAAAAAACTGGAGTATTGGACTAAACATCTGGAGGGACAAATCGTTGATATTTGAGAGTTAGCTATTGGATAACAATCTAAATGTTCAAATACACCATTGACAGATATTCGTGCCATTTCTCTTGGAGGGAAAATGAGTTTATAACAGAGGGACAAACAAACCATCTTGAGAAATCCCTTCCTTATCCGGCGCGAAATGAATAAATATGGCAACCTAACCCCTACATTAAATACATAAAATGTCAGAAAAATAATTTCGCGCGCATCAGATCGTACACATTTTCTGCGCAACTTTTAACCCTCAGATATAATGGGAGAGAATATACAAGTAGATTTCCATTACCAATTCAAAATTTATTTTAGAAGGACTATTTAACTCTCTTCATAAGCAAAGGAAACATACACTTTTTGAACCTCCGAATTTGACACTCCAGTTTTCTCAGTGTACCCTATGAATTATAAACTTTAGGACTCTATTAATTTGTTTAAATAAATTTTTAAATACTTTTAGTACATGGAAATGTTTACTGTATTTATTAAGCTTCAAAAAAATGTAAAAATTGTTTACAAACAACAATTCAATTTGTAAATATTGTTAAATAATTAAAATGTCGACTAATTTTGGTCCACAAAAGTATTCGTACGCTTTAAGTCTTTTGTTTAAAAAAAACAATCTAAAAGTAAAAAACATTAACAATTGGATAATAAATATTTTGTAGGGCCTCCTTTTGCATTTATAACACTTTTTAAGCGATTAGGCATACTTTCTATTAATTTTGTAACATAATTATTGTCTATATTATTCCACACTTGTAAAAGTTTATCTTTTAATTCTGTTTTATTTGTTATATTATATTTTCTTAAGTTTTTCTCCATTTCTGCCCATAGATGTTCAATGGGATTAAGATCCGGACTTTGGGGGGGGGGGGTGTTGATAACAATTGGGGTGTTTTATAAATTAACCATTGTTTAACAATGTACGCCGTATGGTTTGGGTCGTTGTCTTGTTGAAAGTAATAACTGTCACTAACTTTTAATTTTTCTGCACTAAAAGGCAAATGTTCTTTCAGTATATTTAAGTAAATGTTTTCATCTATTATACCATCGATGAAAACTAGATCACCAACACCTTCAGCACCCATGCAACCCCAAACCATCACTGAACCGCCTCCGTGTTTCACAGTAGCTTTGAGAGCATTGCTAGAAAAAAGCCTTTCATCACTGAGAAGAATCGGAAGAAACGTTTGGAATTCGTAAAACAATATATTAATAAAATTGCGGATTTCTGGAAAAGTGTTATTTTTTCTGATGAAAGTAAATTTAACTTGTTTGGTTCAGATGGATGCAGATACGTTTGGCGGAAACCAAATTCTGAACTAGAGTTAAAAAATCTCAAAGCTACTGTGAAACACGGAGGCGGTTCAGTGATGGTTTGGGATTGCATGGGTGCTGGAGGTGTTGGTGATCTAGTTTTCATCGATGGTATAATAGATGAAAACATTTACTTAAATATACTGAAAGAACATTTGCCTTTTAGTGCAGAAAAATTAAAAGTTAGTGACAGTTATTACTTTCAACAAGACAACGACCCAAACCATACGGCGTACATTGTTAAACAATGGTTAATTTATAAAACACCCCAATTGTTATCAACACCCCCCCCCCCAAAGTCCGGATCTTAATCCCATTGAACATCTATGGGCAGAAATGGAGAAAAACTTAAGAAAATATAATATAACAAATAAAACAGAATTAAAAGATAAACTTTTACAAGTGTGGAATAATATAGACAATAATTATGTTACAAAATTAATAGAAAGTATGCCTAATCGCTTAAAAAGTGTTATAAATGCAAAAGGAGGCCCTACAAAATATTTATTATCCAATTGTTATTGTTTTTTACTTTTAGATTGTTTTTTTTAAACAAAAGACTTAAAGCGTACGAATACTTTTGTGGACCAAAATTAGTCGACATTTTAATTATTTAACAATATTTACAAATTGAATTGTTGTTTGTAAACAATTTTTACATTTTTTTGAAGCTTACCCTGGTAAAAATTTCGGACTAATTCCGGATTAAATACGGATAGAATATTACTGATTAGTCCGAAAATTGTACGAAAAAGGTCCAAAAATGATCCGCGTTAGTCTGATATTAATCGGAACGAAAACCTGAATCCGAAAACACTCCGATGTAATCCTGAATGTCTACGAATTCAGAACGTAATTAGTCCGCAACAATCCGAATTTATGACCGGTGAAGAATTCTTCTAAAATAAGTACGGAATTATCAGAAATCAATATGTAAAGAATACGGAATCAGTCCGCAATAATCCGAATTTCATATAGTTAAAAAAACTTAATCCGTAAAATGTCCGAAGCAATCCGAACTCTGTAAGCAAGAAATCCGATATTAGTCCGCAACAATTTGAAATTAAGTGTTGCAAAATCCTATTCTGAAACAAGTACGAAAACTGTATGCAACGAATTTGGAAATTGTCTGCAACGATTGAGATTTAATCCAATTAAAAGACATAATCCGAAACAATCCGAAATCTATTTACTAAGTATCCGAAAATTGTCTGAAATAATCCGGATTTAATTCATTTAAAAGGCATAATCCGAAACAAATACTAAACAATCCGAAATATGTATGCAAAGAATCCGGTAATAGTCAGCGGCAATCCGAATAATATCCGATCAAAACACCCCAGTCCGAAAAGAAGTCTTATCATAATATGGAATTTGTAAATATATATGTATACAATCCACAGACAGTCCAAAACAATCCATATTCAATCCAATTCAAAGGCTTAATCCAGAATGATTTTGGTCAGATAAATTAAAACTATAATTGTAATTTCGTATGACAAATACCTGACCATAACCAGATTAATTCCAGACGTAATCGGACTATTTGCAAGTTGCGTATTATCAAACTAACTTCGGATTAGATCCGAATAATTCCGGATTCACTGGTTATACACAAACCGCATTTGGTTTGAATCCATCCGGACAAATTCCGAGCGACAAAAACCTATCCATAAGCAGACTGTTTCGGATTAGCTGCGGATTCACTGGTTGAACCAATCGGATTACTTCTGCATTTACTAGTTGCATATAATCTGACTAACTTCGGACTAAATAGGACTAATTACGGATTCAATAGTTATAAAAAACGGTATTGATTTTAAACTTAATTCAGGGTGAAAAACTCCACAATAAATCGTACTGTTGCGGACAAATTCCGGATTAGTTCGAAATCGGTCCGACTTTTTATTCAGGGTATTTACTTATGGTAAATAAAATATTTACTTTTGCAGTCAATTTGATTTTACACTAGTATTATTAGTTATCTTTTTTAATATTATAAATAACACTGATGCGTTAGTTTTTTGTCATTTCTTTTCGTGGCACTTGATAAATTCTATTATGAATTTGAACTTCCATGCGAGCGTGGTATAGTGGTTAGTGTATTCGATTTCGGTGCGATATAATGTTAGATAGGTGCAGGTTTGAATCCCCAAGCGTTAGAAATTTTAAGTTAATGTAAATAAAATTGCGATAGGTAAATCGAAAAATATGTTGAATGTACCATAAAGTAATAATAATTAATTTGTGTAACTTGTATAATTATTTTTTTATTAACATTCACTAAATTGTCCGGACTAAATTTTGACTGTTTCGGACTAATTCCAGATTCACTAGTTAAAATTAACTGATTAATGTCTGACTTTATCGGACCAACTCCGGATTTAATAGTTGTTCACAAACCGTATAGAGTTCGGATTTATTCGGATTAATTTCGGGTGACAAAAACCTGACCATAAACCGCATTGTTTCGGAAAAATTTCGGAATAGTCCGAAATCTCTCCGGTTTTTTAACCAGGGTAATAAATACAGTAAACATTTCCATGTACTAAAAGTATTTAAAAATTTATTTAAACAAATTAATAGAGTCCTAAAGTTTTTAATTCATAGGGTACGAATACTTATGGGAGCCACTGTAAGTGTGATTTACATGCGATGATTTTCTAAACAACTGTATTGCTTTAAAAAAACAAAAAAAAAATTGAAAAATTTTATGTTGAAATAACATTTTTTAAACATTAACAAATTAATTTTTGTTTTATACTGTGTTAAAGCTTAGGAAAAGAGCTTTAAAAAGAGACCTTTTTGAGCTTTTTATCTTTAATAATAAACAAAATATAAAACTTTCTGTAAAGTGTTAAATCGCTGTAGGGTGGGCAAAAGTTATTGAGCGGCACTGTATTAAATTATCGTTACACTTTTTAAGTAGTTGTTTTTTTGGGTTTCTGATTAAGCTTTTGTTGCCAACTGTGACCTAAATTTTACCTTTTCCAATGGAATTATAATAAGGGTCAATAGAAAGTTTTTTTCCGCCTTTGCATCTTTTTCACAGTTTCATCCTAAAAATAAATTTAATAGAGGCTAAAAGAAAATGTCCTTTCGACTTTGACTGTAGTCTCACAATAGAATATTTTCAGATCATGAGTGTAGTAATATTTTAACTGAAAAGAATATTTCTGTTTATTAAAATATTAACTTAAACTATTTTTTTAATTTTGTATACTTTAAAAAATAATTTTTTATCCAAAATAATAAATATTACTTTTTAATATCTATGTTAATTAGTTTTTTTAATTAATAATTTAATGAAATAAAAAGTTAACTTTTACAACAGTAATAATAATGATCGAAATACTTAAATAAATTATTATTATTTTAATTATTATTAATTATTGTTAAAAATTAATATTTATTTATTTGTCATTGTTTGTATGTTTTTAATATTTATTATTTATTTTTCAAGTAATTTTTAAATTGTTTATATCCTTTATTGTTTATAACAGGGAGAATAGATATTATTCCTGTTAAAAGTTATAAACAATAAACTAAAATAGTTCATTTCTTAAATTGACGATTGTGAGACTTCTTTAAGAGATAGAGACTTAAAATTTTTGTTCGTCATGTGTTTTTCGAGGTAGAAACCACCTGTAAAATTCGTGTTAAATCGTAGAACCGCCATCAATAAAAGTCTGTTCTTTACTTGGAGTCCCCTTACCACAAATATAACAAACTTTTTGTTTGCATTATAGAGTGAAGATATTTTAAAGAAATTTTATTTGCATTGAATAATAAAAAAATTAATTTAAATTATACTTTTTTGACATAAACGTTATTCTTTTATTTAAAAACATGTTACAAAAAAAATTTAAAATTATTTTTTTATTGTAATATGTATTTTATACTTTGTGCATTTTCTTTTTTTCTATTCAAATAAATTTTTTAAAATTTTTAAATCAACCTGTCTATTTTATTGTCTTTAATTGCAATAAAAATTGAATGCGATTAAAAAATAATACTTGATTTTCAAGTATTATGTATATATGTATATATATATATATTTCTCTTTTTTCACTATACGTATATAAATGTTTCGTGCATCGCGGAAGGATTTTGGGCGTGGTGGCAATTTTCTTCTCGAACCTCCTAAAAATTCTACAAAGACACGTTAAGTTCGTCGATCCCAAATTTTATTAAAGGGAGTGGTGGAACTTCATTCCCTTTCCTTCGCTTATATGCACGTGTAGATTCTTATGCAACGTATAGTGCGTGCAATACACACACAAACATTCGAAATATATGTGATGTTTGATGGTTAGCAATAGGAATCTTTTTTGTGAGTCTTCGCTCTATACCATGAATAGAAATGCAGGATCGGATTGAAATGTATTAAACTTTTTTTAAACTAAATTATTAAATAAAATTAACTATACAATTTTATTAATATATTTATAGTATTACACTTCTCACAATGGCAATAAATTTGTAAATTTGTCAATTGCAATTTTTCGTATTTCCGTATTTAAAAGTTACTATTTTATTAATTTTACCGATAAATTATAAATAATTGGTTTAGTTCTTTTATTTTAACTATAATATGTTAATTAATTAATTAATGTTAATATGCATCAAATTTAAAACAGACTTTTTGATTTCGGAAAAGAAAAATTCAATTTTTAATTTTGTAACAATTCATAAATGAAAAATTATTTTTATTAAATAAATTTGCGATTCTTAATTATACAAATAAACAAATTGTTACATTTTCGATAGAAAAAAATAATAAAGCTCGATTCTTAATAGAAAATAATACATATAATACATAAAACATAAACATAATATACAAAAATATATTTAAAATATAAAAAATAGATACAAATATATATAAATAATAAATATAAATAAATTTATTATTTATATTATACATTTGTATTTATTTTTCACACTAAAATATATTTTTTATTTTAATAGCTATAGCAGAATTGAAATATTTTAATTTAAAGTAGGTATATTTAAAATGAAATACGTACAAAAACCTTGCACTTTATCGAAGTGTATCATTTAGCCTGTAGAGATTTTCATAAATTGAAAAATACACATTAAGTTAATTGCTTTTAAATGATGAAAAATTTTCAGATTTGTCAATCCACAAAGAAGTTAATTTTTTGAATTTAGGAAATTCTTTCTTCTTGATAACATAAAAAAAATATCTGCTATTATTAAACAAAAAGAAGACTTTTTTACATTTGTGTATGATTAAAATTTGTGTAGTAGGAAAGAATTTAGGTTTTAATGCAGTTGAATTTAATTTATACAAATTTATAACATTTTCTGAATTACATAAAAATCGAATGTTTTGAAAGATTTTTTTAAAAAGCAAAAAATATTAATAAAAAATAATTCGAATGGCAATGTTAATTAATCATTCTGGTATTATACGTTCTTAATTACAATAGTAGTAACACTTAACTCTCTCCTTAATTAAATTGATGTTAGTATCATACGCTTAATTTAATTATTAGTCAGTTTATAATATACTACTTACTGTTAATGTACGTTGTAAATTGAATTTTATACTTGCGAATGTATATTTAGTAGTAATATTTAACGCCTTTTTCACTATAAATAAATAAATATAATTGTATCTATTAAATTGTTTCTTTGTGAGCTATTTAGCTCTAGAAACTGTCATAAATAAAATATATATATATATATATATATATATATATATATATATATATATACATCCGACCCTGCTAGCCGAAATATGTACTACGTTGCACGCATAGAAGTACTTTCCACCCTAGCCCTAGCGAATATATCGCCTAGGCTTGCAGGAAGTGACGGGATTGGCTCTTAAGATAATGTGAGTGTTCCTAGATGAGCCGATCCACCAATGCCACGAATTTTCTAAAGCGTGCGTTTTAAGAGTAGGCAAACTACGATCTACGAGTTATACCATATCTATGCCACCCTTGCAGTATTCACTATTCAGTTCGCACCATCACTTCATCATAATCAGGACGTAGAAGTGGTTCATAGCAAAAATTAAGGGTTCTTACCCACGTTTAAATTGACAATTTTAGAAATTATTATTATTATTTTCAATTTAATATTGTATCATTTTTTGTTAGTGAATAATTTTAAAAAATTGTGAATATAAGTTTTCCTTTTTACATTTTTATCTGTAAATTTTTTCCTTATCTTATCCAAAGTGTTGTCGGTTTTCATGTAAATGGAACTTCATCATTGAAATATTAAAGTGAAAAATTTTCAGAACGAGGAACAAATATTAGACGTTCTTTTAACCACAGTAGACGGTAAGTTCGATGCTCGATAAGAAACGATCTTTCATTTTTCTATTATGTGCTTAATCGTGTAAATTACAAAATATTAAATTTTTTGTTTTATTATTTTTTTAAAGTTAAAGATCATCGTGCCTTGAGTTAATTATTTTTAAAAAAATTTATCAGCGCTGTTTGATTGCATGCAATTATTTTATGGGTATAGTTCTGAATGGAATTATATGCATAAACACTTATTGTTTATTATAATTTACATTTATTTATATATTTAATAATTAACTAAAATATATTAAATTATTTGCTTTTTTAATTTTAATATCTTTTTTCCTTTTCCTTCATCACTTGTTAAAGTGAAACTGAAAAGTGGTTCGTAGTGTTTATTATAGTCATACACGAAATATATTGTGACTTGTAATGAAATTGCAATCTTTTTGTAAAATATTTTATAATGGTAAAATGAATGGAACATATATTCTATTTAATATTTTTTACTTTCGCGCGAAATGGAAAATAGAATATTGTTTTAAAATTCAGTTGTCTGCGCAATAAGTCGTGGGGTAGAAAATTACAAAAGCGCGAATTTAGAAATAAGTTGTCCAAATTATTTTTTTAAATAAAAGATATTGAATTTTACATACTTGATTTGCTTTTAGTTAAAAAGTTTTAATTTTAAAAAAATCGGTTTTAAAATATATCAAAGTGTATGTTTTTAAAAGTAGCAGGTGCATATTTTAAGACGTTTTGCCAACAACTGGGGGTTTAATTTTAATTAATTTTATAATAAAATCATTAATTCTAATTAGTAGAATCAATTTTATCTTATTGTGAATACCCTAGACGGAATTTAAAAGAAAATTCAATAATTGAAGATATAATTTAAAAATGCGCATATGTCTTAAATGTAAAATTGAATGTCTTACATCAAAACTTTTTAAAAAAGTTTTATGATTCAAATAATTTACACCACGAAATATTTTTTAAATATAGGGGAGACTAAGTGCGGTTGTTACAGTGCGCAGTTGTTACAAATGGAATATCTCTAAAACAGTGAATTATAGAGATGGGGTTCCAAAGGGAAAAATGTTTAGTTTTTATGTACAAACTTACTGCAATATGTTTAAAAATTGTATGCAAGCTTTACAAGTAAAAAAATAGGCACATTGGTTTTTAGAGGTCAAAAGTAAATATTTCTCTGCTTGATATTCTTTAAATAACTAATAGACCTTTATACTTATGAAAGTAAATTTTTTAATATCAATTCTGTGATAATTAAGCTTTAAAAAACTGCCTTCGTTGTCCACATTTAGTGTATACTTTTTAAATAAAGTAAGTTTTTGTAAAAAATGTACCTGTTGGGCAGTTGTTACGATTTTGTGAAGTGTAGTTGTTACAAGTGATGATGAGAAAGAATATTTTCCCCATAATTCAGCAGATTCGTTAGAAATGTAAAATATTTGTCAGAAATGTTATCACACTCATTTTTTATATAAAATCTCATGTTTTTTCTAAATTCGACTTCAAAATCATTCAAAATTAATGAAAAAAAAACTTTTTAAGTTACTTTCATATCGAAATGTGGGGATCGTAGTTTGTAAAGTATTACCGACATGCTTTCTGTATAGAGAAAACTTCTTACTCATAGGGGAGACCGGGGTTACTTGGCGCACTTTTTACTCTTTGTTGTTTAACTAAAACATTTTTGCTTTTTTAAATTCCTATTGCACGGAAAACTTACTGTAACATCTCAGCTTCAATTTAAAACAAAAAAAATTGCAATCTATTTGGTAGTTTTTTTTATACCACTTTATTTAAAGCTATGTAAAGTGCGCCAAGCAACCCCGGGCCGGGGTTGCTTGGCGCACCACCCGGGGTTGCCTGGCGCATGACTGAAATTAATTAAATTATATGATTAAAGTTGAAACATTATATGATATAGTAAAATAAGTTTTTTACTGTCATTTTACAATAAAAAAAATTTTAAAAAGGATCATATTTAATTACAATTAAGAACATTTTTTGTGTAATCGTAAAATTATAGAAAACTTTTATAAAATATATATGAACTTAGAGTTCATTAAGTACTTGAACTTGAGTGGAGAGAAAAAATTATTCAACTCAAAATTTTTGAAAAAACTTGAGTGCGCCAAGCAATTTCTGCGCCAAGTAGCCCCGGTCTCCCCTACGTAAAGTGAGAGAGTAGATGTGCGATGATTAATTTGTGTTCGCACAGTTGCGTACGGAACCACTTGTAGTGAGCAAGCCTTTTACACTTGCTCCAATAAATTCATTTTACCAAAATTGCCCAGTCTTTATTTTATTGAAATTATTAATTATTTGAACACGCATTAAGTTGGGATGCCTTCTGCCCTTTTATGAACATTAACAATTATTATAAATAATTAATTTTACCACAAATCCCACATTAGTGACCCCGACGTGATCCAAAGCACGCGGGGTAAAATCGCGAAATATCTTCGTAATCGCGACCAATAAAAAAGTGAAGTGACTCTATCGGGCTTTTAAAAAATCACGGAACATAGTGCCGTGAAAATTTTGGTAAAATGAATTTATTGGAGCAAGTGTAAAAGGCTTTCTTACTACATGTGGTCCCGTACGCAACTGTACAAGCGAACACAAATTAATCATCGCACATCTACTCTCTCACTTTACGTATGAGTAAGAAGTTTTCTCTATACAGAAAGCATGTCGGTAATACTTTACAAACTACGATCCCCACAGAAATAGTATAAGTGCTGCCATCTCTAAGGAACTGTCACTACTATATTACATTGAGCTACATAACCCCTATAAAATGTCAAAACAAATGGACTTAAACAAGTGTTTACTTTTGTTGTTTGATTTGTTCTAATCTAATTGTTTATACATCAGTTGAAGTCTGATATGTTTTATTTTAATTGTTTAAACAATTGTTACTTTCGTTCTAAATAGTTTCTAAGTGTATTTCCTCATAGAGGAACATTATTTATCATCTAACTTACCTCAATTACCAAATAAAACTCAAATTACTTATAATATACATTATTGGGAACTATATAACTAATAATTATGTACTTAAATTAAACTATATCATTTCAATATTATTATCTTTGTACCAAAAATTACGAATAATTAATAAAAATGGTTATAAAAAATTATTTGTCTTCAATTTAGAAACGTTGCAGAGGATTCTTGGTATTGTAACAACCGTCATTCACTTTGGGCAGTTGTTACAATTTACACGCTGTCACTAAAATGCTTCTAGTTATTTAAATAATAGATATAGAGCTAAATCAATTATTGCCTTTTAAAGCTAGATAATATACCTTTGATTTAATAGTTTGACCAAACAAATTGGAGTTAAACTCTAATCACAGTAACTGTTTTTATCAAAATTGTAACAACCGCCCTTAGTCTCCCCTACTTGATGATTTGCAAACTTTTTGCAATCATATAATAAAACTAATTACAAGTTTTTTATAAAATATTCTAAAATAATATTAATTATTAAAAGTTCTGGTATATATTCATATAAATATTTGCAAGTTTGCCATTAGGGAGCGTTCACAAATGA
Organism: Leptopilina syphax; assembly: GCA_032872505.1. Classification (NCBI taxonomy): domain Eukaryota; kingdom Metazoa; phylum Arthropoda; class Insecta; order Hymenoptera; family Figitidae; genus Leptopilina; species Leptopilina syphax. The sequence continues at coordinate 22,515,608 of CM065472.1, read as the reverse complement.
TGTCACGCATTTTTTTTTGAAATTTTCACCCCTTCCTCACCCAGTCACGCAATTTCGCATATAAAAAATACATTGTGTCACGTTTAGTAGAGACCCCCCCCCCCTAACTCCGAAAAACGTGACATCATTTGTGAACGCTCCCTTAGCTTGTTTCAAGCTAATGTACTTTTGGAACATGGGTCTGTTTATTATATTTAATACGCAACCATAGCTACTACATATTATAGGAAATTACTCTACACTGAGAGAAGTTAAGCGCAGATGCTGAATAGAGCACAGTACATATGTTGAACCTAACCTTCGAGCAACATCGGTTCCACTTTGGAATAGATTCTGCGTTTTTGGTGGACAAATTCTGTACTAAAACGTTCGTCCTCCAAGGAAAGACAGAGTCCGTACTTTTTTTGGCGCTGCTGATGTTCGATTTAAATACAGCATTTGCACAACTTCAAAGTACAGTATCTGTCCCTCATTATGTGCCGCTGCTGTACGTCAAAGTACAGATGCTGCGCTTAACTTCTCTCAGTGTACGTATATAAGCGATGCGGAAAGCTTATCGCGAAGACGGAAAGGAAGGGGGGCGCAGCCGTAACTCCCTCTCGAGACTCACGCCTAGAACAATAACTTATCAGCGAAGTTTACAAAAAATTTTTTAATCTTGTATACAATATATATATTTAATTTTTATAATAAGAACAGATTTGAATATTTCAATTGACAAAAGTTTGTTAATTATTAACAAAATTGTGAATAATAATCACGAATGAAATGAATATTTTGGTACTTTAACTTATTGGAGTGTTCATTATTCAAGGTTGACATAAGTTAGGGAATGCAAGATCAAGTCAAAAAAATTGCAGGTAATTTTATCAAAAATACTGTAAATATATCTAATTTCTAAGAAATTACTACAAAAATTTCTCTTTTCTGTGTCCAAAAATATTTTTGAAAAACTCAAAAACATTGTATTTCATAAGAATTTTTTCACCTTAACAAAGTAAATTAAAAAAAACACTTTAGTTGAACCGCCAGATCGTAGAAGCGGGCATATATAGCCCATTTGAATTACATATTAGCTAAATGCCCTTCTACGATCAGTCCGTTAAATTTGTTCTTATTTCTGTAAATAATTAAATTTATTTTAAATAAATAAATTCTAGAATAACTTCTTAAGTTATTAACTTTTTGAATAACTTGAAAAATATTTTGGTTAAAAATAATTGTAATTTTCGGAAATAATTTATTGCAATTTTTTTAAAGAGTTACAATGCTAATGGTTTGTCAATTTTTGCTATCTGCAATAGTAACTGGGTATGAAGAGGGGATAAAAAATGAGCTTTTTTATAATTTAGTTTTCTGCGAAATTGAACAGACCCATATTACTTCAACATTCTTTATAATCCTGAAAAAGATTTTTTGTAGATGTAATTACATTTTAACGACTCTGCGTAATTTCACAAATACATTTAATTACAGTGAGTTCTCGCGAGTCGTTCAATTCTCGAAAATTTTCATGATCATAAAACTCACGAGTCGTTCAACGCATAAGCCACGCCTCCAAGGCGATTTCAGGGATGTGTGAAACATATTTATCGCCCCGAAATACACAATATTCGATAGCTTTGTTCCGTTTAAATTACACAGCACTGAGCACAGGCGCGCGCATACTAGAAATTGAACGACTCGTGAATCTAACACTGATCAGCTATTGAACGACTGGCGAGTTTGAACGACTCGCGAGAACTCACTGTAGTCATAATACTGGCTAGACAGCCAGTATTTAAGAACTCAGAATGTAGTTAAAGAATAAAATTTTCAAGTTCATTTATTTGAATAAGGAAAAATTATAATAATTTGTAAAACTTTCAAAAAGTTTTAGCTTGTATTTATTTTTTCACTATTACTTTAACACTACAAAGGAAACAGACATTTTGTAGAATTCAATAATATTATGAATTTCTTTACATTCGCAAAAAATTCTCAAGCTACTCGTTCAGTATTCTTAACATGGTTTCTAAGTACCAGCCGTTGTACTTGTAGAGTAAATAGCCCCTCGTATTTTTTATGAACTATTTACAACAATAATAAAATTAATTTTTTAAAAATATTACAATTTTATCCCTTTTCTAATTGAAAAGAAAGTGTCTTAGATTAATAACACAGGACCATAAATTTTTTTTTGTCCTACCTGCACGAAAAGTATGTCATTTCGGGCACTTAAAGTGGGCGCAAAGTAACTGATTCTCGCCCGGGGTCGGGGAAGCATGCGCAAAAATTCTTTTACGCCCGCTGACGTCACACAAGCTTCATCTGGCCCGAGCGGTCGCAAAAGTACTTTTTCGCCCGCTTCGCTCGTGCCTTCATGCTGATTCCACACTTACCCAGCGCTCAGCTTTTCGGTGGCGCTTTGCGTGAGATAGAAAAAGACAGAGACTATCTCTATCTTTGTCTGTCTCACGCGAAGCGCCACGGAAAAACGGAGCGACTGGGTAAGTGTGGAATCAGCATCATGCAGTTAGGACAAAAAATTATGTTCGCAACATGGGCGCAAAGGTGATCTCGCCATCGTCGCTATCACCTATTTTGCGCCCTTGATACGATAATAACTATTTTAATGGAAGTATTGACCAGACCATGTTTTTTGGATTGCTGAATTCGAATCCGAACTCAGTTTTCCGCCATCACGTCAAGTTTCTTCAAAATGGCGGATGCAATATGGCTGACGAATTTTTTAAAAAATTTATCAGATTTACTTGAAATTTGTTACTCGGGGGTTTTTGGGATCGCTGAATACGTATTTCACCTTAATTTAAAAAAAATTCAATATGGCTAACTTGACGTGATGGCGGAAAACTGAGTTCGAATTCGAATTCAGCCACTCAAAAAACATATAAAAAATAGGGTCCGGTCAATACTTACCTTTAAAAAAATTTTGTGGTCCTGTGTAATAATGACAGGAAATATTTTTGGATTTTAAGTTATAAATTTTTAATTTAATTTTTAGGTTTAAAGATGAGCAACACGATGGACCCGGGAAATCAAAATTTTTGTCTAAAATGGAACAATCATAAAACAAATATGATTGATGTTTTTGAAGAATTGAGACAAAATGAGAACTTCACAGATTTAACATTTGTCTTAGATACTGGAGAGAAATTAAAATGTCATCAGATTGTTTTAGCAGCGTGTTCGGGATTTATTCAAGAAAATTGTCACATGATTGCACCAATCGATCAGTTCATTATTATTCTAAGTAAAGAAACTAGATTTAAGGACCTTGTTGCTCTAATAACATATATCTACAGAGGTGAAGTAAATGTCACAGCAGAAGATTTACCGGAATTCCTGAAACTTGCAGAAGGTCTTCAGGTAATAAAAAAGTACTTTAGAAAGTTATTTTTTTTATTTTAGGAATAGTAGAATTAAATTTTCTGAAGTATAAATTGAAGGGCTACATAAAATAAGGGGACGAACGCGAGGCTTGGAAGGGATACTACCAGTCGGGTAGCAGTGACAAGCCTTGAGCCGCTCGCTGCTACCTGACTGATATTATCCCTTTCAACCACGCGTTCGTCCCCTTATTTTATGTAGCCCTTCAATTTATTAATATTCTCTCATTAAAATTTGAAAAGAGGAAAAGTTACAGAAAATTATATTCTTCAGTTACAATTGTAACTGAAGAATATAATTTTCTGATACAATTTAATTTACTCAGTTTATCAATTTAATTTGACAATTCTCTTAATAAACATGTTTATTTTTAGTTATTTTAAGATTCTGGAATCCATTATTTTCTGTTCTCCATGGCGCATTGGTGAAGTACGAAAAGACGATGAATTCATCGTCTTTTCTTAAGCATTTGTATTTCGTTGGAATATTTAGATAATTAGATAGAAATGTAGGAAATTATATGCTGATTAAGAATTTTAATTATGAAAGATTTCGAGACTATATCAGAAAAATTTCATAATTATAATTAGATAGAAACTTTTGAAGAAAACTATTGAAATGAATAAATGAACATCCCAGGATGAAATTTAACCATTTGTCTATGTGTTTTCTCATATGAAAATAAAACAAAAAATAATGTATGTATTTTGTACGGTGTCCTTTAATAGTATATAAATAAATGATAAATTAAGTATGTATACCTAATATTATTTAACATTTTACTTTAAATTTGTCATTAATTTCTTTGAATTTAAATAATTTAAAGAACGGTTATTTCTTGCACTATAAAATTAATATTTTTTGTTTTATTTTGATGTGAGAAAACACATAGACAAATGTCACTGTCGCCATCTGTCGTGCAAAATGCGCGGCGAAATGTTAACAGTTTTATTTTAATACTGTTTAATACCGACCTTGCACATACATACATACATCCTACGCTAGTACTAACATTTCCTACTTTAAACATTAATTTTTCAATAATTTAATAGTAATTTATCCTAAATAATGGATAAATTTTATCCTGGGATATTCATTTATTTATTTAAATAGTTTTCTTAAAAAGTTTCTATCTAATTATCTAATTATTTCTACATAATTATTAAGTACGTCTTTTCGTACTTCAATAATCCGCCAGGGATTTAAAAGACATGTTTGAGAAGAATAATATAAAAACATTTTGTATATGCGGGTAGTTCTACAAACGATGGAATATATGATGTCCAAGGTTGTTTTTTACATTAATTTTAAAAAAAATAAAATTATTTTCAATGGGAACTGTAGTGCTTAATGATTACTATTATGCCACAAAACGTTACCCGGTTTCAAAAAATATTTTTGGCAAAAATTAATCATTCAAGTGCTAAATTCTCAGTTTCCTGGCATGTCCCAATGTGAAAATGAAAGTTAATAAATTATATAAATATTATTTTTAAGTGATTAAATACAAATTTACACTTGGATTATAATTTCAAATAGTTGTACTTTACAAAGATTAAAATAATTGTTACATTACTTGATATTTTATTTAAAAAATATTATCTTGAATTTTGTCCATCGAATTAATTCTCAGTTTCCTGGCATCATAAAAAACGTTAAAATTATTAAGAATTTTTATTCCGATTAATTCGCCATTTTTCACGGTGCTTAGTAAAGGTTAACTATATATGATATCACTTGCATTTTACTTAATTTGCAGTTTAATTACATAATTTTTGTACTTTGATCGAAATGGGCAAATGCCCAAATGGTCAGACAAATTCTCAGTTTCCTGGTACGCATTTTTAAAAAAAATATTTTATGTTTTTATACTTTTGTTGTTCTAGGTGTCGTAGAACCTTATTCCCTGTTGACCAGTATTGCAAATTTTGTTATTAAACCTTGTTTTTCAATTTTTTAGACGAAAAATGACCAAATTCTCAGTTTCCTGGCACTTTCTGACAGAATACACATGTGCTTAAAAGATGTAAAATTTAAATTTTTATTTTTTTGACTGGCCACTTTTAGCCGGTAACTTTGATAATACTTTTAACTTGAATTTAACCTACTTTTTAAAACCTGAACGTAAAAAAAATATTGTGCCAAAATTTTCTTCATTTTCGTCCTTCGTTTGTAGAACTACCCATATAACTTTAGACAATTTTTCTAACAATTCTTTTATTTTTATAGATTAAAGGTTTGAATGGCCTAACAGATTCAAAAATTGAGCCAAATGTGCAAATTGACGAAGAACAGCCACTACGATTTGTAAGTTAAATTTGTCCTTATAACATTATTTGCAATTTAGTGTATTTATACACGGAGAAAATTTATTCCTGAAATTTTACTGAATTTAGTTCGGTAAAACTGGGATGAACTGTCAAAACAGTAATTTTTCAAGAACTAGACTGTAAAAGAAATTGCATTAAAAAATAATGTAAAAATCATAAACCTTATGATACATGTATTAGCGCTTTACTTACAGTTCGGTAAAACGTAAGCTAACTGCTCGCTACATTCATATTTATTGAATAGTTCGGTAAAACGTAAAATAAAGTCTTCGGTAAAACTGACAAATTGCAATTTATTGAATAGTTCGGTAAAACGTAAGATCAGGGGCGGATCCAGACAAGGTTTTTGGGGGGGGGCTATCTGCTAGACGTTAGCTTGATGACCTTATATGAATGGAATTTTTATTTAAAAAATCCCAAGAAGTTTGAATTCTCGGGGGGGCCATGACACTATGCCCCCCCCCTGGATCCGCGCCTGCGTAAGATAAAGTCTTCGGTAAAATGGAATCAGTTTCAATTTACTGAAAGTTCGGTAAAACTTGAAGAACAAAAATAAAAAATAATGTTAATTCAGTAAATCTATATTAATACTGCCGTAACTATCAATTTACCTACTTCAATCACTACCTAAACCTCCTACAATTGTTTACAAACAAATACTAATTGATACACCTGCCTACAGTACATTCTAAACGCATACACTAATACACACATCGCACGCTTAACATTAATGCTTCAGAAAGGTTGAATTGTCCTTATATATTAATCTCAATTTTATTTCACCGCTTGTGAGAAAGATTCAAATTAATAAACTATCGTTGTACAAAATTAAAAATTATTTATATTAATGAATCATTTCTAACTATATTCAACGTCAATTTATGAAATATTTCTAAATTATGTTTTTATTATTATAAAGAAAAATGTTTAAATTTGTATTTAATGGAATAAAACAATAATTTATTATGTTAAAAAATAAGTATGTTATTGCTATTTTATATTTTCTTTTTATATGATTTAAAAGCATTTATTACATATTTGGCAATTAATAAGTGTTTAAAATAATTAATGAATTGAATTTTAATTTAAATAATAATAAAATTATAATTAATTAACGATAAGTCTAAATAAGTTGGAAAAATCAACTATTAGTGCGAAAGTCTTTCATTTGACTGCGGGACACTTGAAATAAATTTCAATCCAGAAAACTAACACTTTAGGCAACTCAAGGAAGTTTTACTGAACTATTCTTGAAAACTAACACTTTAGGCAAGTCAAGAAAGTTTTACCGAACTATTCTTGAAACGTTAGTGTCCATCAAGGAGGTATTTATTTAATTTATATTAAACGTTTAATTTAAATTTTCTTGAACTTTTACAGTACTATCTTGTAAGGAATAAAGATATCACATTAAATTTTAAATATTGCTACTGAAAAAATAATTTAAAAATTATTAAAAATTACGATTATGCCACTATATCCCAATTTTATTAAAAAATTCGGTAAAATATAAGGAACAAATTTTCTCCGTGTATATTTATATAGTACTTTATTTGCCAAGAAATAAAATTATGTGAAATTAATTCAATGATTATTTTTAAATGTTTAGGAGATAACTAGTTCATCACCATCAACATCAAATATATCCTCAAGAAATGAACAGAATCAGGTGTCTCCTTCTACATCACGAGATAATTTATACAGTTCATTGGTCACAAATCACAATCTAATGCATAATCCTGGATTTTGGAACCTTCCAGCATTTCCATTTCCACAACACGGTCTTTCTTCATATCATTCACAACTTTCGGCTCTCAGTAGATCTTATGAACAAAGTACATCTCCATTAATGAAAAAGAAATTGTCATCAATGATGGCTAATATGGACACTCCAATTTTGAGAACAGTTTTAGGAAAAGGTAATTGCTCTGAACATGATGCAAGACAAAAAATTAATACTCCTGTCAATGAGAGTAACAGAAGATATAGTTCTGATTTTTCACGAAATGAAAGCGTCTCAAGTCCAACAGCTGACATGGAAGATGAAGATAGACAAATTTCTCCAGCAAAAAGTATGTATATTACTATTTTGCGTACATATTTAACACATAAAGGGTCTGAAAAATGTTTTATCCATACATATAATATATAGTTTTTTAAAAAATTTTTCTCTTCTAAGATCTCTAAAAGGTAAAAACAATTTATTGAATCGAGAAAAATATTCTTGTATTTCAAAAAAGACCTTAAACTAAAGTTCAGTTCAAGAAATGGTTCTAAAAGAGGGTATTGACTGATAATTTTTGTACTAATACAATAAAAGTAATAAATTATTTTATTAATCTTTCAGAAAACAGTAATTACAATACTCCAGCTGCGAGAGAATGGAAACGATATAAGCAATATACACGTGAAGATATTAATAATGCTATAATGGAAGTCAAACAAGGAGGTTTAAGCGCTCTGAAAGCTGCTAGAAAATATAAAGTACCATCTCGTACCTTATATGATAAAGTAAAAAAATTAGGCATTCGAACTAATCGCAACAGAAGGAGTTCATCAACAAACTCACATGTGGACAATGGCAGTGCTCAATTTCCCTTTGGGATTGGCGGTAATGTAAATGGAAGCATTTACAGAAGCTCTTACTCCTCTCTGGAAGAACAAAGTCCTTTAATACATTCAAGGCAAAAAAGTCCAAGTCCCGTAATTGAGAATCTTAAAGAAAATGAAAATTTTGATAACATGGTTGAAGATCTGTCCATAAAATCAAAAAAAGAAGCGTCCAGTGAAGATATAGGCGATGTTTCTATAAAAGATGAAGTAAGTTCTTGAAAATCATAATTGTCAATAAGTGACATCTTTACTGATTCGATTGTACTACATTACTCACTAGTTAATCTAATGTTTTCTTTTTGATAACATTATAGATTTCTAAATCATCCCTCTACTTATGTTTTTAAGTTGAACAGTCTAAACGCAAAAAATTCAACTTAAATAAAATGAACATAGTTTTTAAAGAGTGTTGTAAAGACTGATAATGATATGTTTTAATTGGAATTGCTTTAAACTTCCACTATAGTTTCAAACAATTTCATTTTTGTTTGAGAAATCTCTATTTAAAACAAAGTTAAATAAGAAACTTTTGAAAAAACCATATTTTACTATTTTTATCCATCATATTTTCTTTAAAAGTGTTTTGCAATTGAAATGATAAATTTGTAAATCAAAAAATATTTAGTTCCTATTGAAGAACTATTCATCTATTTCTTTCATATATTTTTCTTTTATATAATTTTAACAATAATTTTATTCTTTTTATACAAAAACTTTAATTATAAAATGTGACAAAACTGAAAATTGTCTACAAATATTTCCAAGAACATTCATTTAAAATGACTTTAAAATCTTACCTTGTGATTTGAACTTATAGTTACTGTTTTAAAATTGTACGATAGCATTATGCTACATTATTTTTTTTGTCTTTATTTTTAAAATTATTAAGGGCTAATGTTTACTGTTATTTAGGTTAAATATGTTCCTATCTTACATTTAATGTTCTAGATGGGAAAAAAATATTGATAAACGCACATATATTGCTACATTAAATACTATAATGATTGTTGTAATTTTAGATTTAGCAATAATTGATTATAGGCAATGGCCATGGGATACGGATGCAATAAACCACAATTATAATATTTAGTTACAAGCATCATGAACAAAATTTCTCATCGAAAAATTTATTTTAAAATCTGTTCTTGATTAAATACCCCAGTAAGAACCCACATAGCACAATATCTTGCTGTAAGTTTGTGGTGTGGATTACACGTATGGTTTGTAAGGATAGGGTTGTATACTTGTGGTGAACTTAAGGTAAACTTTAAATTTCCGCCATTACGGTAAGCTTACAAGTAAAGGTTATTGTAAGTTACTATAAAGTTGTAAGGTTGAGTTAAGGTTGTAGTAAGTTTACTAAATAAGGTAAATCTTTACAAAATAATTTATAATATAATTAAAAACTAAATAAAAAATTTTTTTAAAAAATGTTTGGTCTTGCTCCATTTTGGAAATCTAACAAGCTGTTGAAAATCTTGAAAACAAATTTGGGAGGACTGGGATTCGAACCCGGGATCGACGCGCATAAACCTAACATCCTAACTAACTGAGCTAAGTAGGGAGCTGACAAAGAAAAAATCAATTTTGCTTTTAAGGTGAACTAAGAAGATGACTAACTCTTTAAAAGCAAAATTGATTTTTTCTTTGTCAGTTCCCTACTTAGCTCAGTTAGTTAGGATGTTAGGTTTATGCGCGTCGATCCCGGGTTCGAATCCCAGTCCTCCCAAATTTGTTTTCAAGATTTTCAACGGCTTGTTAGATTTCCAAAATGGAGCAAGACCAAACATTTTTTAAAAAAATTTTTTATTTAGTTTTTAATTATATTATAAATTATTTTGTAAAGATTTACCTTATTTAGTAAACTTACTACAACCTTAACTCAACCTTACAACTTTATAGTAACCTTACCACAACCTTACCATTTAAGCTTACAATAACTTTTACTTGTAAGCTTACAATAACCTTTACTTTTAAGCTTACAGTAACCTTTACTTGTAAGCTTACGATAACCTTTACTTGTAAGCTTACCGTAATGGCGGAAATTTAAAGTTTACCTTAAGTTCACCACAAGTATACAACCCTATCCTTACAAACCATACGTGTAGTCCACACCACAAACTTACAGCAAGATATTGTGCTATGTGGGAATTTATAAGTATTCCGGTGTTGGTATTGTGTAACCGCAAGTGGATATCATGAAAATTCGACTTTTCCGCTACTGATAATATACACTATAAATAATATAGCAGAATTTAATTAAATATTTTTGTTATGAACTTTTGTTCGTAAAGATAATAACATTAATTTGCAAGTTGCAAATACAACAATCTACCTCCATACGTACAAAAACAATATGTTAAGAAATTTAAGACTGATAACCATATTAATCGAAGACTGAAGTTTTAAGCCGAATAGCATGAATTGAAACTTTAAGACTGATGTGCCTTATACCCATTACTTAGTGTCCGCATTATTGTTATCTTCAATACACTGAAAAGTTAAACTATAGCGTTTAAAAATGTTTGTTAATTTAAGGAAAAATAATTTTTTATAATTTAAGGGTTTTGGAAGTTTAGTTTGTAAAATCGCTTTCGGTTTATAAATTGAAATTTCTTTCTTTGATCATTGTCTTTTCTAGGAAACTGAACATTTTTCTAAGAAAAGTGATATTATGTACAAAAATTTTTGAAGAATTTAAGGTAACATAATATATTTTTATAGAGTAATATTTCAATTAAAATTTATTACAGAAAATATTGCGTTACTAAATAAAAAATATATTACACTTCTTATATTCTAATAAAATGTTAATGCAGAGTAGCATTTCTAAGGAATGTGTTTGATTTTGTGGAAAAAAGTTGTCAAAGAAAAAAAAATTAATTATCATTTAAAAGTTGAAACTTAATATTCCAATATCATTAAATTTTGCAAATTTATTCAAATGTAATTTTGAATATTATGTGTTTATGTTTATGTTATTAAAGATTATACCTCACTATATAGCATTTTATAATATATATTTGTAGAAAAGATGTGTATTATTGAACTGAAATTCATAACAGAACATTGTACCTGTGGTTGTGATTCAATTGAGCAGTTCATTTTATAAAAGGATCAGTCATGTTTTTCTGTTATAAATATATAATTTTCAATTCTAGAGTTCTTTTAATTAAGAAATATTTCAAGAACAAAAAGAGCATCTGAGAAAACTGTACAAAAATGGTTGACAACGCTGAAGTGCAAATATATACATATAATCAGATTATATACAAAACACATGTCAAACTATAGCTTACGTATAATTTATATAAAGTAGCATAATAAATTGCACATTAAATATCTTTTTTAAAGCAAAAGGGTATATAAAAAAAGTTAAATTAATTTTGTGACGTTTTAAGGATAAATACCTATATTTAAAAAATGTCCTAAGAATCAAATTATTAATTGTTTATTTTAAAAAAAATTGATTATACGGAATAAACTGTAAAATTACTAATTGATTTACTACGAATAAGTAAATTAGTTTATTAAAAAAACTATTAAAAATTTAAATGTTAAATTTAATTAATTTTTGAAAGTTCATAAATTTGCAATAAATAATTTGTCATTATATTTCAATATTGTTAAAATTAACATTATCAAAAAATGTTGTTTGGCCAAGCCATTGTAAATTATATTTAAATATTACTTTATCACAAAGTGACAAATTGTATTTTTTAAACGTGATGGTGTTTATTTAACTATTATATACGTAAGTACGAACTTGCACAAAAAACTTTGCGAATATATTAGTCCAGCCATTATCTTATAAATTATTAAAAAAAGTCTAAATTGATAGTACGTTTTATTTACTTCAATGATTAAAGTTTAATTAATTTAATATAAACTTGAATTCAAAAACGTCAAATACTTAAACATATGTTACCTTATTGATAAAAAGGCTTATAATTAAAAGATTTAATGACTGGACGTAAAAAAAATTTTATCTAGATGAAATATGAGGCCTTTGATCTTGATAAGACTGATATCAACGTAGAAATATGTTAAATTTAGCATAATTTTATGTGACTTTTTATAATTTTACTTTATTTGCACATTACTTAAATGTTTTAAATATATATTAATGTACTTCTATGGTTATATATGACTATACAATTATGAAATAAAGATTATATACACATTTATAATGGTAATACTTCTTTTTTATTCAATCATTCCCCAGACAAACTTTCTATCCTATTCGTATAACATAACATTATACATACTTTAACTCTTTTCAAGCCTCGGATGGTATGACTTTTTCGACTTTTTTTCCACATATTGCAACAAAATGTCATTTTTTTGTACAAAATGCAACTTATTTCGATTTTCAAAGTATGTATGAAAAATAACTTACTACTTATGTTGAAATCTTTTCCTGCAAAGGGTCTTACTTTTTTGCAAATCTTTAGAGTATAAAATTAATTTTTGGTCTCACTGTAAAAACATTGTTTAATTAGGGGAGATTGGAGAATTGTGGACCACCTCCATTATTTAATAATATTTATAAGTTTGATAATCAAATTTTTTAAAATTTTCATTTGTTGATCCAAAGTAAATTTTTCATTAGCATTTAATGACTTTACAACGTTTTACAATTACCTATAAACCGTAAACAACAATCATCTGAAAAATTGCATTCAAATATTTATTTTGGGCGTTCATGTTTTTATTGTTTTTACAAAGATTTTCAAGAATTAGTTATGAAAAATATTTTTTTAATTATTGTGTAGCATTGGTACTTTGCTTCCAAAAAGAAATGTTGCAACAAATCTAAATGAGAAAATAATACAAAGCTTTTTGTAAAATGAAGCATTTAGGGAAGTTTATGTTGCTTGTTTTTTGGCGATTTAATTGCACAATGCAGGTACACATTATTAAAATCACTCATAGCTATAATAATTTTACAAAAACAATTCTTTTCATTGCGATTCATGCGTTAGAGCTGGTCAACTTAAAATGTATAATTAATGGAGCCTATTTTACTTGTCCAAATTGTGATTCCGCTTAATTTCATTTTCTTACTTTTCTTTTCTAATTCTAAACTAACAATTAAACATTTATAACATTTTAATATTTTTAACCATTTAACCCTTTAACGACGAGATGTGCTGCTTTTCAACATGAATTTCAATCTCTTACAATTAGTAGAAAGAAGCCACAAAAGTTTTCAAAAGTCCATACCCTACTATTTTTGTGGTCGCTCTTTCGAATGGCGTGGTAAAAATTTTCAAAAAATGATATTAAACCCTTCTTTTTTTCAAAAATACTCAAAAACGTCAAGTTTTTTTAATGTAATTTTTTTCCAAATAATTTTTTTCTCTTTCATAACGCTTTTCAAATAGAACAAAAAGTATCAGAAACGTGTTCCCGACAGTTGTACTTGAAAAATATCCATTTCTAATTATTATTTTTTTCGATTTTGAATTTAAAATGGCGCTTGAAAGACATAAATATTAAAAGAATTAAAATTTGAAAAAAGAATAGCAATTTTCATTAATGAATTATTTAATAATAGAATTAATTTATTGTTTAACCCTTAAACCGCACCCTGGGTGTGCGACACCCTGTAAAAAAAAAAGTATTGGGAGGTACGGGATTCCGTATTGCAAGTGCCAACCTGCCAATGCGGTATTCGCGAAATACCGCATTGGGTGTCATGGTGAATACGGAAATCAAGGGGTCCCAATGCGGTGCCAGTTTTAAGCTTTAAAAAAAAACGAAAATACGTGACAGGAGGAAATAATTAGTGTCAGTGCAGAAATATGCGAGTTAAAGGAATGAGAAAATAATAATAGTGAGTGTAAAAATGAAACTTTAAGAAAAAAAGGTAAGTTGAACTGTCAAATATGAGTCCAATGCGGCATAGGCTGCTTTCAATGCGGTACACAATCGGTACATAGTGCAAGTCGCCAGTAGAGGGCAGAAGCAAGCAGAGCGAATCGAGCGAACACAGTGGCCCAGCTGACATATGATTTGCATTACATTACTTTCCAATTTTTTATTTTATAACCATGTTTCTGCATGAATCTAAACAATATTTTCAATTATTGTAATTTAGAAGATGCTTACCAATTGTACGTTGGCAGATTTAGTGAAAAGTGTCTGTGTACGGAGACAAATGTGTTAGAAAATGTTTGTTTACCTATTTCACGTCATTCAAATCAGTCAAAGTTGCTTTTGCTGTGGCGCATTGAAATCAGCCTATGCCGCATTGGGCCCATATTTGACAGTTCAACTTACCTTTTTTTCTTAAAATTTCATTTTTACACTCACTATTATTATTTTCTCATTCCTTTAACTCGCATATTTCTCCACTGACACTAATTATTTCCTCCTGTCACGTATTTTCGTTTTTTTTAAAGCTTAAAACTGGCACCGCATTGGGACCCCCTGATTTCCGTATTCACCACGACACCCAATGCGGTAATTCGCGAATACCGCATTGGCAGGTTGGCACTTGCAATACGGAATCCCGTACCTCCCAATACTTTTTTTTTACAGGGCACCCATATTCTATCTTTTTACTCTAATATTTCGGTTATATTTGTAAAAATTGAACATGTGTTGATATTGGACGGTACATTTTGTACTTAAATTTATGTTCCGTGAGGGATATTAGTCTGCCAAGTGTCTTTGTGTATTTGATAACTTTATGAAGTTGTCGGCGAAAAATGTCTGCTTGTTTGACACCCAGTTTTTGGGTTAATGTAATTTCAGTAGTTTTAAAAAACTCTTTTTTAATTATTAAAATTAAATAAATTATTATGAAACCTATTTTCCTTCAGAATAGATGTACTGAGCTATATAAGATAATTTTTCTAAAAGATAATACCCTATTCCAGCTTGGAGAACACACTTAAAAATCCCCGGGTGTCGCACACCCAGTGTGCGGTTTAAGGGTTTAAATTATATTTATTTTATTATTTTTGTATATTTATTTTATTTTATTTAGAGTACATATACGGGCAGACGCTCTGGGGTCGTCCATATACCACGTGGACAGTTTAGGGGGGAGGGGGGGTTCGCCAAAAATCCACGATTTTCCACGAGGGGGGAGGGGGGTCAATACAAATGTCCACGTGGACACAAAAGTTTAATTTTATATCTTTTTTTTCTTTATATTCAACTTTATTATTAGATTATTATTAGATTGTGATCAGACAATATTTGTAATCCGAAATTTATTTAACTGTCAAAAAACGCCAAATTCTTTTTTAATTTATATTACAAAATCATTATCGTAAATGCACAAATATGAATATATGCAAATTTGACAATTAGGAATACAAAGCAACCTCTACAAACTCTTACAAATTCTAAAAAAAATAATTTCTATTATTGTTTATGTGAAGGCTCAAAGCTATTGGATTTTAGAAAATTTTTAGATTTGTTACAGAAGAGATTAAGTATTTCTACTAATATAATAATTGAAGATATATTGCTGCCAAAGTCCTCTCTATAATACTAAAAATGGTATTTACCTATTTAATAATATTTTAAGATAATTTAATCTTTATTGAATTTTAAAGAAGTTTGTTATAAAAAAATTTAAAGAATTTTTTAATTGTATTTCTTATTAAATATCTTTTTATTATTCACTATTTTAAAATAAAAAACCCGATTGTCCACGTGGACAATCAGGGGGGGAGGGAGGGGTTCGTCAAAAATCCACGATTGTCCACGAGGGGGGGAGGGGGGTCAAAAAGTGTCTAAAAAGTGTCCACGTGGTATATGGACGACCCCTCTTGAGATTAACCCTTTAACGACGAGATGTGCTACTTTTCAACATGAAATTCCATCTCTTACAATTAGTAGAAAAAAGCCATAAAAGTCCATTTGTCAAAATTCAAAATGGCGGATCCAATATGGCGGATGACTTTTTAAAAAATTGATCGGATTCGCTTGAAATTTGTTACTCGGGGGTTTTCGGGGTCGCTGGTTACGAATCCGATGTTAGTTTCTCGAAATTCAAAATGGCGGATCTAATATGGCAGACGAAATACAAAAATTGTTCAGATTTGCTTGAATCTTGTTACTCGGGGGTTTTTGGGGTAGCTGATTACGAATTTGATATCAGATTTTAAAAATTCAAAATGACGGATCCAATATGACAGATGACTTTTTTAAGAATTAATCGGATTCGCTTGAAATTTGTTACTCTGCGGTTTTTGGGTTCAATAATGACGAATCTGACGTTAGACTAAAAAAATCCAATATGCCGGATCCAGAATGGCGGAAGAATTTTTCAAAATTTCTCAAACCTGATTGAAACAAGTTACTAGTGGGTTTTGGGGTCGCTGGGTGCGAATCCGATGTTAGTTTTTCAAAATTCATAATGGTGGAATCGATATGGCGGACGAGGTTTAAAAAAATATCCTTACCAATTCTTATAGCTAATTTATACCAAGCATTTTGAATTTTCAAAGACGAACATCGGATTCACAATCAGCGGACCCGAAAACCCTCGAGTAACAAAATTCAAGTGAATCCGACTAATTTTTTAATTTCGTCTGCCATATTTGTTCCACCATTTTGAATTTCTAAAAACTAACATCGATTTTCTCGTACCATAGATCACTTTTAAATTTCCCTGTCACATATTGTGAAGTATAGATAAGTTGATACTGGTAGAGTCAGAGCAAAAAAAGTATAATAATTCCGACATTTTGAATTTTTGGAATGTGACTTTATATTCGTAATCAGCCACCCCAAAAATACCACACTAACAAATTTCAAGCAAACCTGAGTAAATTTTAAAAATTAGTCTTTCATTATACTTTGACCATTTTGAATTTTTTGAATCTAACGTCAGATTCGCCATAAGCGACCCGAGAAACCGCAGAGTAACAAATTTCAAGCGAATCCAATCAATTTTCAAAGAAGTCATCTGTCATATTGGATCAGCCAATTTGAATTTTGAAAATCTGATATCAAATTCGTAATCAGCTACCCCAAAAACCCCCGAGTAACAAGATGCAAGCAAATCTGAACAATTTTTGTATTTCGTCCGCCATATTAAATCCGCCATTTTGAATATTGGAAAACTAACATCAGATTCGTAACCAGCGACCCCGATAACCCCCGAGTAACGAGTTTCAAGCGAATCCGATCAATTTTTTAAAAAGTCATCCGCCATATTGCATCCGCCATTTTGAATTTTGACAAATGGACATCAGATTCGTAATCAGCGACCACGAAAACCCCTGAGTAACAAATTTTAATCAGATTTGAGCAATTTTGAAAAAGTTTGTCATCCTACGTAAAATAAGAAAAAAATTTTGTCCTTCAAGCGCTATTTTAAATTCAAAATCGAAAAAATTAGGATTTAGAAATGAATATTTTCCAAGTACAACTATCGGGAACACGTTTTTGATACTTTTTGTTCTATTTGAAAAGCGTTATGCCACAGAAAAAATTTCTTTTGAAAAAAATTACATTAAAAAAACTTGACTTTTTTTAGTATTTTTGAAAAAAGAAGGGTTAAATATCATTTTTTGAAAATTTTGACCACACTATTTGAAAGAGCGATCCCAGAAATAGTAGGGTATGGACTTTTAGAAACTTTTATGGCTTTTTTCTACTAATTGTAACAGATTGAATTTCATGTTGAAAAGTAGCACATCTCGTCGTTAAAGGGTTAAGTGTACATAGTTTCAAATTTCTGTGAACAGTGCTGCCGCATTGATCAATTTGGTTTTAGAATTAAATTACGCAATTTAGAAATAAAAACATTTTCATTCTGTTCAAAAAAGTCGATTTCATTATATTATTTTTATTTTCTTTATTCATTAAAAATGTTTTTATTAAAAGAATCGATTTTCAAAAAAATTTAATTTAAACAGTAAATTATTTCTATTACAGGATTGCCATAGAGGTCAGGGAAATCAGGAAAAAGTCAGGGATTTTTATTAAAGTATACTGAAAAAAATTAAATTTTGGAGAAGTTACAAACGATTGCAGAAATTCAATTATTTTCAAAAGTAATAAAATTCTTCGCAAAAATTCAATTAGATTCAAAAATTAAAAAATTCTCCTCAAAATTCAATTATCTTTAAAAATAATAAAATTCTTCTCTTAATTTCAAGTATTTTTAAAAATTGTAATAAAATTCAATGATTTTCAATATCTAATATTTTAATAAAATTTTTCAAAAGAATTCAAATATTTATAAAAAAAGTAATCATAAAATTCTAAACAAACATTAAATTATTTTCATAAATAATAAAAATTTCACAGGAGTTCAACTATTTACAAATTTTTTATAAATTTCTTCGCAATAATTCAGTTATTTTCATAAATAATAACATTTTTTCAAAAAAATTCAATTATTTTCATGAATAATAACACTCATCATAGATTTCAATTTTTTAATACAATTTTAATTGAATTTCTCGAAAAAATTAATTATTCTTGAAAATTTTATTAAAATTCCTCAAAAAAATTTAATTTTGTTGATAAAATTCTTTATGATAATTCAATTTCGAGAAACATTCATTTATTCAATAAATTATTTATTTTTGTATTTAAATAATTGAATTCTCGTAGAATTTTTCAATAAAAATTGATTTAAAAATGAATATCAGTCAAAATTTTAGATATAATTGAATATTAAAATCATTATGACATGAATTTTTAAAAATAATTTATAATTGAATTCTTTTGAAGAATTTTAATCAAATTTTTGAAAATAATTACATTTTTCGAAGAATTTACTTAAAATTGTATAAAAAATAATTTAAATCTTGTGAAGACTTTTATTTATTTAATGAAAGTAATTGAATTCTTGCAGTGAATTATTTCATATTTTTGTTTAAATAATTGAAATAATGTAAAGAATCTTATTATTTATAAAAATAATTGAATTCCTGCAACGAAGTATTACATCTTTTTTTCAATAATTAAATTCTTTTGAGAACTTTTTTAAAAAAAAGTAAATTTTGTAATCTTTGAATTTCAGCGAAGAATTCTATTATTTGTGAAATGTAATTTAATTGATACAAAAAATTTTTGTTGATAATTTCATTTTTCGAGAAATTTATTTAAAATTGTATTAAAAATAATTAAAACCCTGCGAAGAATTTTATTAATTATTTATGAAAGTAATTGAAATCTTACAATGAATTAAAAAAATTTTTTTTTTAATAATTGAAATAATGTAAAGAATCTTATTATTTATGAAAATAACTGAATTCCTGCAATGAATTTTATTACATTTTTTTTAATAATTGAATTCTTTTAAGAACTTTTATTAAAATAGTAGATTTTAAAAATATTTGAATTTCAACGAAGAATTTCATTATATTCGTGAAATGTAATTAAATTCTTGCAAAAGAATTTAAGAAAATAATTCCATTTTTCTAGGAATTTATTTTAAATTGTATTATAAATAATTAAAATCCTCAGAAAAATTTAATAATTTATGGAAATAATGGAATTCTTATTACAACGAATTTTATTTAAATAATTAAATTCTTTTAAAAACTTTTATTAAAATAGTAAATTTTGAAAATTTTTGAATTTTAGCGAAAAATTTCATTATTTGTGAAATCCCGTGTGGAAAAATTTTAGGGCGCTGATCAAGCGCTTAATAGACTGTCTAACGTCTTTCTAGACCCAGGGCAGACGGTCTTGTCGAGCGGCTGTTCAGAATTGAAACGAAACTTCCACGCTATCGTCAAGAATAGACCAGCGTTTCTGGTCTGATCAGCAGTGCTAGTAAATTCTAATCTACGTCTATTCAAAATTTCTCATTATATGTTATGACAACTATTCTTAGAATGATAAAACTTAATTATATTTGAAATAATTTTGATGACTTTTTTTACATAAAAAGTATAAAAAAATATTTTAATTTTCTGTATTTTTCACTTTAACTTTCTTTAAGCGTAAGGCTTTGTGTCCCTCCCAATCTTTGGCATTGGAGATATAGTAGTCTTTTTGTAAAATAAAATTTACTGCAAATCAAAACAGCCGGATGAAACTAGCAGTCGTACTCAGCACCAATCTTCAGGCGTCAACCACTAATTAATAAAAATAATAAATAAAAACTTACTAAATTTGCTATTTAGTGTATATTTATTCTCAAATAACAATATTCGATGGTTTTTTAAATCATTAAGTATTACTAAATTTGAAGGAGAGGCATATTTGTAGATGACGCCTAAACATTGATGCTGAGTACGACTGCTAGCTTTAGCCGACTAGTCAAAACACATAGAAACACATCAAAATCTATTTTTTCAGTGCACATTTAAAATTAAATTATACAGAAAACAGCAACAACATAGCACATTATTATTCACATAAAACAGAAACCACAACGAATAATAAAATTCACAAAGAAAATGCACCATACGCTGACTGATCTAACGACGCTAAACGACGCGACGCAATTAGGCGCCATGTTACTTAACAGCTGTGCATACGTCGACGCATGCGCATATAACATCCTAGACCAAATCTAGACGGTCTTAATAACACCGTACTAGGCGGACACATTTGACTTAGATTTTTTCTAATAAGCCCATCTGTTAAGTCACTGATTCGGGACTTGATGGACCGTCTAGAATTAGACGGACTTGATGATTGCTAATCGGGAAATCATTGGACTCTAGACTGCCACAATATTTGTATGTAATTTAATTCTTGAACAAAATTTTTGAAGATTATTTTATTTTTCGAGAAATTTATAGCGTAGGACATTTATAGGCCCAGGGAAGCTAACGGGAAGCTAACCATGTTAACTATAGAAGCTAACATGGTTAGTTTCCCGTTAGCTTCCCGCAAAATATGGTGCTATGTGGGTAATTGATCGGATTCGATAGAAATTTGTTACTCTGGGGTTTTTCCGATCGCTGATTACGAATATGAAGTCACATTCTAAAAATTCAAAATGGCGGAATTATAAATAGTCTATTTGCTCTGACTCTACCATTATCAACTAATCTATATTTCACAATATGTGACAGGAAAAGTTGAAAGGGACCTAAGGGTAGAAAAAGTAGATTTTCACTTTTGTATATCGATTCGTATAGTAAACGGACAGCTCTTTCCAATGCAATGAACTGGTGTCGAGTCCTCACAGATGCACAGTGCATTTGTTCACACAGCTTGTTTTTCCAGAGCAAAATTAATTTAAATTGATAATAGTAGGGTATGGACTTTTGAAAACTTTTGTGGCTTCTTTCTACTAATTGTAAGAGATTGAAATTCATGTTAGAAAGCAGCACAATCGTCGTTAAAGATAAATGTTATATATTTCATTGTTATTTTTTATTTTGAACTTAATTAAGGCAGTGGCCCACAATTCCTCAACATTTTTAAATATTATAAAAGTACACTCTGTGGTAAAACTGAAATTTCTGAGATGTCTTATAGTTATAGATATCTCTGGGATATCTGTGGGATATCTTATAGATATCTTTGAGACATACTGTAGATATTTTTTATACACTCTCTAGATATCTTTGAGATATTTATCCTGTGGACAACTTATAAATGTTAGTCAAGTAAAGATAGAGAATTGAGGGGATTAAATTTATACTAAACAAATATTCAATTTAAAATATAATATTAGGAAAATTAAAATAAATTTATATAATACATAATGCATAAAAAGTTCCACTTCTGGTCCAAGGAAATGTGCGAGAAAGGGCGTTTTATAGCGAACGATCATATAAATATTTCCGCGCATGTGTATATTGTTCCTAGTCTCTTTATTTCACACTTTTATTTCACAGTTTTCATTTAACAGCCAATCAGAAAAGTTGTAGTGACTTGCTATTTAAAGCGGAAGCACAACTAAAAATGCGCCATCTGTGAGAGGAAAATCAAATTAGAATGCATGTCGGTAAAAAAGTCTACACGACTCGCGCCATTTTCTGAGAGTTTCTAACCTTCTTGATGAGATCGCTCCCCTATATTAAAGAACCAGTTGAAACTAGTAGAAATTGAACATGGATCTACTGGTGTCAACTTGCTTTGCAAATTGAAAAACTTTTCCGTGTAGCAATTCTACTGGTTTTAACTTGGAAATCCTATTTATGTAACTGAAACGGATATCCAAGATAAAATTGAAATGGTTCTTTCTTGGATTGTCCTCTTTAATTTTTGTTTCGACTTGTTTCCACATGGATTTCCAATCTTATCATTTCTACTTATATTTCCAAGTTCGCACGTACTACAAGTATCAGCTTGCATTTCCAAATACAAATATTAAGTTCACGTATCTACTTGGTTTAATTTGGATTCTCCAATACTTTTACTTGTCCTGTCAAATTAAAAATCAACAAGCTTGAGTTTGGAATTTCCAACTCCAAATTTATATAGCACAGTGAAGGATTAATGTCATCTTGGTTTAATTTGAATCGGGGATGCATTCTATTTGGAATTTCAAGTTCAAATTTAAAGAGTTTGATTAATCGCTAATTGGAATTCTTTAAATTGTCATTTTCGCCAATTGTTATTTTTGCAAAGAATTATTATTGCAAATTTACATTTTTACAAATATTTATTTTAGTTTACTGTTATTTTGCAAATTTGTTATTTTTGCAAACTTGCATTCTTCGCAATTGACAGTTTTACAAATTGTTAGATACTTTTGCTAATTGTTATTTTTTGCGAAACTGTTTTGTTGTGTATCATTATTTGTGCTAATTGTTGTTTTGCTAATTTTATTTTTGCGAATTTGCATTTCTCGAATTGATATTTTTATGAATTTGTTACTGTTGCTATTTGTAACTTTGTAATTTTATGAAAATCTGTAGTTCACAACAAAACAATAAAACACTTTTAACCGTTTGAAAGGATGAGGACTATATTGTAATGTTTGAGATCCAGCGGGAAAGTATCGGTTGAATTTTAAACTTTTACTCTACCGATAAATTGTGTAATTTTGGGAGTTAGGCGCCAAAAGGGATTTCGAGGCGTGGGGAGAATCGCCGGGTGGGGTTTTCTGCCGCGTGGAAACTAATAAAATCTTTTCCCATACGCGAATTTTCCTCACTTATCAAAATTCGGCAGAGTGTTTATTTTGTCTCGCCACATCTTTGCGTGTCGCCGACAGCCCAAAGGTAAAAGTGCGATTTGAGCTATTTCATGTGATTCAATTCTTTTTTAATTTAACGGTTATAAAAAATATATTTTTATTATTTTAAATGAAATTTTAGAGTGGCGATTTTCTTTTATTAATGAATAAAATTCGTGGCTGTCAATAAGTGAGGAATAGCGTGTGGGAGCTGGGAATTCAATTTTGACCGTTGAAATTGCACCAACTTTGTCTCCTGATTTTGAGGCCATTGACGAAGGAGGTCGGTGATAATTTCTTGGACATCTCTTTTATTAATTTAAATCAATCTCAACCTCTGGAGGTAATACAAAACATCCTGAGAGGGCGGTTTAAAGGGAGTCCAGATTTCGCAATATCCCAGGCTTTTCAACCGACGCTTTCCTGCTTTCGTTCATGCAACATCACGCCGAATGATAAGTTTTATTTTTATTTCTGTTTTCCTTTTTTTTGTTTAAATTTCCTTACCTTGTTCTTATTTCAATTAACGATATCCCGATATTTTATCCTAGTGATTTTTTGTTATTCTTATCGCTACCTATCTTAATAATTCATCCCCATCAATATCACATATCTATTTATATATAAAATCCTGCTCCAATTGAATTCATTCTCCTGATTATTATTTATAATATCATTGTATTTATATTGTCGATTGTATTTTATGATTTGTGAATGTGTGAGTGTGACTAAGAGTTTCGGGACACGCGATATATTTTGTAGTCAAATAATTGTTGAGTTATTATTAAAACGTTTGATCTTGTATTTAATTTTGTGTTATAATTTCGTCTATTTTGACATGTCATTTTGAATTTATTATTATAATTGTTTTGGTATTTTTTATTCATTTGATTTTGCTAAAATTTCTATATTATCGTATTTTATTGTGTTAAGGAGCATTCAGACCTCTGCAGACTGCCTGCCTGCGCAGGCAGAAGATCGTTCACACCTCACTTTTCCCGTTGAAAAATGAGGGAAGATTTGAATTTTAATAGATATTCAAATCTTCCCTCATTTTTCAACGAGAAAAGTGAGGTGTGAACGATCTTCTGTCTGTGCAGGCAGGCAGCCTGCAGAGGTCTGAATGCTCCTTTACTTATATTTCAAATCAAATCAATTCGTTACACGTTTTTTTGAAATTTTAAATTTTTGTTATTTTTTGCATTAACAAAAATTACAAAATTTAAAAAAAATTAATAACTCATATATAATAATTTCATAACAAATAAATAAATAACTTGATTTGTTAAAAATAGGTTATAAATAGAAGTACGAAAACTCTAAAAATATTTTTTTTAAATAATAAATTCAATTGAAATTGTAATATTTCATAAGGGGCCATCCATAAACCACGTAGCCTCTTGAGGGGGAGGGGGGGTCAAGCAATTGACTACGACAAGAGGAAAAAATGGCGCTAATACATGTAATAGCGTACTACATGGGGGGAGGGGGGGTCAAAATAGACCTTTTTATTTCAATTCGGAAGTCGCGAATGCGTCTGCGCAGCAACCATGACAGTTCACCAATTTTAAAAGTTTCAGCCCTGTTCTATTAACATGTGTTAAAACTTTACTTTTGCTCATGTTTTTTTAGAGAAAAGAAAATGTGTCCGGTGCAAAATTGGTATCAAATTTAAACATAAAAACACGCAGTTAAATTTGCAATTAAAAATATCACTGCAAGTGCAGAAAACAGTCAACTAAAAGAAGAAAAAAGAGTTGGTTCCAGAGTGAGGTTATGTTTACTATATATTGACATATTGTTATTCGCTGATGAAATGTGAAAAACACAATTGTTACCTCTTTCACTTTTATTTATTGTTTTTATTAACGTTGCATGTAGAAATGCAAAAAAAAACTAAAATAAATTATTGATATTTAAAAAATAACTTATTGATAAAATAATTAATATATGCTCCGTCCTTAATTTTTTCATTAAATTTATTCCAGTATTTGTTATAATTATTATACTCCATTTTTATGCAACATATAATAATTTAGAACACTTTTTATAATTTTTGTCATATCTGAATAATGCAATAGATGTAAACAGGGCCGAAACTTGAAACGGAATTTCAATTCCATATAACGCATGCGCAAAGAAAATAATTGAAATGAAAAGGTCTATTCCCCAAAAATGGGACTACGTGGTTTATGGAGGTCCCTAAAGTCTTTAATATTGTTAATAATATTAGTTAATTAATTTTTTATGTATTAAAAAGGATAAAAATTTGCAGCAAAGAGAAATAAAAAGTGATACCGGTCACATGTATGTGAAAATTCCGCGAAAGAAAAAACACCACTGCACAAGTTGAGAACCCTCCCAGATAACAAACGTGCCTGGCACGTCACAGGCACGATGGGCGGCGGACCGCGTGCCGGCTATTACGCACCGTTCTTGCCGTTCATTATTTTCAAGACTAAGTGTGCCTGCAATATGCCGGAATGTTTTCAACACTCTATAATTTGCTATTTATTAATTATTTTTTTTGTTATTTAGTAATTACATTTAATATACTTTAATTATTATAACTTAAAATAATTATTAACAGAATTAATAGTTACATTGTTCCTTTTGAATTAATGTTAATCTGTTTTTTTAATTAATGTTAATCTGCTCTGGTATAATAAATTAATTAAAAAAATGAATGTCATTCTTCTTAAAAATCTATATTTATATATAATATATAAAATTATATAATATAAAAAATTATTATAGATTATTAAAATAATAATATTAATAATTTTGTATTATTACGAATAATAAAAATATTTTTTTTATAAAAATTGAATCCTTACAATTAATATATGTACTAGTAAATGGTACGCGCGAAATATTTTGTTGAATTTATTATTATTATGCAAATTACAAAACATTTTATTTTCAAATATGAATTTTTGAAAAGTTTCAGATTTAAACTTTCAAAAAATTAAATTTTTAACTAATCTACTAATTAATTATTCTTGTTTATTAATTCCTAAATTTTCAATAAAATTCTTTCCGCAAAAATTCAATTATTTTCATAAAGAACAATATTCTTTGTATGAATTAAATTATTTTTATAAATAAAATATTTCAAAAATTAAATTCACTTATTTTTAGAAATAATAAAATTTTGCGCAAAAATTACCAATAATTTTCAATAAAATGAATTTGATTTTAATAAAATTTCACGAAAGAATTCATTTTTTTTAATTTTTAAAAAAATTTTCGATAGAATTAAATTATTTTCTAAAAGTTTAATAAGTCCTTGGAAGCAATTCCATTATTTTTAAGTGTTGCAGTTAAATTAATTGCTAAATTAAATTATTTTTGTAAATAATAAAATTGTTCTGAAGAAATTTTATTTTTAAATTGAATTTTGAAAATAATTGAATAACTCTGAAGAAATCTATTATTTATGGACAATATTGTATTATTAAGAAGAAACACAAATCAATAATTATTTTTTTAAAGAATTTTATTAATATTTGAAAATAATTGAACTCCTGTGAAGAATTTTATTAATTTTAGAAAATAATTGCATTTTTGTGAGGAATTTTATTAATTGTTGAAAATAATTGCATTCTTTCCAGGAAATTTATTATATTTGTGAAAATGTAATTGAATTCTTGAATAAAAAAAATTAGTAAAATCTTCACAGAAATTCAATTAATTTCAAAAATAAAAAATTATTCCAATTTTTCGAAAGACTTCAATTATTTTCTAAAATTAGTAAAATATTTTACGAAAATATATGACACGCAAAACATGTCATGCGCGCATGACATTATTTTCATGACGTTTTTTCGCGACGCCACGCAAATCATGTCATGAAAGTTGTGACATAATTTTATGTCATGCGTAAAACGCCACTGTAAAATTGGTATTTGAAGTGTATAAAGACTATTATTTAAAAAATTAATGATATGCAAATTAACTATAAGTTTTTAAAAGCAGGAACACAATTTTTATAGTGTTATTATGAATTTTCAAAAAAATATAGTTTCCAAAAATAGAATATAAAGACAAAAAAATTTCTATATAGTTTTTCATAGAAACTTTATGATAATTTGTAGCTATAAACCACTGTTTGAAGATACTGAAATATTACATAAAGAAGGAATGGATAAAAAATGATTAAGATCAAATCATAAAGTAATAGCATAGTTTATTGCACTTAGGAAACGTACAATTAAAAATACAATCATTATTAAACTTTTTTGGTTTTTGCTCTTAGACACTTTATCACAAAGGCCTTAAAGAGAGGTTTCACTGAATTTGAAGTTTAGTCAAGGATCTTTTTTGATAGTAAAAAAAATATTTATTAATTAAAATTTTTTTATAATAAAAAATAAGTCTTACAGTAATGGAAAAAAATTTTTTTCTCTTTTTTTACAAAATGAATTCTTAGGAAATTGCTACCGAGACTACATCAGGTAAGTCCAATTTGAATTTTCGAACACTTTTTCTAGAACATCTTTCGACTTTAGAAACTCTACATAATCCTCTACCAATGTTACGAGGCTTTCTTTGTTCTGGTATTAATTGAACAAATTTTTTTTTTAAATGAAGTCTTAAAAATTTGGTATATTAACTGTTGCAGAAAAAAAGCGTGACAAATTTTTAGAGAGGATCACTTCCGGTATTTCTTTTCTAAGACTTTATTTTGTTAAAAAAAAGAAAAAAAAATTTTTCGATTACTTTAAGACATGTACTTTGTTATAAAAAATTTTATGTAATAAGTATTTTTTTACTATGAAAAAAAAACTTTAAATTCGGTGGAATCTTCCTTGGAGCCCTAAGGTACATTAGTTTAATTTTAACTTAAAAATAAAATAATATTAATAATCGAAACGCAGGCACTCTTTTGTAGCATTTATAGCATTCGTAAATTCATGGAAATATTTCTAATTTTTGAATCTATATAATAATACATAACCCAAATACCAGTCTTTGCTCTTAGTCATTTTATCACAAAGGCCTTCAAGGGAGTTTTCACTGAGTTTGAAGTTTATTCAGGGATTTTTTTTATAGTAAAAAAAAGTATTTATTACTTAAAATTGAAAATTTATTTTTTTATAAAATTAAATTTTAGAAAATTGCTATAGAAAGTGTTCCTCTCTGAAAGTTTGTCACACTTTTATTTTAACACTATTCAACCAATTAACACTTTTTCTAGAACAGATGCTATGAAAAAAAACTTCAAATTCGGTGGAACCTTCCCTTCAGCCTAAAGGTACATTAGTTTAAATTTAACTTAAAAATAAAATAATATTAATATTCGCAACGTAGTTACTATTTTTGTAATATTTAAAACGTTCGATCTCAGTCTCTTTTTCAAGCAGGCTTTAAGCCTATAGGTATATTATATATTTAATTGTTGAGATCTGCTAACGGTCTTCTTTTACGTCCTTTGGCATTACTACACTTTACACGGAGAGCATGTCGAAACAAATGATTGACGTCACCATTGTTGCCGAATTTTGACTTCGTAATTTCTGAAAATATAAAATTATAATATTACAAAATAAGAATTAATTAGCCACCCTTACATTACTGTTTATTTCTTGAAGTACAATAATTCTTGTATATTTTCAAGAATAAATTTTATTTAAAATAAATTGAGCCTAAATGATTATAATTTAACTTTTCTCGAAAAAAGTATTTATCCGCATTAAAGTTTTAATTTTTTACCTTTTAATTAAAAGTTTGATTATTTGATTTCTTTGTTATTTCGTCGAGTAAATTTTAACGAAAATATTATGAACCTAAATGATTTTAACTGAAATTTTTTTAAAGAAAAAAGTGCACTAACGATAGCAAATACTGTAAACTATAACCTCACTTTAGAAGTATTGTTTTACGTTTATGCTATATCTTTTAATGCGGACGTATACACTATCAACGAAAATTATCGGTACGGTTGCAAGCGCTTGGCCCAAAAACATACCAAACTTTATATCATGATTTTTTCGTAAATACAAATGTCAGAAAATTAACAAATGTACTATTTGAAAGTTTATAAAATTCTACGATAAATTATATATAACTAGAATTTTTAATTATTGAGACAAAGGATTAAACAATCGACAAATTTGACAGAAACAGTTCTTAAAATAAAATGTTTTTGACAATTTTTTAAACTCTTACATATTTTTTAAAAATTACAAACAAAATTAAAAACTGATATAGGAGTACAAAAATCTGTACAAAATCGACTTATTCAATGCATTTCCCACAAAATATGCTCGGACGTTTATAATGATATCTCTCGAACCGAATAAGATTTTTTATCTTTTTCTGTCTTAAATTAAAGATGAGACTATAATTATGACACATATACAAGTTTTAAATTTTGTTTGCAATTTTAAAAAAATATGCAAGAGTTTTAAAAATTGCTAAAAAAATTTTATTTTTCAAAATTTTTTTTGTCAAATTTGTCCATTTCTGAAATTTTTGTATAAATTATTAAAATTTCCAGTTATGTATAATTTATCGTAGAATTTGTTTACGAAAAAATCGTAATTTAAAGTTCAGTATGTATTTGGGCCATGCGCGTGCAGCCGTACCCATAATTTCTGACGGTAGTATATACAGCTTCTCATAGTGAGTTTTATAATGTTCCTGAAGGATGAAAAAGTTCATAAAATAATACTACTTACTCAGCATATCTTTAACACAGTTTACGTCGAGTGGTGGGAGTGGAGGAGTGTTATTGTTTTTGTTTGCATTGCATTTTTTGCCCGTTAAAGTGGAAGCAGATAGTTCTTTTCTGGTAAATACGACGTCAGCTAAGTCCGATGTAAATTTTAAAACACTTATTCTGCAACAGCTTTCGACCTTAGAAACTCTACATAGTCTTCCACCAATGTTGAGTAATTTCCTATGTTCTGGCATTAATAAATTTTCACGAACTATTGGACCCCTTGCAACTAACCGTTCAGTGCCATTGTCGGAGTTTTGTTCTTCTTCTTCTTCTTCATCGGAACTCTAAAACATTATTATGGATAAAAGTAGACATAAGATTTCTAATTGTTAAAAAATATTTAAGAAAGTGTTGATTGCACGGAGAAAAAGGAATTGTTAAATCTACTAATTAATTTTTAATATAGAACTAGCAAATCTGATTTGTTGTTGCAACAATTTTTTTTGTTCTACAAACAAATTAATTGTTATCACAACAATTTTGATTTGTTAGGAGAACAAAAAAACTGTTTCAACAACAAATCAGATTTGCTAGTTCTATATTAACAATTAATTAGTTGATTTAACAATTCCTTTTTCTCCGTGTGGGTGGGAAAACATGACAAATCGGTTTGGCGATGAAACTTGATACGTTGAATTTGAATCAAAAAGTAATACACTTTTTTCTTTGCATTGAAAATTATTAACCGGTTTAACACAAAAATTTTGTTATGTGCAATTAAATTAATTTTATAAAAATTTAGTACAACATTTTTCTATTTTTATTTGCTATTATTTTAAAGCTAATGATAATAAATAAACCTTTTTTTACTCATATTCAACTTATCATAATTACAGACTTCGTACTCAATTATTAATTTTAAAAAAGTAGCTTAAAGACAAAAAACAGTAGATATCGAAAAATTAAACCAGACTCAATTTTTCTGTAATTTCTTAATTACATTCAAAAATACAACAATTTTTTAAAATAAATATTTAAATACCTATTTATTTTGCCTACAGGAATCAAAATATTTCAAATGATTTCAATGTAATCCATTTTTTAAATTTACCTATTTCTAAAAATTACAAAAGTAATTCTTTCAAAATTCAATCATTTTTTTTGTTGTAATTTATAAATAAAATTATTCGAAGCTTTAATAATTTTATTTTATTCAATTCTAAATAAATTTTTATTAGAAAGTTCTACGAGAGTGGAATTATTTCAATACAAAAATAAATAAGTCAATATTTCTTAACTTTGACTTCTTATAAAGAAATTTATTAACTTTTTTAAAAATAATTGAATCATTACGAATATTTTCTCTTTGCGAAATAGGAATTTATTGTAGCTTACTAGATCAGCATTTTCCGATCTTCCATTTAGTGACTCGTCCATTGCTGTATTACCGATTTCGTCTCGAAAAGCATCTTCGACATTTAAGTTTGTGTCTTCTCTACTCGACTCTTCCGCAAAAACGTTCATCAAAATAGTTTCCTACGTGAAAGAAATTCAAAATTAGTAATTATAATTCTAACTGTTTTTGAAATGAATGTTTTTTTAAATGATTAATTTTACATAAGAAAAACAATTACCACACAAGTGACCAAACGAATAAATATAACTTAAAATCATAAAGGGTCAATATACGGAAAATCATCTGAGAGTGGTCGATTACATATTTTTAAAAAAATCTAGTTTTCATATGTGTGATATTAATACATTTGAGTTTATTGGTCGTAATATTATCGTGTAAATTTTATTTCCTTTTGAATAATTATTAATAGAAAGAAGAAGGTGCACTGCGAAAATTTGCTTAACCTTAAATGTTGCACTTTTTTGGAAACATTATTCAAAAACTATTATGTATTGGATAACATTACTCACCAGAAACATAATTCAACATATTCTGCTCGTAAATTTGATGAACTTATTATAAAATGATTTCATTCAAAGATATTAATTTGAATTTCAAAATTATATGGAAAATAGATTTTTAAAATTTTTCGAAGCTTGTAACTTTTTTCTGGAAGCTTAAAAAAATGTGAGGTTTTGCATATTTTTAATATTCATGTAATTTACCTGCTATTAAAATTTGATAAGGTTATTTTGCTTCGTTTGAGAAACAACAATTTTTAAACATTTTCAGTGAAAAAGGTTAATATTCTCTCTATTATCATAAAAAAGAAAAACGATTAATTGTTTTGCTTACTTTAGTTTCCTATGATTAACCTTTTTCACTGAAAATTTTTAAAAATTATTATTTCTCAAACGAAGCAAAATAACCTTATCAAATTTTAATAGCAGGTTAATTACATGAATATTAAAATATGTGCAAAACCCTAAATTTTTTTAAGCTTCCGGAGAAAAAATTTAAAAGCTTCGGAAAATTAAATAAAAATTTTGAAATTCAAATTAATATCTTTGAATGGAATTATTGTATAATAATGACACCAAATTTACAAGCAGAATATTTTGATTTATGTTTCTAGTAAGTAATATTATCTAATATTTAATAGCTTTAGAATAATAACGTTTCCAAAAAATGTGAACTTTTAAAGTTACGAATATTCCCAGTAAACCTTCTACTTTCTATTAATAATTATTTAAAAGGAAATAAAATTTACATCATAATATTATCTTATTTCAATACGTGTAGAATTTAATTATGTTATGAATAAACAATTTTTTAAACAAAAAAATATTTTGAATAAGTAATGATCAATTACCTCATTTTCTATGGAATAATCTTCAGCTGTGATTTGAAATATATTTTCTGTAGCATAACAAATTTCTTCAGAATCACTGTCTTCAGAATTTGAATCATAGTCAATGTTTAGATGCTCGTTTTCTCTTTCATCATTATTGGTTACAACTTCAACATCTGAATCGTGATTCTTGGAGCGCCTTCTTCGCATAATTCGCTGTCACTTCCATTACTCTCGATTACTTTGTCTATTAATTGCGGATCGATGTCATCTTTATCTACAATCTGCAACAATAATTTACAAAAATATAAATGTATGATAAAAATAAGACAACAAATTTAAAAAAATTTTATGTCTCATAAAGTTAACTCTAATTTCTTTATTCCTAATCAGGTAGAACTTTTTAATTAAAAAATAACACAAATTTGAAGAAATATTAATTATGTTGTAAATGGCTTACCAAACACATGTTAATCCGTTTCTGCACTATTGACCAAAGGCATTACGCACAATTTCTCTGCGTCATACGGAATGCAAATACATTTCTTTCCAATCATGTCAGGTACAGTGATATGCATAATTTTTGTTTTGTGCACTATAGTTGAAAACTCCGAAGATGAAAAATGGTCGTTTTTAGTTAAAATTTCATTTACTTCTTCCAAAATATAAGCTAAAACAATATATGAAATAGTACCATGTTTATTTTCAATACGGAGAAGACCAATTATAGATATAAATTTTCCATCTTCTGTCTTCGTTACACAATTTAACCTTTTTGTAAGACTTTTGCAAGTATTACTGTGGAAGAGCGTATGTTTGTAAATAAAACGATCATAACACCATGCTTCATTCTTGATTTCTTCTCTAAAAAACTGTTCTATGAGCAGTTTCTGCAACTCAGTTAAAACAAACTCTCGACCCGTTCCAAATGCAGCTAAATTCTCTCCATACTTAATAGCACGTCTTATTTTGCACTCCTTCATAAGGGATTGAAACAGAACTTTTCCTCTTACACTGCAATTAGGTCTATTGAAAACTGACGAAGACAACTTTAAATATTTAAGTCTAGCATAAAATTTTAGAATCTGGTCTGGAACATATTGACTTCCATTGAACAAACGTTTTAATACTCTGTTGAAGCCTTCGTAAGGAAAGGTTGACCATGCCCAAAGTGCTCCAAACATTTTAACGCTTCGTGGAACATGTAGCAAGATGTGAACATTGTACGACATTAAGTCTTTTCCATATAGTGATTCAATTTGAAGTACAAATAATTTCATTGCTGCACTGGCTGCAACGAACTCATCTTCTGTAATTTTAGTTTTCGTGAAAATATGTACGCTATAAACGAATAAAAACCAATGTTGATAGTACTTCTTATGGGACATCACTGCTTTAAAACAAACTAAGGAATAATATAATAGAAAATTTTTCCATTCCGATGCTTTCCATAAGGCACGGTCAGTTATTGATCGTGGACATCGAGTTACTTCACTTGGTGGTTTAATATTTAGCAACAATTCATTAAATGTTTTTATTTTTCTTCCTAAGTACCATTCTTTATCATGATTTTTTGAATCGAAAAATATATCGGTAAACATTTTTGTAACTCCTTCATAAATATTATGCAAGGGCTCTGGAGGGAAAGACCATATTATATTCATCAATGGTAATCGCATGACGACTGAAGGTCCTTTTATTCCGTTAATTTCGTTTACTGTATTTTGATTATCAAGCAAATTAAGGTCTCTAACGTGCTGCTCATGAGTGCGGGTCTTCTTCTTGTTGCCAGTATAAACTCTGTGGAATCCACCTCCAAATGGAACTCGTTCTCCAGGATGAAGACAATAATTGCACCCATATTCCCCATTGTATTGCTTCATGTTCTGAATACCACAGCGTGCAGGTGCATCTGCCGACGCGAATAATGTGTGAACTTTGACGTTAATTGGCTTTTCATATAAGAATGGCGTTACTTTAAAACCTGCTTCACATAATTCTAATAATTCATCTATGAAACACTTTAGGAATAAATTCATAGGAGGTTTTTTTGAATCGCACCAAACTCCACAACACATTATGTGATCTTTCCTTAATCGATAAGATAATTCATTCACTTGCACTAATATGACCCACAGAGAACGTTTCGAAGATTTAAAAGTGTCTATTCCATCCACATTCCACTGAATAGTGATATCGTTATCTTGAATTGTACCATTTTCTCTTAAAGTGCGATACATTTCACCATTAATGACATCCGTTTCTTCGCAGCATTCTTTCCTGAATTCTTTAAAATATTTGCTTTTCATTAATTGTATCAGCTGATCCTTTAAAGGAGAGTACAAGAAGTAGTGTCCAGCTTTCCGTTGAGAAGATTTATTAAACTCAATATCACATTGTTCGCAATTTGTTCTTTGGGATTCTTCGAAGTTTAAAATAACAGCACAATGTAGGCAATAATAGTATTCTATAGCTTTGGGATTAGGAAATGCTTTAAGAAAATTATATTTAGAACCATGAACATCAATTGGTAAATGACAATCAACTACTTTAAGATTATTTTCCAAAGCAATATCCGTTAGTCCATGTCTGAGAGCATGTGCTAGCAATATTAGTTCGCTTTCTTCCTTTGTTAAAGGGCAATTTTCATAGATAGGAGTTCGTATCTGTAAATAAAATTAAACATAATTATTCAATAGTACACAAAGTTTTTAATAAAATGTAACGAAAATTTTAATTAGTTAAAATTTTGAAAATTTAACATTTTTCTCCCTATTTATATTTACCTAAAATTAATTTTATATTCTCGATAAAATAATGTGAAAGAGTACAAAATAATTAAAATAGGTGTCTACTTAGAATATCTGCTATTTCTGTATCACCATACACTATACCGTAGAAAATTATCGGTACGCCTGCACGCGCACGGTCCAAAAACATACCAATTTTTAAATCACGATGCTTTTGTGAATACAAATGTCTGAAAATTAACACATATACCATTCGAAAGCATATAAAATTCTACGATAAAAGATGCATAACTAAAAATTTCAACAATGTGTGCAAAGATTTCATCAATCGACAAATTTGACAAAAAAATAAAATGTTTTTAGAAATTTTGTACTCTTGCATATTTTTTAAAAATTGAATTGAATGATCACAATTATGTAGGTAAATTTCAAATTTTTTCTATACTTTTTAAGAAATATGCAAGACTTTAAAAAAATTTTCAAACAAATTTTATTTCTTACTTTTTTTTGTCAAATTTGTCGGTTGCTGAAATATTTGTATAAATTATTAAAACTTTCAGTTATGTGTCATTTATCGTAGAATTTTATAATTTTTCGAGTGGTATATTTGTTAATATTCTGACATTTGTATTTACAAAAAAATCGTGATTTAAAGATTGGTATGGTTTTGGACCGTGCGCGTGCAGCTGTACTGATAATTTTCGATGGTAGTGTATATATATATATATAGGGGAGAGTGGGGCAAACCGGCCCGGTGGGTAAACCGGTCAGGGGCCAATATCTCCGAAATGGCGAAATGTGCTATTTAGAAATTTGAAACAACCATATGTAGTGTACCCTATTTTTTCAATTTGACATTTCTTACTTTTGTTTGTGCAACACTGGGAGCAAAAGTTATTTTTTAAGTTTTTTCTACACTTTTACGAATTTTTTCTTAAGGAAATTCTGAGGAAATCGTGTAATATTTCCAAATATTAGGTCTTGGGTTTTGAAGGTACACACCTCAGGAATATTTACCATCAAAAACTTTGATGAATTTGCAAAGCGTTTTTTTTTTACAAACATTTATACTCAAATGGGCCTATGGGCCAAACCGGCCATAGGATATTTCCATTGAATTAAAGTTTCACAAAAATTATTTTTAAATAAAATGTTTCTTTCATTAAAATATTTACTTACAATGAAAAATAATTGTCTTCCAATGAAAATTGGACACTTTAATATTATTTCTCTGATAATGACAAACATTTTTATTTTTTTATTAAAAAAAATATTTATTTAATTAAAATTCAATCTCGTATTATTATTTTCATTACTACAACCTTTGTTTACATGATTCTTTATGTTTTTAATTATTGTAGATTAAGTAAATGAAATATTATAAATAAAAAACCAAACGGTCCGGTTTGCCCATGGGGGTGGCCGGTTTACCCCAGGGGGTGGGGCAAACCGGCCCGTTTGCAAAATTTTTTAAAGTTAACACAGCAACTAAACAATAAAAGATAAAGTATAGGTGTCTCTGGGAAAAAGTTGCGCAATTAAATGATCTTTCAAACAAGACCCCGAAAAATGAAATCGGTTGATTCGTTTAGTCACAAGAGTAAAAAAACTCTCCCCTATATATATATATATAAATTAAAATTTCATTTGATCTATAGTTAAAACTGTAGAAACATATAATGTGTCGTACAAAAATTAAACAATTTATTTTATTATTTTTCATTAAAAATTTTGTTAGCAGGTGTAGTTCCTTTCTAAAAAATAACTCTTTAAAGTTTAATGATACACTGAAGTTACTTTCTATGAATGAATTTACCACAAAAATAATTAATATACAGTTTCTACGATTATTCTTGAATGAAATGAAAAAAAATATGATTAGTAACATTTACAAAGCATTAAGAATTACTCATTGTGAATCAAATAGTTGGTCACTTTTGATTGCAAAAGAGAAAAAGAAGACAAAATAATTTCTAAATACGATTATTTTAATACAAAATTGTTTTCCAGGTATTTTATAATTTTTCCTATTAATATAATTCAAGATAATACTTGTTTTTTAAACTTAGAGGTCTGGCTGAATGATGAGCACCCCATTGTCATTTTAAAAACTAAATGTTTTTTTAAATGATTAATTTTACATAAGAAAAAAAAATACCACACAAGTGACCTAACGATTAAATATAACTTGAAATCATAAAGGGTCAATCTACGGAAAATCATCTGAGAGTGGTCGCTTACATATTTTTAAAAAATATAGTTTTCATATGTGTGAAATTAGAATATTTGAGTTTATTGGTCGTAATATTATTGTGTAAATTTTATTTGCTTTTGAATAATTATTAATAGGAAGAACCTAGTAAGCAAAAACTAAATGAAATAAATTAAAAAGAATTCACAAAGAGTTTCAGTGAATCCCGCTTTGTGACAAATACGAATTGGAGCTATGTTACAATTTTTCTGAATTCGTCAAACTGTATTGAACTTCCAAACCTTCTATTCATACTAATTCAATGGGCCTTTAATTATTGTTTTGGGGCCTTTAATTTTTTTTAATTCGTCAGCACGAATTCAAAAGCTTGGTCAGCCTTGGTCATTTTTTACGAATGCAAATTCGTTTGCACAATTTCAGGAAAATTGAATAGAATTCAATCGAATATACAAAGAGCTTGAATGAATCCCGCTTTCTACCAAAAATCTTTATTCATTTCAATCTGTTTGAATTAGTTTTTTACATTCTCATCAAAAATGAGAAAGTCTTGGATTTGTGCGATTTTGAGCAATGTCTAATTTTGCTAAATCTTTACGTTTCATGACCCCCTGATTCCAAAAAAATGGTTTTTAGAAAAGTGTCTGTCCGTCTGTCTGTCCCTCTGTCTGTCTGTCTGTCTGTCGTCTGTCTGTAGAAAAATTTGTCGCCACGATAACTCGAATAAATTTTTATGAATCGTCTTGCAATTTGGCACACTTTTTTAGTCCATAAAAATGAAGCCTGAGTTC
Organism: Leptopilina syphax; assembly: GCA_032872505.1. NCBI lineage: Eukaryota > Metazoa > Arthropoda > Insecta > Hymenoptera > Figitidae > Leptopilina > Leptopilina syphax. Next base: position 22,477,041 of record CM065472.1, on the reverse strand, counting down.
GTTGGGCAGCCCATTTCGTCAAAAAACAACAAAAATACAAAATTTTGAAATTTTCAAAATTTTGTATTTTTTACAATTTTCAAAAAAAAAATTTTTTTTAATTTTTTCCTTAAATTTGGTGCAAAAACAAACAACTTTTCCTTTAGACACTTTTCAGTACAACAAAAAATAAAAAAGTTGTGAATTTTTTTTTTTAAATTTGCTATTTATTGTTGCTTTTTTTGGACTTTTTGTCAGCCTTCTTTGCAGTAGAAAATTTGTCCTATTGGGGCCGTGTGAATAAAAATTAGTTCATATTATGCTAATACACCTTTCTTAACATTAGAATCGACAATTGCATCTCTTACACAAATTTAAAAAAAAAATTTCCAAAAAAGTACAAAAAATTGAGATTTATAGTGAGTGAAGCATTAGCCGAAACATGAGAAAACATTAAAAACATATCGAAACCTTCCTTTTTTTCTTTTAGATGCCAAATTTAGGTAAAAATACAAAATTGGGAACAAAAAAGAACTCAAAATTTTCAAAAATTCTGCCTTTTTTTGATTTTTTCCATAAAATTTGTTTTTACATTCTCATCAAAAATGAGAAAGTCTTGGATTTGTGCGATTTTGAGCAATGTCTAATTTTGCTAAATCTTTACGTTTCATGACCCCCTGATTCCAAAAAAATGGTTTTTAGAAAAGTGTCTGTCCGTCTGTCTGTCCCTCTGTCTGTCTGTCTGTCTGTCTGTCGTCTGTCTGTAGAAAAATTTGTCGCCACGATAACTCGAATAAATTTTTATGAATCGTCTTGCAATTTGGCACACTTTTTTAGTCCATAAAAATGAAGCCTGAGTTCGTTGGGCAGCCCATTTCGTCAAAAAACAACAAAAATACAAAATTTTGAAATTTTCAAAATTTTGTATTTTTTACAATTTTCAAAAAAAAAATTTTTTTTAATTTTTTCCTTAAATTTGGTGCAAAAACAAACAACTTTTCCTTTAGACACTTTTCAGTACAACAAAAAATAAAAAAGTTGTGAATTTTTTTTTTTTAAATTTGCTATTTATTGTTGCTTTTTTTGGACTTTTTGTCAGCCTTCTTTGCAGTAGAAAATTTGTCCTATTGGGGCCGTGTGAATAAAAATTAGTTCATATTATGCTAATACACCTTTCTTAACATTAGAATCGACAATTGCATCTCTTACACAAATTTAAAAAAAAAATTTCCAAAAAAGTACAAAAAATTGAGATTTATAGTGAGTGAAGCATTAGCCGAAACATGAGAAAACATTAAAAACATATCGAAACCTTCCTTTTTTTCTTTTAGATGCCAAATTTAGGTAAAAATACAAAATTGGGAACAAAAAAGAACTCAAAATTTTCAAAAATTCTTCCTTTTTTTGATTTTTTCCATAAAATTTGTTTTTACATTCTCATCAAAAATGAGAAAGTCTTGGATTTGTGCGATTTTGAGCAATGTCTAATTTTGCTAAATCTTTACGTTTCATGACCCCCTGATTCCAAAAAAATGGTTTTTAGAAAAGTGTCTGTCCGTCTGTCTGTCCCTCTGTCTGTCTGTCTGTCTGTCGTCTGTCTGTAGAAAAATTTGTCGCCACGATAACTCGAATAAATTTTTATGAATCGTCTTGCAATTTGGCACACTTTTTTAGTCCATAAAAATGAAGCCTGAGTTCGTTGGGCAGCCCATTTCGTCAAAAAACAACAAAAATACAAAATTTTGAAATTTTCAAAATTTTGTATTTTTTACAATTTTTAAAAAAAAAATTTTTTTTAATTTTTTCCTTAAATTTGGTGCAAAAACAAACAACTTTTCCTTTAGACACTTTTCAGTACAACAAAAAATAAAAAAGTTGTGAATTTTTTTTTTTTAAATTTGCTATTTATTGTTGCTTTTTTTGGACTTTTTGTCAGCCTTCTTTGCAGTAGAAAATTTGTCCTATTGGGGCCGTGTGAATAAAAATTAGTTCATATTATGCTAATACACCTTTCTTAACATTAGAATCGACAATTGCATCTCTTACACAAATTTAAAAAAAAAATTTCCAAAAAAGTACAAAAAATTGAGATTTATAGTGAGTGAAGCATTAGCCGAAACATGAGAAAACATTAAAAACATATCGAAACCTTCCTTTTTTTCTTTTAGATGCCAAATTTAGGTAAAAATACAAAATTGGGAACAAAAAAGAACTCAAAATTTTCAAAAATTCTGCCTTTTTTTGATTTTTTCCATAAAATTTGTTTTTACATTCTCATCAAAAATGAGAAAGTCTTGGATTTGTGCGATTTTGAGCAATGTCTAATTTTGCTAAATCTTTACGTTTCATGACCCCCTGATTCCAAAAAAATGGTTTTTAGAAAAGTGTCTCTCCGTCTGTCTGTCCCTCTGTCTGTCTGTCTGTCTGTCGTCTGTCTGTAGAAAAATTTGTCGCCACGATAACTCGAATAAATTTTTATGAATCGTCTTGCAATTTGGCACACTTTTTTAGTCCATAAAAATGAAGCCTGAGTTCGTTGGGCAGCCCATTTCGTCAAAAAACAACAAAAATACAAAATTTTGAAATTTTCAAAATTTTGTATTTTTTACAATTTTCAAAAAAAAAATTTTTTTTAATTTTTTCCCTAAATTTGGTGCAAAAACAAACAACTTTTCCTTTAGACACTTTTCAGTACAACAAAAAATAAAAAAGTTGTGAATTTTTTTTTTTTAAATTTGCTATTTATTGTTGCTTTTTTTGGACTTTTTGTCAGCCTTCTTTGCAGTAGAAAATTTGTCCTATTGGGGCCGTGTGAATAAAAATTAGTTCATATTATGCTAATACACCTTTCTTAACATTAGAATCGACAATTGCATCTCTTACACAAATTTAAAAAAAAAATTTCCAAAAAAGTACAAAAAATTGAGATTTATAGTGAGTGAAGCATTAGCCGAAACATGAGAAAACATTAAAAACATATCGAAACCTTCCTTTTTTTCTTTTAGATGCCAAATTTAGGTAAAAATACAAAATTGGGAACAAAAAAGAACTCAAAATTTTCAAAAATTCTGCCTTTTTTTGATTTTTTCCATAAAATTTGTTTTTTACATTCTCATCAAAAATGAGAAAGTCTTGGATTTGTGCGATTTTGAGCAATGTCTAATTTTGCTAAATCTTTACGTTTCATGACCCCCTGATTCCAAAAAAATGGTTTTTAGAAAAGTGTCTGTCCGTCTGTCTGTCCCTCTGTCTGTCTGTCTGTCTGTCTGTCGTCTGTCTGTAGAAAAATTTGTCGCCACGATAACTCGAATAAATTTTTATGAATCGTCTTGCAATTTGGCACACTTTTTTAGTCCATAAAAATGAAGCCTGAGTTCGTTGGGCAGCCCATTTCGTCAAAAAACAACAAAAATACAAAATTTTTAAATTTTCAAAATTTTGTATTTTTTACAATTTTCAAAAAAAAAAATTTTTTTTAATTTTTTCCTTAAATTTGGTGCAAAAACAAACAACTTTTCCTTTAGACACTTTTCAGTACAACAAAAAATAAAAAAGTTGTGAATTTTTTTTTTTAAATTTGCTATTTATTGTTGCTTTTTTTGGACTTTTTGTCAGCCTTCTTTGCAGTAGAAAATTTGTCCTATTGGGGCCGTGTGAATAAAAATTAGTTCATATTATGCTAATACACCTTTCTTAACATTAGAATCGACAATTGCATCTCTTACACAAATTTAAAAAAAAAATTTCCAAAAAAGTACAAAAAATTGAGATTTATAGTGAGTGAAGCATTAGCCGAAACATGAGAAAACATTAAAAACATATCGAAACCTTCCTTTTTTTCTTTTAGATGCCAAATTTAGGTAAAAATACAAAATTGGGAACAAAAAAGAACTCAAAATTTTCAAAAATTCTGCCTTTTTTTGATTTTTTCCATAAAATTTGTTTTTACATTCTCATCAAAAATGAGAAAGTCTTGGATTTGTGCGATTTTGAGCAATGTCTAATTTTGCTAAATCTTTACGTTTCATGACCCCCTGATTCCAAAAAAATGGTTTTTAGAAAAGTGTCTCTCCGTCTGTCTGTCCCTCTGTCTGTCTGTCTGTCTGTCGTCTGTCTGTAGAAAAATTTGTCGCCACGATAACTCGAATAAATTTTTATGAATCGTCTTGCAATTTGGCACACTTTTTTAGTCCATAAAAATGAAGCCTGAGTTCGTTGGGCAGCCCATTTCGTCAAAAAACAACAAAAATACAAAATTTTGAAATTTTCAAAATTTTGTATTTTTTACAATTTTCAAAAAAAAAATTTTTTTTAATTTTTTCCCTAAATTTGGTGCAAAAACAAACAACTTTTCCTTTAGACACTTTTCAGTACAACAAAAAATAAAAAAGTTGTGAATTTTTTTTTTTAAATTTGCTATTTATTGTTGCTTTTTTTGGACTTTTTGTCAGCCTTCTTTGCAGTAGAAAATTTGTCCTATTGGGGCCGTGTGAATAAAAATTAGTTCATATTATGCTAATACACCTTTCTTAACATTAGAATCGACAATTGCATCTCTTACACAAATTTAAAAAAAAAATTTCCAAAAAAGTACAAAAAATTGAGATTTATAGTGAGTGAAGCATTAGCCGAAACATGAGAAAACATTAAAAACATATCGAAACCTTCCTTTTTTTCTTTTAGATGCCAAATTTAGGTAAAAATACAAAATTGGGAACAAAAAAGAACTCAAAATTTTCAAAAATTCTGCCTTTTTTTGATTTTTTTCCATAAAATTTGTTTTTACATTCTCATCAAAAATGAGAAAGTCTTGGATTTGTGCGATTTTGAGCAATGTCTAATTTTGCTAAATCTTTACGTTTCATGACCCCCTGATTCCAAAAAAATGGTTTTTAGAAAAGTGTCTGTCCGTCTGTCTGTCCCTCTGTCTGTCTGTCTGTCTGTCTGTCGTCTGTCTGTAGAAAAATTTGTCGCCACGATAACTCGAATAAATTTTTATGAATCGTCTTGCAATTTGGCACACTTTTTTAGTCCATAAAAATGAAGCCTGAGTTCGTTGGGCAGCCCATTTCGTCAAAAAACAACAAAAATACAAAATTTTTAAATTTTCAAAATTTTGTATTTTTTACAATTTTCAAAAAAAAAAATTTTTTTTAATTTTTTCCTTAAATTTGGTGCAAAAACAAACAACTTTTCCTTTAGACACTTTTCAGTACAACAAAAAATAAAAAAGTTGTGAATTTTTTTTTTTTAAATTTGCTATTTATTGTTGCTTTTTTTGGACTTTTTGTCAGCCTTCTTTGCAGTAGAAAATTTGTCCTATTGGGGCCGTGTGAATAAAAATTAGTTCATATTATGCTAATACACCTTTCTTAACATTAGAATCGACAATTGCATCTCTTACACAAATTTAAAAAAAAAATTTCCAAAAAAGTACAAAAAATTGAGATTTATAGTGAGTGAAGCATTAGCCGAAACATGAGAAAACATTAAAAACATATCGAAACCTTCCTTTTTTTCTTTTAGATGCCAAATTTAGGTAAAAATACAAAATTGGGAACAAAAAAGAACTCAAAATTTTCAAAAATTCTGCCTTTTTTTGATTTTTTCCATTAAATTTGTTTTTACATTCTCATCAAAAATGAGAAAGTCTTGGATTTGTGCGATTTTGAGCAATGTCTAATTTTGCTAAATCTTTACGTTTCATGACCCCCTGATTCCAAAAAAATGGTTTTTAGAAAAGTGTCTGTCCGTCTGTCTGTCCCTCTGTCTGTCTGTCTGTCTGTCTGTCGTCTGTCTGTAGAAAAATTTGTCGCCACGATAACTCGAATAAATTTTTATGAATCGTCTTGCAATTTGGCACACTTTTTTAGTCCATAAAAATGAAGCCTGAGTTCGTTGGGCAGCCCATTTCGTCAAAAAACAACAAAAATACAAAATTTTGAAATTTTCAAAATTTTGTATTTTTTACAATTTTCAAAAAAAAAATTTTTTTTAATTTTTTCCTTAAATTTGGTGCAAAAACAAACAACTTTTCCTTTAGACACTTTTCAGTACAACAAAAAATAAAAAAGTTGTGAATTTTTTTTTTTTAAATTTGCTATTTATTGTTGCTTTTTTTGGACTTTTTGTCAGCCTTCTTTGCAGTAGAAAATTTGTCCTATTGGGGCCGTGTGAATAAAAATTAGTTCATATTATGCTAATACACCTTTCTTAACATTAGAATCGACAATTGCATCTCTTACACAAATTTAAAAAAAAAATTTCCAAAAAAGTACAAAAAATTGAGATTTATAGTGAGTGAAGCATTAGCCGAAACATGAGAAAACATTAAAAACATATCGAAACCTTCCTTTTTTGCTTTTAGATGCCAAATTTAGGTAAAAATACAAAATTGGGAACAAAAAAGAACTCAAAATTTTCAAAAATTCTGCCTTTTTTTGATTTTTTCCATAAAATTTGTTTTTACATTCTCATCAAAAATGAGAAAGTCTTGGATTTGTGCGATTTTGAGCAATGTCTAATTTTGCTAAATCTTTACGTTTCATGACCCCCTGATTCCAAAAAAATGGTTTTTAGAAAAGTGTCTGTCCGTCTGTCTGTCCCTCTGTCTGTCTGTCTGTCTGTCGTCTGTCTGTAGAAAAATTTGTCGCCACGATAACTCGAATAAATTTTTATGAATCGTCTTGCAATTTGGCACACTTTTTTAGTCCATAAAAATGAAGCCTGAGTTCGTTGGGCAGCCCATTTCGTCAAAAAACAACAAAAATACAAAATTTTGAAATTTTCAAAATTTTGTATTTTTTACAATTTTCAAAAAAAAAATTTTTTTTAATTTTTTCCCTAAATTTGGTGCAAAAACAAACAACTTTTCCTTTAGACACTTTTCAGTACAACAAAAAATAAAAAAGTTGTGAATTTTTTTTTTTTTAATTTGCTATTTATTGTTGCTTTTTTTGGACTTTTTGTCAGCCTTCTTTGCAGTAGAAAATTTGTCCTATTGGGGCCGTGTGAATAAAAATTAGTTCATATTATGCTAATACACCTTTCTTAACATTAGAATCGACAATTGCATCTCTTACACAAATTTAAAAAAAAAATTTCCAAAAAAGTACAAAAAATTGAGATTTATAGTGAGTGAAGCATTAGCCGAAACATGAGAAAACATTAAAAACATATCGAAACCTTCCTTTTTTTCTTTTAGATGCCAAATTTAGGTAAAAATACAAAATTGGGAACAAAAAAGAACTCAAAATTTTCAAAAATTCTGCCTTTTTTTGATTTTTTCCATAAAATTTGTTTTTACATTCTCATCAAAAATGAGAAAGTCTTGGATTTGTGCGATTTTGAGCAATGTCTAATTTTGCTAAATCTTTACGTTTCATGACCCCCTGATTCCAAAAAAATGGTTTTTAGAAAAGTGTCTGTCCGTCTGTCTGTCCCTCTGTCTGTCTGTCTGTCTGTCGTCTGTCTGTAGAAAAATTTGTCGCCACGATAACTCGAATAAATTTTTATGAATCGTCTTGCAATTTGGCACACTTTTTTAGTCCATAAAAATGAAGCCTGAGTTCGTTGGGCAGCCCATTTCGTCAAAAAACAACAAAAATACAAAATTTTGAAATTTTCAAAATTTTGTATTTTTTACAATTTTCAAAAAAAAAATTTTTTTTAATTTTTTCCTTAAATTTGGTGCAAAAACAAACAACTTTTCCTTTAGACACTTTTCAGTACAACAAAAAATAAAAAAGTTGTGAATTTTTTTTTTTAAATTTGCTATTTATTGTTGCTTTTTTTGGACTTTTTGTCAGCCTTCTTTGCAGTAGAAAATTTGTCCTATTGGGGCCGTGTGAATAAAAATTAGTTCATATTATGCTAATACACCTTTCTTAACATTAGAATCGACAATTGCATCTCTTACACAAATTTAAAAAAAAAATTTCCAAAAAAGTACAAAAAATTGAGATTTATAGTGAGTGAAGCATTAGCCGAAACATGAGAAAACATTAAAAACATATCGAAACCTTCCTTTTTTTCTTTTAGATGCCAAATTTAGGTAAAAATACAAAATTGGGAACAAAAAAGAACTCAAAATTTTCAAAAATTCTGCCTTTTTTTGATTTTTTCCATTAAATTTGTTTTTACATTCTCATCAAAAATGAGAAAGTCTTGGATTTGTGCGATTTTGAGCAATGTCTAATTTTGCTAAATCTTTACGTTTCATGACCCCCTGATTCCAAAAAAATGGTTTTTAGAAAAGTGTCTGTCCGTCTGTCTGTCCCTCTGTCTGTCTGTCTGTCTGTCGTCTGTCTGTAGAAAAATTTGTCGCCACGATAACTCGAATAAATTTTTATGAATCGTCTTGCAATTTGGCACACTTTTTTAGTCCATAAAAATGAAGCCTGAGTTCGTTGGGCAGCCCATTTCGTCAAAAAACAACAAAAATACAAAATTTTGAAATTTTCAAAATTTTGTATTTTTTACAATTTTCAAAAAAAAAATTTTTTTTAATTTTTTCCTTAAATTTGGTGCAAAAACAAACAACTTTTCCTTTAGACACTTTTCAGTACAACAAAAAATAAAAAAGTTGTGAATTTTTTTTTTTTAAATTTGCTATTTATTGTTGCTTTTTTTGGACTTTTTGTCAGCCTTCTTTGCAGTAGAAAATTTGTCCTATTGGGGCCGTGTGAATAAAAATTAGTTCATATTATGCTAATACACCTTTCTTAACATTAGAATCGACAATTGCATCTCTTACACAAATTTAAAAAAAAAATTTCCAAAAAAGTACAAAAAATTGAGATTTATAGTGAGTGAAGCATTAGCCGAAACATGAGAAAACATTAAAAACATATCGAAACCTTCCTTTTTTTCTTTTAGATGCCAAATTTAGGTAAAAATACAAAATTGGGAACAAAAAAGAACTCAAAATTTTCAAAAATTCTGCCTTTTTTTGATTTTTTCCATAAAATTTGTTTTTACATTCTCATCAAAAATGAGAAAGTCTTGGATTTGTGCGATTTTGAGCAATGTCTAATTTTGCTAAATCTTTACGTTTCATGACCCCCTGATTCCAAAAAAATGGTTTTTAGAAAAGTGTCTGTCCGTCTGTCTGTCCCTCTGTCTGTCTGTCTGTCTGTCGTCTGTCTGTAGAAAAATTTGTCGCCACGATAACTCGAATAAATTTTTATGAATCGTCTTGCAATTTGGCACACTTTTTTAGTCCATAAAAATGAAGCCTGAGTTCGTTGGGCAGCCCATTTCGTCAAAAAACAACAAAAATACAAAATTTTGAAATTTTCAAAATTTTGTATTTTTTACAATTTTCAAAAAAAAAATTTTTTTTAATTTTTTCCTTAAATTTGGTGCAAAAACAAACAACTTTTCCTTTAGACACTTTTCAGTACAACAAAAAATAAAAAAGTTGTGAATTTTTTTTTTTTAAATTTGCTATTTATTGTTGCTTTTTTTGGACTTTTTGTCAGCCTTCTTTGCAGTAGAAAATTTGTCCTATTGGGGCCGTGTGAATAAAAATTAGTTCATATTATGCTAATACACCTTTCTTAACATTAGAATCGACAATTGCATCTCTTACACAAATTTAAAAAAAAAATTTCCAAAAAAGTACAAAAAATTGAGATTTATAGTGAGTGAAGCATTAGCCGAAACATGAGAAAACATTAAAAACATATCGAAACCTTCCTTTTTTTCTTTTAGATGCCAAATTTAGGTAAAAATACAAAATTGGGAACAAAAAAGAACTCAAAATTTTCAAAAATTCTGCCTTTTTTTGATTTTTTCCATAAAATTTGTTTTTACATTCTCATCAAAAATGAGAAAGTCTTGGATTTGTGCGATTTTGAGCAATGTCTAATTTTGCTAAATCTTTACGTTTCATGACCCCCTGATTCCAAAAAAATGGTTTTTAGAAAAGTGTCTGTCCGTCTGTCTGTCCCTCTGTCTGTCTGTCTGTCTGTCGTCTGTCTGTAGAAAAATTTGTCGCCACGATAACTCGAATAAATTTTTATGAATCGTCTTGCAATTTGGCACACTTTTTTAGTCCATAAAAATGAAGCCTGAGTTCGTTGGGCAGCCCATTTCGTCAAAAAACAACAAAAATACAAAATTTTGAAATTTTCAAAATTTTGTATTTTTTACAATTTTCAAAAAAAAAAATTTTTTTTAATTTTTTCCTTAAATTTGGTGCAAAAACAAACAACTTTTCCTTTAGACACTTTTCAGTACAACAAAAAATAAAAAAGTTGTGAATTTTTTTTTTTTAAATTTGCTATTTATTGTTGCTTTTTTTGGACTTTTTGTCAGCTTTCTTTGCAGTAAAAAATTTGTCCTACTGGGGCCATGTGAATAAAAATTAGTTCATATTATGCTAATACACCTTTCTTAACATTAGAATCGACAATTGCATCTCTTACACAAATTTAAAAAAAAAATTTCCAAAAAAGTACAAAAAATTGAGATTTATAGTGAGTGAAGCATTAGCCGAAACATGAGAAAACATTAAAAACATATCGAAACCTTCCTTTTTTTCTTTTAGATGCCAAATTTAGGTAAAAATACAAAATTGGGAACAAAAAAGAACTCAAAATTTTCAAAAATTCTGCCTTTTTTTGATTTTTTCCATAAAATTTGTTTTTACATTCTCATCAAAAATGAGAAAGTCTTGGATTTGTGCGATTTTGAGCAATGTCTAATTTTGCTAAATCTTTACGTTTCATGACCCCCTGATTCCAAAAAAATGGTTTTTAGAAAAGTGTCTGTCCGTCTGTCTGTCCCTCTGTCTGTCTGTCTGTCTGTCGTCTGTCTGTAGAAAAATTTGTCGCCACGATAACTCGAATAAATTTTTATGAATCGTCTTGCAATTTGGCACACTTTTTTAGTCCATAAAAATGAAGCCTGAGTTCGTTGGGCAGCCCATTTCGTCAAAAAACAACAAAAATACAAAATTTTGAAATTTTCAAAATTTTGTATTTTTTACAATTTTCAAAAAAAAAATTTTTTTTAATTTTTTCCTTAAATTTGGTGCAAAAACAAACAACTTTTCCTTTAGACACTTTTCAGTACAACAAAAAATAAAAAAGTTGTGAATTTTTTTTTTTTTAAATTTGCTATTTATTGTTGCTTTTTTTGGACTTTTTGTCAGCCTTCTTTGCAGTAGAAAATTTGTCCTATTGGGGCCGTGTGAATAAAAATTAGTTCATATTATGCTAATACACCTTTCTTAACATTAGAATCGACAATTGCATCTCTTACACAAATTTAAAAAAAAAATTTCCAAAAAAGTACAAAAAATTGAGATTTATAGTGAGTGAAGCATTAGCCGAAACATGAGAAAACATTAAAAACATATCGAAACCTTTCTTTTTTTCTTTTAGATGCCAAATTTAGGTAAAAATACAAAATTGGGAACAAAAAAGAACTCAAAATTTTCAAAAATTCTGCCTTTTTTTGATTTTTTCCATAAAATTTGTTTTTACATTCTCATCAAAAATGAGAAAGTCTTGGATTTGTGCGATTTTGAGCAATGTCTAATTTTGCTAAATCTTTACGTTTCATGACCCCCTGATTCCAAAAAAATGGTTTTTAGAAAAGTGTCTGTCCGTCTGTCTGTCCCTCTGTCTGTCTGTCTGTCTGTCGTCTGTCTGTAGAAAAATTTGTCGCCACGATAACTCGAATAAATTTTTATGAATCGTCTTGCAATTTGGCACACTTTTTTAGTCCATAAAAATGAAGCCTGAGTTCGTTGGGCAGCCCATTTCGTCAAAAAACAACAAAAATACAAAATTTTGAAATTTTCAAAATTTTGTATTTTTTACAATTTTCAAAAAAAAAATTTTTTTTAATTTTTTCCCTAAATTTGGTGCAAAAACAAACAACTTTTCCTTTAGACACTTTTCAGTACAACAAAAAATAAAAAAGTTGTGAATTTTTTTTTTTTAAATTTGCTATTTATTGTTGCTTTTTTTGGACTTTTTGTCAGCCTTCTTTGCAGTAGAAAATTTGTCCTATTGGGGCCGTGTGAATAAAAATTAGTTCATATTATGCTAATACACCTTTCTTAACATTAGAATCGACAATTGCATCTCTTACACAAATTTAAAAAAAAAATTTCCAAAAAAGTACAAAAAATTGAGATTTATAGTGAGTGAAGCATTAGCCGAAACATGAGAAAACATTAAAAACATATCGAAACCTTCCTTTTTTTCTTTTAGATGCCAAATTTAGGTAAAAATACAAAATTGGGAACAAAAAAGAACTCAAAATTTTCAAAAATTCTGCCTTTTTTTGATTTTTTTCCATAAAATTTGTTTTTACATTCTCATCAAAAATGAGAAAGTCTTGGATTTGTGCGATTTTGAGCAATGTCTAATTTTGCTAAATCTTTACGTTTCATGACCCCCTGATTCCAAAAAAATGGTTTTTAGAAAAGTGTCTGTCCGTCTGTCTGTCCCTCTGTCTGTCTGTCTGTCTGTCTGTCGTCTGTCTGTAGAAAAATTTGTCGCCACGATAACTCGAATAAATTTTTATGAATCGTCTTGCAATTTGGCACACTTTTTTAGTCCATAAAAATGAAGCCTGAGTTCGTTGGGCAGCCCATTTCGTCAAAAAACAACAAAAATACAAAATTTTGAAATTTTCAAAATTTTGTATTTTTTACAATTTTCAAAAAAAAAATTTTTTTTAATTTTTTCCTTAAATTTGGTGCAAAAACAAACAACTTTTCCTTTAGACACTTTTCAGTACAACAAAAAATAAAAAAGTTGTGAATTTTTTTTTTTTAAATTTGCTATTTATTGTTGCTTTTTTTGGACTTTTTGTCAGCCTTCTTTGCAGTAGAAAATTTGTCCTATTGGGGCCGTGTGAATAAAAATTAGTTCATATTATGCTAATACACCTTTCTTAACATTAGAATCGACAATTGCATCTCTTACACAAATTTAAAAAAAAAATTTCCAAAAAAGTACAAAAAATTGAGATTTATAGTGAGTGAAGCATTAGCCGAAACATGAGAAAACATTAAAAACATATCGAAACCTTCCTTTTTTTCTTTTAGATGCCAAATTTAGGTAAAAATACAAAATTGGGAACAAAAAAGAACTCAAAATTTTCAAAAATTCTGCCTTTTTTTGATTTTTTCCATAAAATTTGTTTTTACATTCTCATCAAAAATGAGAAAGTCTTGGATTTGTGCGATTTTGAGCAATGTCTAATTTTGCTAAATCTTTACGTTTCATGACCCCCTGATTCCAAAAAAATGGTTTTTAGAAAAGTGTCTGTCCGTCTGTCTGTCCCTCTGTCTGTCTGTCTGTCTGTCGTCTGTCTGTAGAAAAATTTGTCGCCACGATAACTCGAATAAATTTTTATGAATCGTCTTGCAATTTGGCACACTTTTTTAGTCCATAAAAATGAAGCCTGAGTTCGTTGGGCAGCCTATTTCGTCAAAAAACAACAAAAATACAAAATTTTGAAATTTTCAAAATTTTGTATTTTTTACAATTTTCAAAAAAAAAAATTTTTTTAATTTTTTCCTTAAATTTGGTGCAAAAACAAACAACTTTTCCTTTAGACACTTTTCAGTACAACAAAAAATAAAAAAGTTGTGAATTTTTTTTTTTTAAATTTGCTATTTATTGTTGCTTTTTTTGGACTTTTTGTCAGCCTTCTTTGCAGTAGAAAATTTGTCCTATTGGGGCCGTGTGAATAAAAATTAGTTCATATTATGCTAATACACCTTTCTTAACATTAGAATCGACAATTGCATCTCTTACACAAATTTAAAAAAAAAATTTCCAAAAAAGTACAAAAAATTGAGATTTATAGTGAGTGAAGCATTAGCCGAAACATGAGAAAACATTAAAAACATATCGAAACCTTCCTTTTTTTCTTTTAGATGCCAAATTTAGGTAAAAATACAAAATTGGGAACAAAAAAGAACTCAAAATTTTCAAAAATTCTTCCTTTTTTTGATTTTTTCCATAAAATTTGTTTTTACATTCTCATCAAAAATGAGAAAGTCTTGGATTTGTGCGATTTTGAGCAATGTCTAATTTTGCTAAATCTTTACGTTTCATGACCCCCTGATTCCAAAAAAATGGTTTTTAGAAAAGTGTCTGTCCGTCTGTCTGTCCCTCTGTCTGTCTGTCTGTCTGTCGTCTGTCTGTAGAAAAATTTGTCGCCACGATAACTCGAATAAATTTTTATGAATCGTCTTGCAATTTGGCACACTTTTTTAGTCCATAAAAATGAAGCCTGAGTTCGTTGGGCAGCCCATTTCGTCAAAAAACAACAAAAATACAAAATTTTGAAATTTTCAAAATTTTGTATTTTTTACAATTTTTAAAAAAAAAATTTTTTTTAATTTTTTCCTTAAATTTGGTGCAAAAACAAACAACTTTTCCTTTAGACACTTTTCAGTACAACAAAAAATAAAAAAGTTGTGAATTTTTTTTTTTTAAATTTGCTATTTATTGTTGCTTTTTTTGGACTTTTTGTCAGCCTTCTTTGCAGTAGAAAATTTGTCCTATTGGGGCCGTGTGAATAAAAATTAGTTCATATTATGCTAATACACCTTTCTTAACATTAGAATCGACAATTGCATCTCTTACACAAATTTAAAAAAAAAATTTCCAAAAAAGTACAAAAAATTGAGATTTATAGTGAGTGAAGCATTAGCCGAAACATGAGAAAACATTAAAAACATATCGAAACCTTCCTTTTTTTCTTTTAGATGCCAAATTTAGGTAAAAATACAAAATTGGGAACAAAAAAGAACTCAAAATTTTCAAAAATTCTGCCTTTTTTTGATTTTTTCCATAAAATTTGTTTTTACATTCTCATCAAAAATGAGAAAGTCTTGGATTTGTGCGATTTTGAGCAATGTCTAATTTTGCTAAATCTTTACGTTTCATGACCCCCTGATTCCAAAAAAATGGTTTTTAGAAAAGTGTCTCTCCGTCTGTCTGTCCCTCTGTCTGTCTGTCTGTCTGTCGTCTGTCTGTAGAAAAATTTGTCGCCACGATAACTCGAATAAATTTTTATGAATCGTCTTGCAATTTGGCACACTTTTTTAGTCCATAAAAATGAAGCCTGAGTTCGTTGGGCAGCCCATTTCGTCAAAAAACAACAAAAATACAAAATTTTGAAATTTTCAAAATTTTGTATTTTTTACAATTTTCAAAAAAAAAATTTTTTTTAATTTTTTCCCTAAATTTGGTGCAAAAACAAACAACTTTTCCTTTAGACACTTTTCAGTACAACAAAAAATAAAAAAGTTGTGAATTTTTTTTTTTTAAATTTGCTATTTATTGTTGCTTTTTTTGGACTTTTTGTCAGCCTTCTTTGCAGTAGAAAATTTGTCCTATTGGGGCCGTGTGAATAAAAATTAGTTCATATTATGCTAATACACCTTTCTTAACATTAGAATCGACAATTGCATCTCTTACACAAATTTAAAAAAAAATTTCCAAAAAAGTACAAAAAATTGAGATTTATAGTGAGTGAAGCATTAGCCGAAACATGAGAAAACATTAAAAACATATCGAAACCTTCCTTTTTTTCTTTTAGATGCCAAATTTAGGTAAAAATACAAAATTGGGAACAAAAAAGAACTCAAAATTTTCAAAAATTCTGCCTTTTTTTGATTTTTTCCATAAAATTTGTTTTTACATTCTCATCAAAAATGAGAAAGTCTTGGATTTGTGCGATTTTGAGCAATGTCTAATTTTGCTAAATCTTTACGTTTCATGACCCCCTGATTCCAAAAAAATGGTTTTTAGAAAAGTGTCTGTCCGTCTGTCTGTCCCTCTGTCTGTCTGTCTGTCTGTCTGTCGTCTGTCTGTAGAAAAATTTGTCGCCACGATAACTCGAATAAATTTTTATGAATCGTCTTGCAATTTGGCACACTTTTTTAGTCCATAAAAATGAAGCCTGAGTTCGTTGGGCAGCCCATTTCGTCAAAAAACAACAAAAATACAAAATTTTTAAATTTTCAAAATTTTGTATTTTTTACAATTTTCAAAAAAAAAATTTTTTTTAATTTTTTCCTTAAATTTGGTGCAAAAACAAACAACTTTTCCTTTAGACACTTTTCAGTACAACAAAAAATAAAAAAGTTGTGAATTTTTTTTTTTAAATTTGCTATTTATTGTTGCTTTTTTTGGACTTTTTGTCAGCCTTCTTTGCAGTAGAAAATTTGTCCTATTGGGGCCGTGTGAATAAAAATTAGTTCATATTATGCTAATACACCTTTCTTAACATTAGAATCGACAATTGCATCTCTTACACAAATTTAAAAAAAAAAATTTCCAAAAAAGTACAAAAAATTGAGATTTATAGTGAGTGAAGCATTAGCCGAAACATGAGAAAACATTAAAAACATATCGAAACCTTCCTTTTTTTCTTTTAGATGCCAAATTTAGGTAAAAATACAAAATTGGGAACAAAAAAGAACTCAAAATTTTCAAAAATTCTGCCTTTTTTTGATTTTTTCCATTAAATTTGTTTTTACATTCTCATCAAAAATGAGAAAGTCTTGGATTTGTGCGATTTTGAGCAATGTCTAATTTTGCTAAATCTTTACGTTTCATGACCCCCTGATTCCAAAAAAATGGTTTTTAGAAAAGTGTCTGTCCGTCTGTCTGTCCCTCTGTCTGTCTGTCTGTCTGTCGTCTGTCTGTAGAAAAATTTGTCGCCACGATAACTCGAATAAATTTTTATGAATCGTCTTGCAATTTGGCACACTTTTTTAGTCCATAAAAATGAAGCCTGAGTTCGTTGGGCAGCCCATTTCGTCAAAAAACAACAAAAATACAAAATTTTGAAATTTTCAAAATTTTGTATTTTTTTACAATTTTCAAAAAAAAATTTTTTTTAATTTTTTCCTTAAATTTGGTGCAAAAACAAACAACTTTTCCTTTAGACACTTTTCAGTACAACAAAAAATAAAAAAGTTGTGAATTTTTTTTTTTTTAAATTTGCTATTTATTGTTGCTTTTTTTGGACTTTTTGTCAGCCTTCTTTGCAGTAGAAAATTTGTCCTATTGGGGCCGTGTGAATAAAAATTAGTTCATATTATGCTAATACACCTTTCTTAACATTAGAATCGACAATTGCATCTCTTACACAAATTTAAAAAAAAAATTTCCAAAAAAGTACAAAAAATTGAGATTTATAGTGAGTGAAGCATTAGCCGAAACATGAGAAAACATTAAAAACATATCGAAACCTTCCTTTTTTTCTTTTAGATGCCAAATTTAGGTAAAAATACAAAATTGGGAACAAAAAAGAACTCAAAATTTTCAAAAATTCTGCCTTTTTTTGATTTTTTCCATAAAATTTGTTTTTTACATTCTCATCAAAAATGAGAAAGTCTTAGATTTGTGCGATTTTGAGCAATGTCTAATTTTGCTAAATCTTTACGTTTCATGACCCCCTGATTCCAAAAAAATGGTTTTTAGAAAAGTGTCTGTCCGTCTGTCTGTCCCTCTGTCTGTCTGTCTGTCTGTCGTCTGTCTGTAGAAAAATTTGTCGCCACGATAACTCGAATAAATTTTTATGAATCGTCTTGCAATTTGGCACACTTTTTTAGTCCATAAAAATGAAGCCTGAGTTCGTTGGGCAGCCCATTTCGTCAAAAAACAACAAAAATACAAAATTTTGAAATTTTCAAAATTTTGTATTTTTTTACAATTTTCAAAAAAAAAATTTTTTTTAATTTTTTCCCTAAATTTGGTGCAAAAACAAACAACTTTTCCTTTAGACACTTTTCAGTACAACAAAAAAATAAAAAAGTTGTGAATTTTTTTTTTTTAAATTTGCTATTTATTGTTGCTTTTTTTGGACTTTTTGTCAGCCTTCTTTGCAGTAGAAAATTTGTCCTATTGGGGCCGTGTGAATAAAAATTAGTTCATATTATGCTAATACACCTTTCTTAACATTAGAATCGACAATTGCATCTCTTACACAAATTTAAAAAAAAAATTTCCAAAAAAGTACAAAAAATTGAGATTTATAGTGAGTGAAGCATTAGCCGAAACATGAGAAAACATTAAAAACATATCGAAACCTTCCTTTTTTTCTTTTAGATGCCAAATTTAGGTAAAAATACAAAATTGGGAACAAAAAAGAACTCAAAATTTTCAAAAATTCTGCCTTTTTTTGATTTTTTCCATAAAATTTGTTTTTACATTCTCATCAAAAATGAGAAAGTCTTGGATTTGTGCGATTTTGAGCAATGTCTAATTTTGCTAAATCTTTACGTTTCATGACCCCCTGATTCCAAAAAAATGGTTTTTAGAAAAGTGTCTGTCCGTCTGTCTGTCCCTCTGTCTGTCTGTCTGTCTGTCGTCTGTCTGTAGAAAAATTTGTCGCCACGATAACTCGAATAAATTTTTATGAATCGTCTTGCAATTTGGCACACTTTTTTAGTCCATAAAAATGAAGCCTGAGTTCGTTGGGCAGCCCATTTCGTCAAAAAACAACAAAAATACAAAATTTTGAAATTTTCAAAATTTTGTATTTTTTACAATTTTCAAAAAAAAAATTTTTTTTAATTTTTTTCCTTAAATTTGGTGCAAAAACAAACAACTTTTCCTTTAGACACTTTTCAGTACAACAAAAAATAAAAAAGTTGTGAATTTTTTTTTTTTAAATTTGCTATTTATTGTTGCTTTTTTTGGACTTTTTGTCAGCCTTCTTTGCAGTAGAAAATTTGTCCTATTGGGGCCGTGTGAATAAAAATTAGTTCATATTATGCTAATACACCTTTCTTAACATTAGAATCGACAATTGCATCTCTTACACAAATTTAAAAAAAAAATTTCCAAAAAAGTACAAAAAATTGAGATTTATAGTGAGTGAAGCATTAGCCGAAACATGAGAAAACATTAAAAACATATCGAAACCTTCCTTTTTTTCTTTTAGATGCCAAATTTAGGTAAAAATACAAAATTGGGAACAAAAAAGAACTCAAAATTTTCAAAAATTCTGCCTTTTTTTGATTTTTTCCATTAAATTTGTTTTTACATTCTCATCAAAAATGAGAAAGTCTTGGATTTGTGCGATTTTGAGCAATGTCTAATTTTGCTAAATCTTTACGTTTCATGACCCCCTGATTCCAAAAAAATGGTTTTTAGAAAAGTGTCTGTCCGTCTGTCTGTCCCTCTGTCTGTCTGTCTGTCTGTCGTCTGTCTGTAGAAAAATTTGTCGCCACGATAACTCGAATAAATTTTTATGAATCGTCTTGCAATTTGGCACACTTTTTTAGTCCATAAAAATGAAGCCTGAGTTCGTTGGGCAGCCCATTTCGTCAAAAAAACAACAAAAATACAAAATTTTGAAATTTTCAAAATTTTGTATTTTTTACAATTTTCAAAAAAAAAATTTTTTTAATTTTTTCCTTAAATTTGGTGCAAAAACAAACAACTTTTCCTTTAGACACTTTTCAGTACAACAAAAAATAAAAAAGTTGTGAATTTTTTTTTTTTTAAATTTGCTATTTATTGTTGCTTTTTTTGGACTTTTTGTCAGCCTTCTTTGCAGTAGAAAATTTGTCCTATTGGGGCCGTGTGAATAAAAATTAGTTCATATTATGCTAATACACCTTTCTTAACATTAGAATCGACAATTGCATCTCTTACACAAATTTAAAAAAAAAATTTCCAAAAAAGTACAAAAAATTGAGATTTATAGTGAGTGAAGCATTAGCCGAAACATGAGAAAACATTAAAAACATATCGAAACCTTCCTTTTTTTCTTTTAGATGCCAAATTTAGGTAAAATTACAAAATTGGGAACAAAAAAGAACTCAAAATTTTAAAAAATTCTGCCTTTTTTTGATTTTTTTCCATAAAATTTGTTTTTACATTCTCATCAAAAATGAGAAAGTCTTGGATTTGTGCGATTTTGAGCAATGTCTAATTTTGCTAAATCTTTACGTTTCATGACCCCCTGATTCCAAAAAAATGGTTTTTTAGAAAAGTGTCTGTCCGTCTGTCTGTCCCTCTGTCTGTCTGTCTGTCTGTCGTCTGTCTGTAGAAAAATTTGTCGCCACGATAACTCGAATAAATTTTTATGAATCGTCTTGCAATTTGGCACACTTTTTTAGTCCATAAAAATGAAGCCTGAGTTCGTTGGGCAGCCCATTTCGTCAAAAAACAACAAAAATACAAAATTTTGAAATTTTCAAAATTTTGTTTTTTTTACAATTTTCAAAAAAAAATTTTTTTTTAATTTTTTCCCTAAATTTGGTGCAAAAACAAACAACTTTTCCTTTAGACACTTTTCAGTACAACAAAAAATAAAAAAGTTGTGAATTTTTTTTTTTTTAAATTTGCTATTTATTGTTGCTTTTTTTGGACTTTTTGTCAGCCTTCTTTGCAGTAGAAAATTTGTCCTATTGGGGCCGTGTGAATAAAAATTAGTTCATATTATGCTAATACACCTTTCTTAACATTAGAATCGACAATTGCATCTCTTACACAAATTTAAAAAAAAAATTTCCAAAAAAGTACAAAAAATTGAGATTTATAGTGAGTGAAGCATTAGCCGAAACATGAGAAAACATTAAAAACATATCGAAACCTTCCTTTTTTTCTTTTAGATGCCAAATTTAGGTAAAAATACAAAATTGGGAACAAAAAAGAACTCAAAATTTTCAAAAATTCTGCCTTTTTTTGATTTTTTCCATAAAATTTGTTTTTACATTCTCATCAAAAATGAGAAAGTCTTGGATTTGTGCGATTTTGAGCAATGTCTAATTTTGCTAAATCTTTACGTTTCATGACCCCCTGATTCCAAAAAAATGGTTTTTAGAAAAGTGTCTGTCCGTCTGTCTGTCCCTCTGTCTGTCTGTCTGTCTGTCGTCTGTCTGTAGAAAAATTTGTCGCCACGATAACTCGAATAAATTTTTATGAATCGTCTTGCAATTTGGCACACTTTTTTAGTCCATAAAAATGAAGCCTGAGTTCGTTGGGCAGCCCATTTCGTCAAAAAAACAACAAAAATACAAAATTTTGAAATTTTCAAAATTTTGTATTTTTTACAATTTTCAAAAAAAAATTTTTTTTAATTTTTTCCTTAAATTTGGTGCAAAAACAAACAACTTTTCCTTTAGACACTTTTCAGTACAACAAAAAATAAAAAAGTTGTGAATTTTTTTTTTTTAAATTTGCTATTTATTGTTGCTTTTTTTGGACTTTTTGTCAGCCTTCTTTGCAGTAGAAAATTTGTCCTATTGGGGCCGTGTGAATAAAAATTAGTTCATATTATGCTAATACACCTTTCTTAACATTAGAATCGACAATTGCATCTCTTACACAAATTTAAAAAAAAAAATTTCCGAAAAAGTACAAAAAATTGAGATTTATAGTGAGTGAAGCATTAGCCGAAACATGAGAAAACATTAAAAACATATCGAAACCTTCCTTTTTTTCTTTTAGATGCCAAATTTAGGTAAAAATACAAAATTGGGAACAAAAAAGAACTCAAAATTTTCAAAAATTCTGCCTTTTTTTGATTTTTTCCATAAAATTTGTTTTTACATTCTCATCAAAAATGAGAAAGTCTTGGATTTGTGCGATTTTGAGCAATGTCTAATTTTGCTAAATCTTTACGTTTCATGACCCACTGATTCCAAAAAAATGGTTTTTAGAAAAGTGTCTGTCCGTCTGTCTGTCCCTCTGTCTGTCTGTCTGTCTGTCGTCTGTCTGTAGAAAAATTTGTCGCCACGATAACTCGAATAAATTTTTATGAATCGTCTTGCAATTTGGCACACTTTTTTAGTCCAATAAAAATGAAGCCTGAGTTCGTTGGGCAGCCCATTTCGTCAAAAAACAACAAAAATACAAAATTTTGAAATTTTCAAAATTTTGTATTTTTTACAATTTTCAAAAAAAAAATTTTTTTTAATTTTTTCCTTAAATTTGGTGCAAAAACAAACAACTTTTCCTTTAGACACTTTTCAGTACAACAAAAAATAAAAAAGTTGTGAATTTTTTTTTTTTAAATTTGCTATTTATTGTTGCTTTTTTTGGACTTTTTGTCAGCTTTCTTTGCAGTAAAAAATTTGTCCTATTGGGGCCGTGTGAATAAAAATTAGTTCATATTATGCTAATACACCTTTCTTAACATTAGAATCGACAATTGCATCTCTTACACAAATTTAAAAAAAAAATTTCCAAAAAAGTACAAAAAATTGAGATTTATAGTGAGTGAAGCATTAGCCGAAACATGAGAAAACATTAAAAACATATCGAAACCTTCCTTTTTTTCTTTTAGATGCCAAAATTTAGGTAAAAATACAAAATTGGGAACAAAAAAGAACTCAAAATTTTCAAAAATTCTGCCTTTTTTTGATTTTTTTCCATAAAATTTGTTTTTACATTCTCATCAAAAATGAGAAAGTCTTGGATTTGTGCGATTTTGAGCAATGTCTAATTTTGCTAAATCTTTACGTTTCATGACCCCCTGATTCCAAAAAAATGGTTTTTAGAAAAGTGTCTGTCCGTCTGTCTGTCCCTCTGTCTGTCTGTCTGTCTGTCGTCTGTCTGTAGAAAAATTTGTCGCCAACGATAACTCGAATAAATTTTTATGAATCGTCTTGCAATTTGGCACACTTTTTTTAGTCCATAAAAATGAAGCCTGAGTTCGTTGGGCAGCCCATTTCGTCAAAAAAACAACAAAAATACAAAATTTTGAAATTTTCAAAATTTTGTATTTTTTACAATTTTCAAAAAAAAAATTTTTTTTTAATTTTTTCCTTAAATTTGGTGCAAAAACAAACAACTTTTTCCTTTAGACACTTTTTCAGTACAACAAAAAATAAAAAAGTTGTGAATTTTTTTTTTTTTAATTTGCTATTTATTGTTGCTTTTTTTGGACTTTTTGTCAGCCTTCTTTGCAGTAGAAAAATTTGTCCTATTGGGGCCGTGTGAATAAAAATTAGTTCATATTATGCTAATACACCTTTCTTAACATTAGAATCGACAATTGCATCTCTTACACAAATTTAAAAAAAAAATTTCCAAAAAAGTACAAAAAATTGAGATTTATAGTGAGTGAAGCATTAGCCGAAACATGAGAAAACATTAAAAACATATCGAAACCTTCCTTTTTTTCTTTTAGATGCCAAATTTAGGTAAAAATACAAAATTGGGAACAAAAAAGAACTCAAAATTTTCAAAAATTCTGCCTTTTTTTTGATTTTTTTCCATAAAATTTGTTTTTTTACATTCTCATCAAAAATGAGAAAGTCTTGGATTTGTGCGATTTTGAGCAATGTCTAATTTTGCTAAATCTTTACGTTTCATGACCCCCTGATTCCAAAAAAATGGTTTTTAGAAAAGTGTCTGTCCGTCTGTCTGTCCCTCTGTCTGTCTGTCTGTCTGTCGTCTGTCTGTCTGTAGAAAAATTTGTCGCCACGATAACTCGAATAAATTTTTATGAATCGTCTTGCAATTTGGCACACTTTTTTAGTCCATAAAAATGAAGCCTTAGTTCGTTGGGCAGCCCATTTCGTCAAAAAACAACAAAAATACAAAATTTTGAAATTTTCAAAATTTTGTATTTTTTACAATTTTCAAAAAAAAAATTTTTTTTAATTTTTTCCTTAAATTTGGTGCAAAAAACAAACAACTTTTCCTTTAGACACTTTTCAGTACAACAAAAAATAAAAAAGTTGTGAATTTTTTTTTTTTTAAATTTGCTATTTATTGTTGCTTTTTTTGGACTTTTTGTCAGCCTTCTTTGCAGTAGAAAATTTGTCCTATTGGGGCCGTGTGAATAAAAATTAGTTCATATTATGCTAATACACCTTTCTTAACATTAGAATCGACAATTGCATCTCTTACACAAATTTAAAAAAAAAAATTTCCAAAAAAGTACAAAAAAATTGAGATTTATAGTGAGTGAAGCATTAGCCGAAACATGAGAAAACATTAAAAAACATATCGAAACCTTCCTTTTTTTCTTTTAGATGCCAAATTTAGGTAAAAATACAAAATTGGGAACAAAAAAGAACTCAAAATTTTCAAAAATTCTGCCTTTTTTTGAATTTTTCCATAAAATTTGTTTTTACATTCTCATCAAAAAATGAGAAAGTCTTGGATTTGTGCGATTTTGAGCAATGTCTAATTTTGCTAAATCTTTAACGTTTCATGACCCCCTGATTCCAAAAAAATGGTTTTTTAGAAAAGTGTCTGTCCGTCTGTCTGTCCCTCTGTCTGTCTGTCTGTCTGTCGTCTGTCTGTAGAAAAATTTGTCGCCACGATAACTCGAATAAATTTTTATGAATCGTCTTGCAATTTGGCACACATTTTTTAGTCCATAAAAATGAAGCCTGAGTTCGTTGGGCAGGCCCATTTCGTCAAAAAACAACAAAAATACAAAATTTTTGAAATTTTCAAAATTTTGTATTTTTTACAATTTTCAAAAAAAAAAATTTTTTTTAATTTTTTCCCTAAATTTGGTGCAAAAACAAAACAACTTTTCCTTTAAGACACTTTTCAGTACAAACAAAAAATAAAAAAGTTGTGAATTTTTTTTTTTTAAATTTGCTATTTATTGTTGCTTTTTTTTGGACTTTTTGTCAGCCTTCTTTGCAGTAGAAAATTTGTCCTATTGGGGCCGTGTGAATAAAAATTAGTTCATATTATGCTAATACACCTTTCTTAACATTTAGAATCGACAATTGCATCTCTTACAACAAATTTAAAAAAAAAAAAATTTCACAAAAAAGTACAAAAAATTGAGATTTATAGTGAGTGCAAGCATTAGCCGAAAACATGAGAAAACATTAAAAACATATCGAAACCTTCCTTTTTTTTCTTTTAGATGCCAAAATTTAGGTAAAAATACAAAATTGGGAACAATAAAAGAACTCAAAATTTTCAAAAATTCTGCCTTTTTTTTGATTTTTTCCATAAAATTTGTTTTTACATTCTTCATCAAAAATGTGAAAGTCTTGGATTTGTGCGATTTTGAGCAATGTCTAATTTTGCTAAATCTTTACGTTTCATGACCCCCTGATTCCAAAAAAAATGGTTTTTAGAAAAGTGTCTGTCCGTTACCTGGTCTGTACCCTCTGTCTGTCTGTCTGTCTGTCTGTAGTCCTTGTTCTGTTGAGAAAAATTTGTCCGCCACGATTAACTTAGAATATAATTTTTTATGAACTCGTCTTGCAATTTGGCACACTGTTTTTAGTCCATAAAAAATGAAGCCTGAGTTAGGTTCTCGTTTGAGGCAGCCCATTTCGTCAATTAAAAAAAAAAACAACCTAAATCACAAAATAAACAAAATTTTGAAATATTTTCTAAAAATCTTCTGTTATTTTTTACTAAGTTTTCAAAAAAAAATTTTTTTTCTTTAATTTTTTTTCCTTAAATTTGTTTATTTTAGTGCAAAACAATACCAACTTTTCCTTTAGACACTTTTCCAGGTACAACAAAAAATAAAAAAGTTGTGAATTTTTTTTTTTTTTTAAATTTGCCTATTTTTTGTTTCTTTTTTTGGAAATTTTTGTAAGCTTTCTTTGCATGTTATAAAAAATTTTGTCCCTCCTACTGGGGCAATGTGATATAAAAATTAGTTATCATATTTATGCTGAATTAATACATTTCTTAACATTAGAATCTGACAATTGAATCTTGTACACACTATTTAAAAAAAAAAAATTTTCCAAAAAAAATAATAGTACAATAAATTGAGATTTATAGTGATGTGATGCATTAGCGCCGAAAACATGAGAATAACATTTAAAAACAATATCGAAATACTTCCTTTTTTTCTTTTTTGTTTTTTAGATGCAAAAAATGAATTTAGGTAATTTAAAAAAAAATACAAAATTGGGGTAACAAAAAAAGAACTCTCAAACAATCTTTCAAATAATTCTGCCTTTTCTTTGAATTTTTTCTCATTTAATAATCTTAATCTTTTTGTTTTTAATTTCTCATCTAAAAATGTGAAAAGTCTTGGAATTTGTGCCGATTTTGAGCAATGTCATAATTTTGCTAAATCTTTTTAGTAGTTTCATGAAAATCCTGGAATTCCCAATAAAAAATGGTTTTTTTGAATAAGTGGGGGGTTGTCTGTTCGTCTGTATGTTCCTCTGTTCTGTCTGTCTTGTGGTATGGTCGTCTGTCTGTAGAAAAAATTTGTCGCCACGATAACTCGAATAAACTTTTCTATGAATACGTCTTTGCAATTTGGCACACTTTTTTAGTCCATAAAAATGAAGCCTGAGTTCGTTTGGGGGACAGCCCAATTTCGTAAAAAAAAACAACCAAAAATTACAGAAATTTCATGAAAATTTTCAAAATTTTGTTATTATTTTTTACAAATTTTAAAAAAAAAATTTAATTTTTTGATTTTTTTTTTTAATTTTTTTTCTTAAATTTGGTGCAATAAAAAAAAAACTTTTCTCTTTAGGTCACTTTTCACAGTACACTAACAAAAAATAAAAAAGTTTGTGAATTTTTTTTTTTTTTAATTTGCTATTTATTGTTGCTTTTTTTTTGAGAACTTTCTTGTCAAGGACTTCTTTGCAGCTTAGAAAATTTGTTCTATTGGGGCCGTGTTGAATAAAAAAATTTGGTTCAATATTATGATCAATAACCTTTCTTAACATTAGAATCGACAATTGCATTTACTTAAATCTAAACGAAATTTTTAAAAACAAAAATATTCAAAAAAAGAGAACATGATTAAAAAATTTGATTAAAAAGTTTTACAAAAAAATTGTAGAGATTTATAGTGATGTGAAGCATTAGCCGAACATGAGGAAAAACAATTTATAATAAAAATTTAAAAGTTTAAAAACATATCGAAAACTTTCTTTTTTTTCTTGTTAGATTGCCAATTTTAGGTTAAAATAAAAAAAATAAAACATTTGCGGAAAAAAATGAATTCTCAAAAATTTTAAAATTCAGGCCTTCTTTTTTTGATTTTTTCCAATATTAAAATTTGTTTTTACATTTGCATCATAAAAGAGAGAAAGTCTTGGTTTTGTGCATGATTTTGAGCAGATCGTCATAATATTTTGCTAAATCTTTAACGTTTCATGACCACCTTGATTCCAACTAAAATATGCGTTTTTTGAAAAGTGTACTGTCCGTCTGTCTTGTCACTCTGGTCTGTCTGTCTGTCTGTCGTGTTGTCTGTAGAAAAATTTTGTCGCCTCCGATCTTAACTCGATTAAAAATTTTAATAAATTTTTATGATATGTATGTGCAATTTGGCAAACTTATTTTAGTCCAATTAAAAATGACCAGAATGGATGTTGCTTGGGCAGCCCATTTCGTCAATATAACAACAAAAATACAAAAAATAACAAAATTTGAAAGATTTTTCAAAATTTTGTGTTTTTTCTCTTACAATTTTCAAAAAAAAAATTTTTTTTTTTTATTTTTTCCAGATAATATTTGTGTGCATTGCACAAAAAAACAAACAACTTTTACTTTAGGGGGGGGGGGTTGGGGGGACCAAAACTTTTTTCAAGTACATAACAAGAAAATAAAATAAGTTGAGGTGTGTATTTTTTTTTTTTTAATTTTTGCTATTTATTGTTGCTTTTTTTGGACACTTTTTGTGCAGCACTTCTTCTGCTAGTAGAAAAATTTGGTCTATTGGGGCGTTAGGGGGCTGTGATGAATTATTAAAATTAGTTCAATTTATGCTATAGACACCTTTTTAACATTAGAATCGACTTTGGAATCTCTTATCTACTTTGGGTTTTTTTATTTGGGCACTTTTTAGGTACATATATTTGGGTTGGTGTGGGTGGGTTGATTGTGTAGTTCTGGTGTATTTTCATGGTTTTATGAACATATCGAAACCTTTCTGTTTTTCTTTTGTAGATGCCATAATTTAGGTATATATACAAAATTGGGAAACAAAAGAACTCAATAATTTTTCTAAATTCTGCCCTTTTTTTGTTTTTTTCCATATATATTATTTTGTTTTTACATTCTCATCAAAAATGAGGAAAGTCATTGGTTTTGTGCGATTTTGAGCAATGTCTAATTTGGCTAAATCTTTACGTTTCATGGACCCCCTTGATTCCAAAAAAATGGTTTTTAGAAAAGTGTCTGTCCGTCTGTCTGTCCCTCTGTTGTCTGTCTGTCTGTCGTCTGTTGTAGAAAAATTTGTCGCCACGATAACTCGAATAAATTTTTATGAATCGTCTTGCGCTTATTTGGCACACTTTTTTAGTCCATAAAAATGAAGCCTTAGTTTCAGCTTGGAAGCAGCCCATTTCATCTAAAAAACAACAAAAATACAAAATTTTGTAATTTGACAAAATTTTGTATTTTTTACAATTTTCAAAAAAAAATTTTTTTTTAATTTTTCCTTAAATTTGAGTGCAAAAACAAAAAAAACTTTTCCTTTTTAGACACTTTTCAGTACAAAACAAAAAAAATAAAAAAGTTGTGAATTTTTTTTTTTTTTTAAATTTGGCTATTTATTGTTGCTTTTTTTGGACTTTTTGTCAGCCTTCTTTGCAGTAGGAATATTTGTTCCTATTTGGCCGTGTGAAATAAAAATTAGTTCATATTATGCTAATACACCTTTCTTAACACTTAGAATCGACAATTGCATCTCTTACACCAAATTTAAAAAAAAAATTTCCAAAAAAGTACTAATAAAATTGAGATTTATAGTG